>LR812528.1:39177260-39525044 GCA_903798195.1 Danio kyathit | reverse complement strand
GGGGTGCGTGTGCGCAGATGAAAGTAGGACGGGGGGGTTTGCTCACTATTCTGCCTACTATTCATTTTAAATAACATGCGAATGTGCGCGTTGGTGTGTGTGTGGCTCTGAGCGCCGCATCGGTGTATGGCGCCCTTTAGTTATAGCCTCAAGCAGGTTGTACACCAGAAGCGCCGCTCGGCGACACGCAACGGCATGCATTTCTGAATTCTAAACATAAGTTCTATCGGACACACACGGCGCCGCAAGCTCGCAAGCTCGGAGCTTTAAGCTAGCACACAATTGGCTGTAAAACTATACAAAGACACAAATGATTTTGTAGTCTCTGCTTGGTCTGTGCCGAGTCGTACATGTACAGCTGAATGCTTGTGTCTCACTCATGTTGCTTCTCTCTGTCTGTTGCCATAGGAAGCTCTTGGCTCCGCCCTTGTTAAGTTGGGGGGAAGTCGAAACTAATTTTCATGTGAAGCAACACGCCCCTAAAACAGCGAACTGTGTACACGCCCCCAAAATGGCACTTTTTTACAATAATAAAAAAATCTGAATTGTTTTGAACTGAACCTAAACTGGCACACTCAGAAGAACCATAATCTTAATATTACATCTTAAAAAAGGGTTAAAATAGGTGCCCTTTAACATGGTTGACTAAAGTTTGTAACCACTTCCGTCTTCTGCAACACCTCACACATGAGCACTGCATTTATTAGACAGTGTGTGAAGATAAAACAGTTTCAACTTTTACACGCAGTGGTGCTCAAAGTCAGTTACACAGTGGACCAATCAGAAGAACTCGAAGGTGGGAAAAGACTTGCAAGCTTCTGTGTAATGAGTTGACATGACAATGACAACATGGCAGAACCACTTCTGAGTGCTGCATCTTGCTTTTTCAGATGCAAGAACGCGTTCTTTGTGAATAGCTGCTAAGTTGTTGCATTGCTGTGGTATTTTCAGCAAAACTCTAGTGAATGTGACTATACTAAATGTATTCATCGTGTTAGCGCATGAACCAAAGAGTCAGTTGTGGTCACTACCAACACAATCTCACTGCAATTCGTAACTTTTTTGATTTATTGGCTAATTCGTATGAATTTGTACGATCTAATTCGTACAATTTAGTATGATTTGCTCATCAAAAAGACTTGGGAGGAGGGAGGTTGCAGTTTTATATTTATGTAGACAATAATAATCTTTTACTGACTTACTTAATTTGAATCCTTAAATTTTTCTTAAAGAAATTTCTGTGCTGCTGCACATCCATGCGTTTGTAATAAGCATCGTGTATGCATAATTTGTACCAGCCTATCATTGACACACTCTTTAAATATCAAACAAACAAAAAAAACTGTGCCATTGACTTTAGAGCAGCATAGGTTGGTCAATTAGGCAGTCTACTTCAGTTGTCTCAAAATAGCTACACTTCAATAATGCACCTCAACACACCTCCTTTTCAGACCAGCTTTCAGAGCAACACACCCATGAGCGCAAAAATGAGTGTAAATGCATTTACTATATAAACAATGGAGCACAGAATGAGAAAATTATGCCTGTGTTGCGCTGAAACTAGCAAAATACAAAAAAAAAAAAAAACACTTGCGTGCCTGGTGCGGCATTGCATCAGGTGTATAATAGGCCCTCAGAGTTGACTGAACTAACAGAACTCAGTGGTTCTGAAACTAAAAACGCCAAATGTTTCCCCAATCTCAGAGTAAGTTAACTCAGAGATGATAGAACCTTCTTGTTGAAACATGCCCCTAGTTTATTTTAAGTGTTTGATTCAGACAACCCAATCTCACTGCAATTCGTAACTTCTTGATTTATTGGCTAATTCGTATGAATTTGTACGATCTAATTCGTACCATTTAGTATGATTTGCTCATCACCCAATGATGACTGGGTTTAGGGGTGGGGTTAGGTGCCACGCCTCCTTTTTAAAATCGTACATTTTCGTACGACTGAATTTGTACGAATTATACACCAAACTGACAAAATGTAAAATACTTGCACTTTCTCGTGAGATCAGGCTGTTTCAGAACATGTTACATTTTCTTCATTAGTTTTGTCAATTTAAGCATATATGAATATTGATATTGAAGAAAAAAAAGAAAGCGAGTGTCATTGGGTTGCTTTAAGGTCGGTAAAAAGACCTTGTTTTCATGAACTCCACACTGAGAATACACCAAGTATCACATGAAGCTTGGAGAAGTCAGCTGTTCCAGACCTGGCCCAGTGCTTCACCTGAACTGCATGAGATATTGGAAACACAAAAAATTCAAAGAGAAAAATGGAAAACCTCCTAAAACAGCTAAGTTTTCATATTTCAGGTCAACAGTTAAGACATGCAAAACTGGAATCAGCTACATATTTATATTGTAAGCATTAAAGCAGATTTTCCCATCTTGAATCCTTGAAACGTGCACTGACAAGCCTGGAAAGATGCTGTTAAAGCATCCCTGAGTGAGAAACCTGACAATGATTGCCACCTGGTGGTCATGAAGTGCAAAAAAGTTTTTAAAAAGCCATTCATAATTCATTCAGTTCAACTAAGGACTTCCTTTTGGGCTGCATAATTGCTGCAGAATTCAGTCCAGTCAAGACACCCACATAAGGGCTCTGCCAAAATTACCTAAACATGAACTTGAGCCATGAAAACAAGCCCATGTCATTACGGGCATTCACTTATGAGCTAAATTCAGCCCGGGTCACCCGGAGGTGAGTTGCTCATGGTCTAAATCGGGGGGGGACACTGCTTACAGTAATCCCTACTGTTTTATCAGTAACAAGAGTCCACAGGCTCAAAACCCACAACAAAGCTACCAAACACAGTGATTTGAATGTATACATTGTCGTATGCAATGTTTAACCACAAGGTATAAAAAAGGTCTTGAATGCTAAAGCAGATTTAAGTCCTTGGGTTTTAGAGAAAATGAGGTTAGTGGTTGAAGAAGAAAGAGGAGTGTCTGTACCACAGTGAGTCCAGATTGCTTTTAAATGAACTTTTCCTGTCATTTCCTCACTTAAAGCCATAGAGGAATAAACAGAGGCCTGCCATTCATGTAATATAGACTCTATTTTACTAGAATTACTTTATTCCCCACGGTGGAAAACCAACAGAAATGTCAAAGGATTTTAGACATCTCTAAAATACTAAATTATACTATACACAAAACCAAGTTTAAATGCAATTTAAAAAGCATCTTTAATATACTACCTGACATGAATATTGTATTCTAGACATGAATGTTGGTCATGAATGTTCTTGTTACGGCAGAGTTGTTAATAATGCTATAATGTTGTTTGCAAAGACCAATCGTTTCACCTCAGAAGGCCTCTATCTTCCTGTTTTTTGAAGACATTCAAGGCCTTTTATGAATCAGCAAGAACCACTGTTTGTACTAAAAACCTTCTGAAACTAAAGAGGAAAAGAACAAATTTTTATTTTTGGGTGAATTGTAAACTAATTAAATGTTGAAAATCTTAAAGGCATAGCTCACCCAACATTGAAAATTCTGAAAATGCTGAAAACCTGTAACCACTGACTTACATAGTGTTTGTGTTTATTACTCAGTGTTTTGCAGGTTTCACCAAGTCAAATTTATTTTTGAAGACCCTTTCAAGACAATTATGAATGAAATTTCAGACTTATACAGGGTTAAAGTATTTTTTGGAAAATGTTTAGCCAGTGGAAATGATTTTTAATGGTACCCTCCAAAAAAAATCGATTTTTGTTATTTCTTGTCATATATTTTAAATAATGTGTTCAAACAAGCAAACTCTGGTTGCAGACATACAGTAGACTTAAAACAATTGAGTTAATAGATTTTACTTTTGTAAATGGTTTTATTGAGATGTATTGTTGGTGATTGGATGAGTGTTGGCCTGATTGGAAAATTAAGACCTGTTTAAAATTATTTAAAACCTACAAGCAGGGTGCGAATTATACACTGACGTCTTGGGGGGGGGGGGGGGGGGGGGGGGGGGGTGTATTTATAAAGTTATTTATTTAATTCAATTACATCTAATTTATTAATCAAACTTTTTAAGGGATCTATTAATAGATGACCATGAAAGACTGCACATTTTTTATTTTATTTTACAGTTTAACTTCCATGTGCGAGCAAGCGTATAATAAAATACAAACTACATATGTATCTAGTTTTACAGACACCTATAGTACAAACCCTTATTTTACAAGAAACATGTTAACATTGTAAAAACTTACACTGTCTAGATTTGCTGGCTAAGTTAATATTTTTGGCACAAACATCCATTCACAATGGTATGAACCATTACAGGGGTGGTCAAATGTATATTTACGTTATCATTCATTCATTCATTTTCTTTTCGGCTTAGTCCCTTATTAATCTGGGGTTGCCACCACCAACTTATCCAGCATATGTTTTACGCAGCGAATGCACCTTCCAGCTGCAACCCATCACTGGGAAACATCCATACACACTCATTCACACACATACACTACAGACAATTTAGCTTTCTCAATTCACCTATACCACGCCTTTGGACTGTGGGAAAAACCAGAACACCCAGAGGAAACCCTCGCGAACACAGGGAGAATATGCAAACTCCACACAGAAACGCCACGTGACCCAGCTGAGGTTTGAACCAACGACCTTCTTGCTGTGAGGCAATCGTGCTTATTTACGTTATCTATTATTTTAATTAGTAATATTATTTAAGATAGAGATCAGAGCAAACTTTCTTAACTATACAAGGACTGACCCAATAAATCTTGTTTTGATGTTCTTCAGGGGGGGATCAAGTGTTAATTAGGGGGGTCAGACCCCACCCCCACCCCCCTGTAATTCGCACCCTGCATACAAGTAAATATTCAGTGAAATTATTTTTTTAAATTCAAGACATTTTTAAACTTGTAAGACCCCCAACCCATATGAAAAAAAATGGCTATATTCATTTTCTTTTCGGGTTAGTCCCTTTATTAATTCGGGGTCGCCACAGTGGAATGAACCGCCAACTATCCAGCACGTTTTTTACGCAGCTGATGCCCTTCCAGCCGCAACCCATCTCTAGGAAAATGCATCTCTTTGGTATTTTTCCAAAAAAACTTTTTGTGTTCAAGAGAGGGCTGGGAAACACTTCAGGGTGAGTAAATAGCGAGTAGATTTTCATTTGTGTGTGAACTATCCCTTTAAGCTGAACAAGCTTCATGACTCCACATCCTACACTTTCTAGCACAGACAAACTACTTTTTCAGTGAAGAACAATAACATATATAAAAAAAAAAAAATAGAGATACTTTGAGCAGCTGTGAAGCTACAAACATATTGATCTGACGTTAATAACTCAATAACACTACTAACAAGCTCAATTACAGTATAGCCTAAACCTTGGAAGAAGTACAAACCAAAACACTGAAACTCCATACACAGAAAAACCTCCACAATATACCGTTAGTTATCTAAAATTAGTGACATACCAGTAGTGTCCCATTTCATTTTTGTACAGGAATGCAGTGCATTTAATAGAGTTGAGAGGCAGCAGACATCAGCTAATGACATTATAGCATAACTGCGGCTTCACGCGCGCACAACAGACCGCCGGAGCGCAATGTCAATGTTGATTTTGATTATTTATAGACACCAAAAACATTCATCACATGCAGGCTTAGAACATTCACCCCAGTCAAAAAGCCACACAATGACCATGACCTAATAACTTGACCTTCTCCAGACTCATGTGACAGAAGGTCCATCATTAATGTATGATGATGCGCTGTTGTGTTTAGTTTGGAAAAGTTGATTGGCGTCCTGTCACTGACCTGCCAGCCGCTTCTCCCGTATGTTTCTCCATAGTAAATCCCAAGCTTTCGACGTGGAGTCCCGCAGCTGCTCGCTGATGGACCGCCTGAGCTGCAGTTTGCTGGACTTGCGCCTGGTCGTCATTGTGAACGGTGACACATATCAGCGCCGCGCCCGGGACCGCACGCTCTCCGTGATCCGCCGCTCTCCTCGCCCGGATGGCTGCTTCTGGGACGCGCTCCGGTGCCGCAGTTTTCGTCACTCCGCCGGGTCTGCGGCGCTGCGTCACCTTGCAGCAGGAGAACGAACGGAGAAGCGTGTTTATATTTCGCTCCGAGACGAGGCAGAATCGGACGCAGAATCCACCAGGGTGAGCCTCATGCTCTCTGAGGTTTTCCCGCGTCTCTAATCAGCGCGACGTGACAGCCAGAACAGCTGTGTGAAGTTTCCAGCACCAATGCAATGCAGAGGCGCACGACTCTCTCTCTCTCTCTCTCTCTCTCTCTCTCTCTCTCTCTCTCTCTCTCTCTCTCTCTCTCTCTCCTTCAACTTGATGTATGGGAACATACTGACACTGGATCTCTTCTTTCAATGTACTCTTTTAAGTCAATATTTAAAAAAAACTTAGAATAATAAAAATATAACTAAAATAAATGAAAGAAAAAGCAAGCAGATCATTAAAGGGACTATATAAAAATTTGCTTCGAAAGCTTTTTGGTTTTTATTAATATGACTGAAAAAAACGAGACCTACACTGTGAAAGGTTGCCTATCCGTTAACAAGTGCGGTATTTTGTGGTTCAAATGGTGTTTTGGTGTATTTACAGTTGTGAATTGCAGTGTTGTGAGTAATGCATTACAAGTAACGCGAGTTACATAACAATATTACTTTTCTAAGTACCAAGTAAAGTAACGCATTACTTAAATAAATAACAATATTTTAGGTACTTTTTTGAAAATGTAATGCAAGTTACTTTATAGTCTAATTAATTAGATTTTAAAAAATAAATTGCTGAGTCAAAATTAGTCACACTGAATCCCGCAGTGAAAGTGTTCATTATTTTGAACGCATCAAAAAAAAGGAAAAGGGGATAATAGTCTCAATGGACAGTGATTACACTTAAGACAAATAGTACAAAAGTAGCAAACACATTGCTTTAAACTTATATACAGCATGTAGGGGAGCGCGGGGCACAAAGTAACGCGGGGTTAAATGTAACACAGAGTTTTAAGGTATTTGCTCAGGGTTAACCATGGCATGCCTCCGAGGTTTTCACCACAGTGTCGGCAGACGTCTTCCTGCCAATTATTGAAAATTTTCGCCAAAATTTGGATGAGAAGCACAGGAGAAACCATTTTTGCAGCATAAAAGTATTTTTTATTACAGTCTATATTTTTTATTAACAAAAAAAAAAAGTAAAGTATGAGTGTAAAATCTTATATTGTTGTGATCAACGTCTTCTAGGCTAAAATATGAAACCATTTTGAAAGATGTAAAAAACACACAAAGACTGCTATCCAGTTTTGAGTAAAACATGACACAGCGGGGTTAGTTGTAACAGGGTGTTACAATTAAGCCACACACTGTTGGACACCAATTAACAAAAAAATTTTTTTAATTTTGAGTGTAATGTTGAGAACTTAATAAATAAATAAAAAATAAAAATGTTTTTTAATAGAAAATATTGTTTTAATGGAATTTTTTTTATTGCTAATAACGCAAATAAATGCATTGTATAATAATGGATAAATTGATAATAATACAAATAGATTCAAATGTGTTTATCTAATGAACAAAAAAATAAATAAACATACTGTGCTATGTAGAATAAAAAAAAGAGCCAATTACTGAGGAAATATAGCTACTATTTAAAGTAAACAGAAATTAAATAAACTTTGTGAAATCTGCCTTTATAAGCACGTGTTACAACTAACCCCCTGTCTGTTACAACTTGCCCCGCAGGTGGGGTAAATAGTAACATTTTTACTCCTGGCACTTTTGGCAATACTGCACAGAAACCATAGATCCGGAGATCATAATTCCAGTGCTCATTTGTAGGAGAGGCTTGTGTGTTGTTGGTAAAAAAAATGGTTTGTCTAACCCTATTACTTTGTTCATTATTTGACCAAAACCAAAAAGTGTTACTTTGTGCCCCGCTCTCCCCTATAGCTCTGGCGTCAGGAAGTTCTCAGATAACATCCTAAAATATGTATTTTTTTAATGTCTTTTTAAAAGGTAAATGTAGGTGTAGGTTATATAGTGTGTTGTTAATTACAGAACTCCTCTATTAAAAAAAAGAAAGGAAAAATAAAAAAGTTTTGAAAGAGATCAAGCGTCAGCCAGGTAATACAAAGTAACACAAAAGTAACGTAACGCATTACCATAAAAAGTAACTAGTTAACGCAACTAGTTACTTTTTAGGGAGTAAAATGCATTACTTTAGGGAGTAATGCATTACTTTCTAAAGCAACTTTCCCCAACACTGGTGAATTGCTTCATGGCAGTTTTATCTCTGCTGACTTTTGATGGTGAAGATTCAACTCTACAGTTCAACACAGTAACTTTTATTTACATTGATTTTTAGTAGTTTGAGACAAGTTTTATTATTTTTACATTATTTTACAACAAAAACACAGACAATATATCACCTTAGACCAGTGGTGGGCAAACTTTTTAGACCCGAGGGCCACATCAAGTTTTGCAAACCAAGTGAAGGGCCACAGGTCAAATCCTTTAAAAAATAACTTTTATTTATAGTGGCAGTATGCATGGAATAATATGTAATATCGGACAGAAACTTGTCACATTAACACACATTTTTTTAATAGTTATTATTGAGTCATATTTACAAGTCAAATTAATTTGCACTGCTATTTATATTTACTTATCAATCATCATAAAACAATAAAATAATCCCTCATAAAATATAATAATAACAATGTAATAATTTTTACAGTGGGGAATAGAAAAGATATTGTCTGATAGAAAAAATCTCATATTAACACATTAAAAGTAACGTTTGCGTCAAAAATGCCGACTTAAGTTGTAGTCTTTAAAAACAGCAATACTTTCTTGACATATTAGACATACCGCTTTCTGTCCGATATTGGTGAAGACGTATTTTGTTGTCCATTACTTATACAAACTTATGTCAACTATCCAGTTACACTTGAAGTCAATTCATAAGCCCTGTCTTTCTTTAGTGTTCACACACACACATTCCAGTGTCTGTGGGTGTCAGGCGTTACACTGGCTCAGCTCTCAGACGGGGGTGTTTCAGTTTTGCGTTGGAGATTTATGTCAGTAGGTTACAGCGGTGACATGACCGGCGTGAGGTGTGGAGAGAAAGGGAAAGACGGGAACATAGAGGTAAACACTCAGTCCAATCAACACTTTCATCCTGAGTGAGTTGCAGTTACACCGGATGCACCGCTGTAACAGAGCCTGAAACTTTCTCAACACATAAACCGAGGGGAAAAGTTTGTTACCGCAACTGAAACCTCAAAATAAAACGCTGAAGTAACCCTATACATGCAAGACAGCGGCGCAGGAGCCAGTCTGGCGCTGAAGGGGTCTAGCATTTCAAGAACCATTAACATTTCTATATACATCCCTTGTGAGCTGATTTATGTTTCACACAATTTAGAAGGACAGGGACAGTCATTAAGGCCTCAATATGTAGACTTGCGTGATTAATCATTAAATCATTAATACATTCTAAGAACAAGTGATCTGGCGGCTCCTCTTTTACTCACTATGCTCCATAAATTTGGAACTGTCTTCCGAGTCCACTTCATGTTTTTAAAATGTGCCTTAAGACATACCTCTTTAAAATTGTGTATGAACATAAAATTGTTTTAATATTTTTTAAATTCTCTCTTTAAATCTGCTTATTTTTGTCTATTTCTTTGGTTTTTTTGTGAGCTCATATCATTCAAATATTTAATTATTTTATAATTATTTTTATTATTTGTTTACAATTTGTGAAGCATTTTGAGTTGCATTTTACGAAAAGTGCTATAATACTACTACAACTATTAATAATAATAATAATAATCATAATATTAATAATATTATTATTATTAAAAGGTCACAATGTCAATTCAATCATGTGATTTTATTCCTCAATAATTACAATTCTCAGTCTATTAAATCTTTGATAAGTATGAACACAGTCAACATTTGGATCTGTGTTTGACACAGAAAGAGCAGTTGACATGTACAGTACGTTATAAGATGTTATGTCAGTCCACACAATTGTATTATTTCTGTGTTAAAAATATAAAAATGATCCAATAAAATACAGGGAAAAAGCTGTGTATACTATACAGTATATGACACAAATTGTCATCAAAATGCAGTAAATCACTTATTAAAGGGCACCTATGATTAAACTAATCTTTTGGAAGCTGTTTAGACAGAACTGTGTGTAGGTGTGTGTGTCCACAGTCATATTAGGGGTGATAGAAACAAAAAGTCTCGTTTTTTGAACTCCCAGACGTTAAAATAGGATCCAAATCCCTCCCATTTTGAGGCCGACTGCAACTTGACATAGAAGTGCGGTTTACCCACCCACCGAATTGAATGACAGCCAAGTAATAACATGTCTCCATATAATCGTATTAACAAGACGTGCGCGAAGTAACTGGGATTAAAAGATCTGTTCAGCTCTCTGTGATCATCAATCCTCATCAAATGTGATCAAGAATGAGTTTTACAAGTTTAAAACATTTTTAAAACAGTGCATGTTTGTCATGAATTACAGTGATTTTACTGTCTTTACTTCATCATCACAGCTGCATGTCAGTACAATTACAAAAGAAGATGCTTCAATCCTGGTTTGTGGACGTTAAATCAGGTTTATTTTGTTTATTAACATAACAGATATCCATACAGCAGTGGATATTAACGTGTATCCTGTCACATTCGCGTGCAAAAACAGTTCAAAGTTAAATGCGTGCGCTGTCTGTGTGTCCGCGGTGTGTGTGTGTCTGTGCGTGAACTTTGTAACGACATTGTGTGCGACTCATCGTTCTCATTGACTCATTAACTCCACAACAAATACATCAAATAATCATTGGGAAAGTTCTTACTGTATTTCTCACAAACGTTATGTGAGATCTGCTTTATGCCTGTCACTGTGCTGTTAACCTTAACGGTTGCCGCCGGAGAGATTGAGGCACACTCTGACAGGCATGTGGGAACGGTGGGCGGGGACAACTAGCACACACAGGCACAGGCCACAAAAACAGCTACATGGTTGTTCAGAGCAGAAATTGCAATATTCTGAAAATAAGGGTAAATAATCTGATGGGTGTTTTGAGCAGAAACTTTACAGACACATTCTGGAGACACAAAAGACTTATCCTAAAGTGGTAAAATAGGTGCCCTTTAAATAACTAAATGATTCAGATGTAGATTATAGAAATTGTTGTTGCACATTAAAATGTCAGAGAATCATTACTTCAAGAGATTTGTTCAACAACACAGATTCATTATGAGTAAATATGTGTGCAAGATGTTCATTCAAAAACACTGATTCAATAATGCAGTAAGTCTTTATGAGTGAGTCACTGAATCATTTGTTTAAATGATTCATTAGAAATGTGGACACATCGAGTAATGAAACAACACTTTATAATGACCACAAATGTTTTTGATACTTTTGCATATTTTTATAAGTTAAACAGGTTTCAACTAAAAGAATTCTAAACATGTTTAACTTAATAATTTTCGTCAGTTTGATTGATGTAAGTTGAAATGGCTAAAAAAGTTTATTTGATTCAACAAAAGAAATTAGGGCAAGAAAGATTTTATTTGACAGTAAATTGAATCCTTTGAGCAAGTCTCAATAATTTGTTCAAGAGATTCATTATGAAACCTGATTCATCCAGTAATGAACCACAGAAGTATTTGAGTGAATATCTGAATCATTTATTCAAGAGATTCATTATGAACATGGATTCATCCAGTAATTAAACAACAGAAGTCTTTAAATGAGTCTCTGGATCATTTATTCAAGAGATTCATTATGAACACGGATTTATACAGTAATGAAACAACTGAAGGCTCTGAGTGAGTCTCTGAATCATTTGTTCAAGAGATTCATTATAAAACCTGATTCATCCACTAATGAAACAACAGAAATCTTTAAATGAGTCTCTGAATCATTTATTCAAGAGATTCATTATAAACACAGATACAGAAACAACTGAAGGCTTTGAGTGAGTCTCTGAATCATTTGTTCAAGAGATTCATTATAAACATGGATTAATCCATTAAAGAAACAACTAAAGTCTTTAGATGAGACTCTGAATCATTTGTTCAAGATATTCATTATGAACACGGATTCATCCAGTAATGAAACAACTGAAGTCCTTGAGTGTGTCTCTGAATCATTTGTTAAAGAGATTCATTATAAACATGGATTTATCCAGTTATGAAACAACAGAAGTCTTAAATGAGTCTCTGGATCATTTATTCAAGACATTTATTATAAACACAAAATCATCCAGTACTGAAACAACTGAAGTCTTTGAGTGGGTCTCTGAATCATTTGTTCAAGAGATTCATTATAAACAAGAATTCACCCAGTAATGAAACAACAGTAGTTTTTAAATGAGTCTCTGGATCATTTATTCAAGAAATTCATTATAAACATGGATTCATCCTGTACAGAAACAACTGAAGGCTTTGAGTGAGTCACTGAATAATTTGTTCCAGAGATTCGTTATAAACACAGAATCATCCAGTAATGAAACAACTGAAGTCTGAGTCTCTGAGTCATTTGTTCAAAAGATTCATTATAAACACAGAATCACTCAGTACTGAAACAACTGAAGCTTGAGTGAGTCGCTGAATCATTTGTTCAAGAGCTTCATTATAAACACTGATTCATCCAGTATTGAAACAACAGAAGTCTTTAAATGAGTCTCTGGAACATTTATTCAAGAGATACATTATAAATATGGATTCATCCTGTACAGAAACAACTGAAGTCTTTGAGTACGTCTCTGAATCATTTGTTCACATGATTCATTACAAACAGATTCATAATGAAACAACAGAAGTCTTTAAATGATTCCCTGGATCATTTGTTCAAGAGATTCATTTAGAAAGGCAGATTCATCCGGTAGAAAGTGAAGTTTATTGGCAAGTCACTGAATCATTTACTCAACAGATGCATTCAAAAATGTCTTTTTGAGTGAATCGTTGACTTATTCAAACTGAATGTATTTTAAATATGCTGCAGCAATTAATTTTTTAATAACATTTATTTTGTTTAACATAACATGTTATTTTGTTTAGTTGTCATTTTAGAATTTGGTGGAAAATTGAAATCTCTGTTAAACTGAAATTCAATATATAATAATTAAACAAATAAAAAAAGAAAAACTACACGTTAAATATTAATAACAATGAGAAAAATCCGGCACCTCATGGCCTCCTCAAAAATTCAACAGCAAATCTGTATAAATGTGTAACCTGTGCCGGGCCCCAAACGTCACTCCATGTTAGCGTGGTTATCACACAGCTAACTGCTCATCTGTGTGAAAGAGTGAATTCATACTGAGTCACCGGGGCCCCTCAGGAGACCCTGATGAATATTCATATCAGAGGCCATTGGGCGTCAGAGGGAGTCACTGGCCTCTGGCATCCTGTACTACTTTCTTAAAAACATCCAGATTGCATGAACGTATCGCAAAACGGTCTAAAAATGTGTCCTTCGCATGTCCCACTAAAATAAATCAGGACAAATCAATCCCCGAATGCCTTACAGAGAGCAGCCAATCATAACAGAAGACCTGTTTCTGTAAGCAAACATGCCATTGAGCGCGGGCGTGTAATGGGATAGAATCAGGACCGACAGACGTTCACTGAATCAATGGCAAACAGGGACTTAAGAACAGCAAAACTCTCATCTGGATGAGACTAATGCTATTCCCTTTTGCTTTTTTCATTTCAAAGTAATCATACAGTATAGAGTTTATTATTTGAATCACATAAGAACGCTGATGCTAGGGTTGTATGATATTTGGAAAAAAAATCCATTAATATATTTTGCTTTTCTGCAATAATTATAGCGAAATAAAATCTGCTCCACCTGATGGCTTGAATAAATTGTGAATAATTTGTTGTTTTAGAATGATTTGTAACATAGGGCATCTGAATAAAATATAATAAACTAGATAAATACCCCCCCAAAAAATATTAAAATGTGTTTTATTTTTGGGGAGAAGTCTAAAAGGGATAGTTCACGCAAAACTGAAATTCTGGTTGGCGTTAATGGCCACATGCACTCAGGTGCTCATGGTGACCCGAGTTCAATTCCCGCCTCGAGGTCCTTCCCCTCTCTTTGCTCCCACACTTTCCTGTCAATACTCTCTATTGTCCTATCCATTCAAGGTGAAAAACCATAAAAAAAAAACTACTATTAAAAAATGAAAAAACTGAAATTCGGTCATCATTTACCCATTCTACACTTGTAATAAATCGGAGTTTATTTTTTCTGTTAAACACAAAATAACTTATTTTTTAAAATGTTGGATACCTGTAACCATTGAGTTTTGGAAGTCAATGATTACAGGTTCCTAACATTTTTCTAATTATCTTCTTTGGGTTAAACAGAAAGGGAAAGGTTTAGAATCTCTTGAGGAATAGTACATTTTGATGAAATGCGCCTTTAAAGAGCCTCTATTATACATTAAAAAAAGGTCATATTTTGGTTTTAGTGGTCTCCAACAACATGCTGATATGAATGCAAGGTCAAAAAACACTTTGATTGTCTTATAATATGCATTTATTTTTACCTAATATCCCAGCAACTGCCATATGATTCGTTCAGCGATTCATATGCTCCCAAATCCCTCCTTAGCACGATGCTAATCTGCGCTGATTGGACCGATGACAATATGTTGCGATTGGTTGACAGCGTTCAGCGTGAGACAGAGTGAAATGTCCAGCACGGCTTATCAACAATATTGAAGTAGTCAGAGTGCAGAGTGTATGTGTGAGCATACCTGCCAACACTCCTGTTTTTCCAGGGAGTCTCCCACATTTCAGACCCATCTCCCGCCACCCTCTCGTTTTGTTAATTATCCCAGAAAACTCCAGTAATTTCAACCACCCCCTGCATTTTGGTAAGGTCTGTGAAACCCCCCGGGTCGCCAACATTGGTATAGGATCCGATTGCAGCGGCGGCCCGAAACACGCTTCATAGTAGTTACTAACACCACAGTTCACAGTACCCGGTTCTCAACAGTGTTATTCAGACACCTCACCCCCGAACATAACCCCCCGGTCTCCCGGACTTTAGGGACAAATGTTGGCAGGTATGTGTGTGAGCCCAATGCAGGAGTGCATTAAAGCAGTGCAGTTAAACACCAGCATATTGCTCTATTCTTAATCATAAGTAAAAACAGTGACACACATTCAGTTAATCCACACAGTGGCAAAAGCTGAACTATTCTGAACCTTGATCGCTGCACGGGTGACATACAGCAGTGGAACGCGAGCTCACTAACTCATTTAAATCCGTAAACAATTCGTCACGCGTCACATTTTCAACGTGGCATTAGACGCGATATAAGGATGTAAAGAGTTAACTAGATACACTACAAGCAGGTAGAAGTAACAAAACACAACTAATACATAATTTGCAAGCTAGAGAAAACAAGGAGGCAACCATTTTAATCGCACTTAAGTTATTTACACTTGTGAAATGGAGGAAGGAACCGATCCATGAATTGTGTTCTGTAAAGTTCCTGTCGAGCTCTGACAAAGTGCCATACATCAATAGTCTTTTCTGATCCTTCCTTTAACAAACGGCCAATGAATCCCCCGTTGTAAGCATGTAGATTACTGAAGCACTCGTCAGAAAAATTAGGGCTATATTGCTGGAGGTATTTTTGCAAAAAAAAAACCTCAACCACTGATTCTTCACAGTTTCATCTTTGGGTAGAGAAAATAACAATAACTTTCCCCTCACACTTCTAATAATATCCAGCTGAGCACAGCATCTACACGACTTCAACCGGGATCTGCTACAGTGTTTATCCTCCTCTTTTTCTTTGCTACTGTGTTTGTGTGTGCGTGGGGCCGGGGGTTTAAATTTTACCGGGTTTGCGCGCACAACAATTGTGCAGGGATTAAGTTTTGTATAGACGTCACGCCGAAACGGCAAAAGACTCGTTATCAAGACGATTAATTTGAACCACTCTAGGTTACATCTTTTATAGATGAATCAATAGTTTTAAACACTGTGCACTTTCAGATTTAAGCCTTAGCTGGATATTTCACTTCACTTAGAGCTGCGTTACACACAACATGGAAGGTCATTTTCAAACCCATAATAGAGACTCTTTAATAGCAGTCAGATACTGATATTGGACAATCAAATGTAAAATATAAATGAAATGCAAATAATATTTGTTAAGCTACAAATGCAACCATTTGTTGCACCTGAATGCTGACTTATGTTAACATATTAACAGAAAAAAAAAACCTCATGAATATTATGGATTTTACAAAAAATCTACAAATTGCACACGTCTGTTAACCTACAGTATAATCACTACTTGATATTGCACTTCCTGCGATGTGACTATTGTGGATGTGCACAATGCGATGTTTATGCTGAAACCATACAGTATATCATGCAGCCCTAGTTGATTCAAAAATGAAAATGTAAAATAAAAATAACAGTTGGTTTTCAGAAGTATAAACCCCATTCATTTTACCCTTAAGGTAACTTTTAATAAATTTTTAACATTCATTCATTCATTTTCTTTTCGGCTTAGTCCCTTTATTAATCCGGGGTCGCGAACCGCCAACTTATTCAGCACGTTCTTTACGCAGTGGATGCCCTTCCAGCCGCAACCCATCCCTGGGAAACATCCCTACACACTCATACACTACGGACAATTTAGCCTACCCAATTCACCTGTACCGCATGTCTTTGGGCTGTGGGATGAAACAAACTCCACACAGAAACGCTAACTGACCCAGCCGAGGCTCGAACCAGCGACCTTCTTGCTGTGAGGTGACAGCACTACCTACTGTGCCACTGCATCGCCCCAAGTTTTAACAATAACTGATAAAATGTACAGTGTATCTAATAAACATTAGTATTCATGCTGCCATCCATCTTCAAACAGGCCAAACACCTGCAGCAAAAAACACCACTAAACCATGGCTCTCTTCCTCCGGTTCTGCACACACTTTCAGTTCAGTCTTTCAGTTTGATGATCAACATCTTTCTTTTGGACCCAAAATTGCTTTTCTGTAATGACAACTCTCGAAGATTTAGTATGGTAATAAATATGTACAGCTGAAGTCTGAATCATTAGCCCTCCTGAATCATTAGCCCACCATATATTTGTTCCCCAATTTCTGTTTAATGGAGAGAAGATTTTTTCAACACATTTCTAAACATAATAGTTATAATAATTTATTTTTAATAACTGATTTCTTTTATCTTTACCATGATGACAGTACATAATATTTGACTAGATATTTGACTAGATATTAGACAGCTGAAAGTGCAATTTACAGACTTAACCTGGTTAATTAGGCAAGTTAGGGTCACGGGGCAAGTCGTTGTATAACAGTGGCTTGTTCTGTAGACAATCGAAAAAAATATATAGCTTAATATAGCTTTTGACCTTAAAATGTTTTTTAAAAAATTTAAAAATGCTTTTAATCTAGCTGAAATAAAACAAAGAGTTTCTCTAGAAAAAATAATATTATAGGAAATATACTGTGAAAAAAATCCTTGCTCTATTAAACATCATTTGGCAAATATTTGAAAAAGAAAAAGGGAGGGATAATAATTTTGACTTCAACTGTATATGGCAATGTTGATGTGTTTGGTCTTGGTGGTATAGACCTGCTACGCTGCTGCTGCTTTGATTATTAGGCCAGACCAAGTATAGAGACTTTCTAGTGCCAGTATATTCACAGACATACAGTCTGAGAATATAACACGCTAAAGCTGTATTCGGACCGCCTTAAATTTGTTGCTCTTTGTTATATTGCAGCTATCTGTTAAAATCATTTAAGTTCATTTTTTTCCTCATTAATGTTTACCTTCCAACAAGACAATGACCTTAAGCTCACAGCTAAAAAAACAAAAAAGTGGCTTCAAAACAACTCTGACTGTTTTTAAACAGCCTAGCCAAAACCCTGACTTAAACCCAATCGAGCATCTCTGGAAAGACCTAAAAATGACTTTCCATCAACATTTATCATCCAGCCTGACAGACTAGAGAGGATCTGCAAGGAGGAATAGCAAAGGGATCCCCAAATTCAGGTGCAAAAAACTTGTTGTGTCTTTCCCAAAAAAGACTCATGATTCATTCGATCAAAAGGGGGCTTCTACTAAATACTGAGCAAAGGGTCTGAATACTTAGCACCATCTGATATTTCAGTTTTTCTTTTTTAATAAATTTGCAAAAATGTCAACAATTCTGTGTTTTTCTGTCATTATGTGCTGCTGTGTGTACATTAATGGGGGGGAAAAAAGAACTTAAATGATTTTAGCAAATGGCTGCAATATAATAAAGAGTGAAAAATTTAGGGGGGGTCTGAATAATTTCCGTACCCATTCTATATGTAATCCCCATAGCAGATCTAAATGTGGGTGTAGGAGGTTCTCCAAAAACAAGCTGCATGTTGCTAGCATAAAACAACACTGAGGCATTTAAAATATTGAGGAGTAAGCTCATTGGCTGCTGAGGCGACAGCAACCAATCACCTACACCATGTAGCTGATGATGTAGCAGCAGATTAGTTATGACCTGTCAGGCTTCAGAGTTTCACAAAAGAACTTAGTATTCGTTTCTGAAGTGAACTTTGGTCCATCTCTCTGTCCACACTACATGCTATTCAGCAAAGGTCAGTCTGGGGCCTGGCCGTTTGATTCTTTCTGCTGATGTCGGTTTGGTCACTGCAAAATGAGCTTTAAGTCCAAATTCTCTAAAATGTGGAAATACTGCATGTTGAAATACTGATCCTTACCCTATGGTGATCAATTCTAGCAGTAGTGTTGAACCGTTTACCCTCTGAGATTCTCCACATTATACTGTCTTTTGTGGATGACTTCTCTTGGTATGGCTAAAATGTTCATCCCTTTGTCCTTCATCCGGACAACACGCAGTCAGAGGGTTTCAGACACTTTAGAAAGACTAACCTTCCTGCAAATTCAAATACAATCAGGAAAGTCCAGAGTTAAATAATTGAATAATAGTCTGATTAGTCTGATAGTCTATAATGGTCTGAGAACATTTAGTAAATAACATGTTATTTTGTTGAGTTGACTGTTTAGACTTTGGTGGAAAATTGAAATCTCTGTTCAACTGAAAATCAATATAAGAATTAAATGAATTAAATAAAATAGGAAAACAAGTGTTAAATCTGATCTTAATAAGAATTCTGCCAGTTTAATACAAATAACTGTGAGGCTCAGTGGTTAGCTAAGATATTGTGCTTCAGAAGAGAACTATATTCTTAATAATGGCTATTTCAGTCCTGCTATGATAACTTCAAATCGCAGTGACCTCATTCATTCATTCATTCATTCATTTTCCTTTGGCTTAGTTCCTTATTTATCAGGGGTCACCACAGCGGAATGAACTGCCAACTATTCCAGCATATGTTTTATGCAGTGGATGCCCTTCCAGCTGCAACCCAGTACTCGGAAACTTGCAGTGACCTTAAAATAATAATAAAAAAAAAAGATACTGATTGTTCTGTAATTTAGATTTTCACTGTGTGTTTGTATTTGTAATGGATAATCAACAGATTGCCGTGCATTAAAGGATTTTAAATGCATTCTAAAATCCTTTAATGCATGGCAAGCTGTTGGTAATCCCACTAATTCCCTGGTCAAATTATAGACATGTTAAAACTAGTACTGCTCTTTGCAGTGAAATAATTGACCAGATGGGTAAAAATTATGTTATTTCCGTCAGTAATGACACTTTGAATCAGTTATCTGCCTACTTCGAATCAGTCACACGCAGGCAAAGAATAGAGAAAAAGCGAGAGAGATTGTGTGTGTATGTATGACACGGGCATATCTAATAGCTCATAAGCTTCCTATGTTACCTTCTCGCATATACAGTATTTGAGCATATATTGCTGAGGTGTTTGTTCTCTATTGGCTCCCTTTTGAAGCACACATTTGTGTGCTTGAGATTACACAAACGAATAAAGGCTCCAGCAAATGTCACGGTTACTGGTCACAATAGTCATGCTAATCAAGGCTATTATTTGAGGGTAGGACATTTAACTACCTGATCATTAAACAATTTTATTGCACACCTTCCAGACAATTAAAATCAAGAATTTCAACAGACTATGGACCAAATGCGTGCTTGAACTGTAGCTCTTTCCCTCATTAACGTCATTAAGTCTTGTACCTTTATCTTATGGTACAATTTTAATGAACATATTTCTTCGCTTTAAATTAAAAATTTAATATTGTGATTCTCCTAGTTCATGGCTAGTTAAAAAACTTGTTTAAATTCCTTGTTTGAAAAAAATATCTGTAAATGTGGGCACTAACACACTCAAAAATTGTGTTAGTGTGTATAAAGTGACAAACCCAGGCTGATTGCAGATACGTACCCAGGTCTACATTTCTGGGGACAGTCAAATACGTAACCTTAGGTACGTCTACTTGCGGTTTTTGTTTTTGCAAATCCACCAAAGGCCGCTGTGTATGCTTTTTGATGTTCACCAATTCCTCTCGCCCGTCCTCTTCCCAAGTAAATTCACCAGAGGGCGCAATATACACTTCAGCCAACCAGGCCAGCTCGCTGTCAGCTGAATGACTTACCGACTGACCCACCCACCCCCTTCTCTAAACCCAATCGATAGTGTTCTCAAAAGCAATCTAGAAAAAGAAAGCCGTCAGGGCCGCATCTTTGCCGGACTTGAACCCCGTCGTCACGGTCAACTCTGCTCTGCAAGTCCAGCGACAAGCCACGGGGCAAACTAGTAACACCAAAAAAAACCGTCCGTACGGAGGTAAGCGGTAAGCTGGTATCTCTAAAATTAATAGAAGCCGTCGGCAGCGTTATACTGCCCCGTAGCGTTCGTTTTAAAGACGAAACGCAGCTACATAATATGCGCTCTCCAGAAATGTAGACAGGGGTATGCATCCACAATGAGCCTGTGTTGCAGATGACATATAAGGTCAAATCAGACCTGCAAAACTGCATGGCAAAAAAACTCAATCATCATTTGTCAAAAGTTTATAGTGATGAACAGAAGTCATTTGAAATCTAGCATCTTTCTGTTGGTCCGTGTGACATGAATTGTGACCAACTGAAATCAAAAATACAAAATCTTTAGTCTTCACATGAAATTCCCACTCTGGATTTCACTCATGAAAAAGTGCTTCTTTGAGTGTGTGTGGAGTTCAGTGTGGTAAATAATTACAGGCTTGTGGTGGTTCAGTGACGATGAAGGAATGCAGGGCCGAAAGGTCAGATGGACAGAGTCACTGATCTGATTTTCAGCAGGAGCTTCTCGAGCATAAAGGGTCATCCCTGTCAAAGCAACATCTAGAAGGAAATCCCCCTCAATTTCTACTGAATACAACACTAATTCCTTCTGAATTTACACATCGTATGGACAAAACAACCCCCCAAAAAAGTCTTGCTCTAATCCTGAACATGCTCGATTATCCTACATTTGACTTTTCCTTGCTGTTTTCGAACTTCTGCAGACCCCCTGTTGCTCTGGAAGCATTTCCCTGACCACAGCTTTAAAATGAGCGACATCTAGATTAGGAAGAAGCTGTCTGCCAGATGGTGCCGTTTTCATTGACCTTATTTGTGGGTTTGTGGCTGCTTCTCTTCTCCAGTGGGGAATCTTTTAATCTGGGGCCTGATTCATCTGAGTTTCTGAGAGGTGATAAAAATCATGGAGAAATTAGGCCTGTTTTACAAAACCAGAATTTAGAAAAAAATAGTTTGAGGTATCAGAGACATCCTGATATTCTAAGGATTTACCAAGGTTGTTATTTACATTACTATCATTAGTTTGGAGAAAGCGTCTGAAAGTGAAAAGCGTTTTATATTCTGTAATTTTATTCAAATGTTTTCTAATAATTTAGCAATACTTATATTATATTAAACTTAAATATTTATTTATTCCTATTTCCTAATTAGAAAATTACCAAAAAACATTTGAATAAAAATACAGAATGTAAACACTATACATTTTCAGACAATATAAATTTATATGTAATGCATTTTAATAACTTTGTTTTTAATTATATTTAATTATATTTAGTTTTATTATTTTAGTTTATTATTTATTTATTCATTCAGTTTATTAAGTATTATTATTAGAATTATAACTTAAAATTTTAATAATTTTGCAATATTACATATTATCTTATAATTATTTTTATTTTATTTATTTATTAATTCCTAAAAGTTAAAAAAATTATCAGAAAACATTTGAATAAAAATACAGAAGCTATATAAATACTATAAATCATCAGACAATATTAATTTATATGCAATGCATTTTAATAATTTAATCCTTAATTATATTTTATCATAGTTATTTTTTTTGTTTATTATTTATTTAGTTTATTAATTATTATTATAATTAGAATTTATAATTCTAATAATTTTGCAATACTTATATATTATTATTTATTCATTCATTCATTTTCTTTCGGCTTAGTCCCTTTATTAATCAGGGGTCGCCACAGCGTAATGAACCGCCCACTTATCCAGCATATGTTTTACGCAGCGGATGCCCTTCCAGCCGCAACTCAACACTGGCAAACACCCATACACAATCTTTTACACGCATACACAACGGCCAATTTAGCCTATTTAATTCACCTATAGCGCATGACTTTAGACTGTGGGGGAAACCGGAGCACCAGGAAGAAACCCACGCGAATGCAGAGAGAATATGCAAACTCCACATAGAAATGCCAACTGACCCAGCCGGAGCTCAAACCAGCGACCTTCTTGCTGTGAATATTCATTTATTTATTCATTCTTTTATTTATTAATTCCTAAAGGTATTGGAAAATGATCAGAAATCATTTAGATTCTTATCCCAAATTTTCTAATAAGCTTCTAGAATAGTTAAGTTTAGCTTCTTTTAGTCTTATCTTTCCAATAATGTTTTCCAGACACATCGAGCAAGCATCGAGATCAGTCTCATCAGCAGCAGTCGAGCTGCTCTGAGAAATGGGTCAGAGTGAGTCTTTCTGGAGCCTCACTCAAGTCCTGCCCTGCCCAGAGCGTCCCGTCCTCATCTGTCCTCCGCAACATAAACACACCAAATACATGTTTTCATCCCTGGAGTTGTTTTAATTGGTTCCTAAAGCACTTAATAACAGTGAGATTATTATCGTAGATGTTAGGCTTACTGGGGCTGAGGCGAAGGACTGGACCAAACAATGGCTAATGGACACAGAGGAAGTGTGTGTGTGTATGTGAGAGTTTTTGTTGGCCACCCAGAGCTACTGTTTCCCCCTGAGGCTGAGTGGGACAAAATATCCTGCTGGATCACAACCTCCTAAATCAGCCCCCGAAAAAAAAAACACTCAGAGGAGATGATGGTTCTCATGTGAAGCCCACTCAAATAAACAATACTGCAAAAACTGTACTTCTTCATCATTAGGTTTGTCTGGTTTTCGCTAAAATATCGAGAACATTCTTAAAGGGACAGTTCATCCAAAATTGAAAATTTTCCATTTACTCACACACAAGAGATTTCAGACCTGCAATGTGTCTCTCTTTCAGTTGAACAAAAAAAGAAGATATTTCAAAGAATGTTGGGAAATGGTAGCATTTGACATCCTTAGTAGAAAAACGAAGAGTAAGGAAGCCTGTGGCCACCAGTTTGTACCATTCTACAAATCTTTTTTTGTGTTTAACAGAAGAAAGAAACTCAAATAGGTTTGGGAGAGAATTTATTTTTATTTTTGGGTATACCTTTTAAATATTTGTGGTATAAAAATCCGTGGTATAAAAATCAACAAAACAAAAAGTGGTATAAAAATCAACATAGCTCTATATACATTACTGGAGGTCACGTATTATGTAGCCAGAGCTACATATGGCTGCATTTCATCTTTAAAACGAATGCTAGGGGGCGATATGACGCCGTTCCTTTTCTCACTTACCAGCTGACCGCTTACCTCTGTTGGATGGCTTTTCCGCTGTTACCAGTTTGTCTGGTAGCTCGACATGTATGTCGGCGGACTTGAGATGCAGAGTGGAGTTGACCGCAACAATAGGGTTTGAGTCTGGTAAAGAATGATTTCAGAAAGCAGGTAAGACAAAAAAAAAAAAAAAAAATAATAAAAATAAACAAGTAAATAACAGGGTGAGAATGTGGTAAAACCTGAAAATGTGGTAAAGTCAGGCGATGGCTTTTCTTTTTCTGGATTGCTTTTTAAAACACTGCGATTGGGTTTAGGGAAGTGGGTGTTCGGTAGGGCTGTGCGTTTAATCGAAATCGAATCGCAATTTGAAAGGTTGCGATTAGCTAAATCGCAAGAGGTTGCAATATGAAATGTATATGTATTATCTAATTTCCCCCACCCAGAGCAAATGATTGCCATCTGTGTGTGACAACCTTACTAGCCAATTGAGAATTGTGCAACCAAACTATGCGGAAAGCCCACAATAAACAAACAAACAGGAAAGCGCGGACAAGTGGGATGCCGTCTGCTGCTTCAGAAGCATTAATAGACAAATTAATATCAAAGAAAAACAGGACATCTGTAATATGGGAATATTTTGGTATCAAAGTCACAGACACCGAACAAAAACAGGTCTTTTGTAAGAGCTATCGTAGAATTGTTGCCACAGCACGAGGAAATGCAACAACCAGCACCTAAAAAAGCACCACAGGTGGCTATATGAGGAGTGTTTTGCTAAAAAAAAGTCAACTGAATGTATTGCCAGTGACACTCAATCTAGTAGTTAGCAACAGCAAAGTACAATTTCCGAGTTGTTTGCAGCTATGAAAAAACATCATGAAGGCACCAGGAGATAACTAACGCCATAACTCTAACTACTGTTTGCTGTGGAGAAAAATGTGTGTTTCATTTCTGAATATTTAGAATCAAATTTGAATAAAAGTTGGAGTTAGTGAAAATCTTTTAAGTTCCTTTTTTTAACTAACACTAACTGGATTTTAGCCTTAAGAAGCTACGATACAGAATATTGAGCTGAAGCTTGATTACAAAATTAAATCGCAAATCAAATCGAAATCACAATACCTTAAATAGAAAAAAATTAAAAAATGCAATTAAATATTTTTCCCAAATCGCACAGCCCTAGTGGCCGGATCAATTGGTGCTTTTTAAAACACTGGGGTTGGGTTTAGGGAAGTGGATGGGCAGGTCAATCTGTGCTTTTTAAAACACTATTGGTTGGGTTTAGGTAAGAGGGAGGTTATCGGTCAGTGGGTCAGTCAGTAAATCAGTCAGTCAACAGCGGCCTCTGGGGTATTTACGCAAGAACAGCAGGCGCGAATGGCTCTCACAACAAAAATTTGAGATCTAAAAAAGCATACACAGCGGCCTCTGGTGAATTTGTGAAAACAAAAACTGCAAAAAAGAAAAATGTACTGTAGCTCCTGGAACGTATTTGACGCTCTCCAGAAATGTATATAGGGGTACGTAATCAGAATGAGCCTGGATTGATAAAAATGCAGTTCTTTAAAATCCTCAACTGACAATGAGCCACTCAGAGAATGCAAATAAAGCAGCTCATTTACATAATGACGCAACACTATCATATATAATACAAGACAACTGCATCCACACCTTTTCATTGCTTATTTTTACTATACTTGCCATAATCCAGATAAACGATTTTCTAATGAGATCGGTTACAAAATCTATATAGGATTAAACATGTTTCACTAGGTCTAAACATCACCAAGTCTCCCTTATGTTTGGTATGGTGCTGGCCAAGAGAGGAATTCTGATGGAGGGTAAATCCATGACACCTTCAAGTTTTTTAAATGGTTAGCTGAAATGGTTTCTGACCTCAAGCTGGAAAGGTTACCTTTCTCTAGATTTGGCAAACAGAACACGTATGACAAATATGGGGCCCCTTCCATAGATGTATAGGTTAATAATGTCTCTGTAATTATTATTTTTTGTAATATTTTTATTTCTCCTTCCTTCTTACATGTCATTTTATTTTGTTTCTTATTCCATTCGTTTGGCTGAGATTAGTTTTTTGATAGTGATGTATAATTGCTGTATTGTTTGCTAGTGTTTTGGTGCATGTTCTAGTTAGTATATAACAGAGAGATAATTTTGTTAACATATATACATGATGTACACTATTGGGTGTAATGTTTTCATAAAAACTTCTATAAATAAAGTAAAAAAACATGTTTTTGCAATTTTTATATGGTTACATTTAAAAGTAATTTTGTAAACTTCTGCATAAACCTTACTGTAGCAAATACGGTTTAGTATGTCACACTACTGTATTTTTTTAATGTGGGCCAATTGATCAGAAGAGCAGGAACGGCTACTGGAGAGAGAGAAGCAGCACAGCAGGTGAGTGAATAATCAAACACAGTCAGTTTCTTTCTTCAATATAGTTTATATAATTAGGAAAATGTTATGTTTAAAGATTTCTGTTCAATATGTATAAGTTTATATGTATATATAGGTTCAATTCTAAATATAATAATGAAAAGTAAATGATTTTGTTTCTTTTTCTCTACACAGATGAACGTGAAGAAGTCAATATACAGTTTAAACAAAGTTATAATCAAGACAATCAGGAAGTTTCAACACTTGTACAGAATGAAAATAAATAAATATCTTGGGAAACTAAAACACTGTGTGACTTTGTATAACAAAAAAAGAAAACAATGTTAAAGAAAGCAATGAATTGTGATAAAAAAGTACTCTGTATTCTCAAATATAATCAATAAAAGAAAATAAAGAAATAAATAATAACAAATAAACCAACTCAACTCAAAATGCAGATTATAATTCAATATTCACACTTTTAAACTCAATAAATCGTTAGTGTTCAATTGAGTCGTCTCACTGTTCAAGGAATCGTTACTCTGTTCAAATGAATCACCGCACTCTTCAAAGGATCATTAAACTGTTCAAATGAATCACCACACTGTTCAAAGAATCGTTTCGCTGTTCAAAAGAATCGTATCACTGCTCAAATGAATCGTTTCGCTGTTCAAAGGATTTGTTTCGCTTTTCAGATGACCCGTTTCACCGTTTGCCGTGCACAGTTCAATATCAAGGATTCCGTGCAAGAGAACTGTTGATTCTCTTTGTTCTGTTCCACAGTAAGCGTTTTCCGTTGATGATTAAAGGAAAAGAAAGAAGAAACACAGGAGGGTCGCGGTGAGTCCGAAACTCGTTTCTCCAAACAAATAAAAAGGACTCTCCTACCAGTCCGATGGCTCAAACACACTGTCTAGTAGGTGAATCGGTTCCGTGGGTGGCTCGCCATACATAAGTTTCTCCTCCGAGTCCAGCGTAACCCAGGGACTCGTCACAGTTGCTTCAAATCACACAAAAAAACCCAGCCAAAGTGAAAAGGTGTATTTTTATCAATAAATTTCTCTTCAGATCCGCGTCAGTAACTGCTTACAGCTCCGCCACATCCGCTTCTCACTCAGATGTCTGCCGACAACAGTTACTCGCTCCAACTCTCACTTCGACGATGAATTCTCTATTCGATGATGATTTCTCAATCCGACGACAGTTTTTGATGCTGTTGTCTCTTCTCAATAACTTTATCTTTGTTAAATCTGTCTGAAATCGCTGACTAAATGTGGAGGGGCTCTGGATCTCTCTCTGTTTCTGTCTCGTCTCTCTCTCGATCATCTCTCTGCATCATTTAATATTCTCAACTGTAACTTTTCAACTGTAACTTTCTCAACCGTAACTTTTCCAATCATAACTTCTCTCTTGACCAAATATCCCAGATAGCAAAATACACTCGGGCCAGTTCCGGCTAGATTCTCGCCTGCCGGAGACTTACCCCTCGGCCCGACTCCGGCTGCCGTACTCGGGCCGGATGCCTATGGACTCACTGCCCGATTCCGGCCCGAATCAATCGGGCCAGATGCGGCGGCCGTAAGCGAGCCGACGCTGCCGCATCCGAGCCGGAATCGGCCCGTGAGTAATGTGCACTTCGGCCCGGAGCTGGCACGATTAAGTCTTCATATACCTTGATATAAAACCTTTTGGTATTAAATTAGTACTTGATATTACAACCATTTGAGTTGATATAACAGCAAACGCAGGCTATGTACTGTAAACACAAAGTGTAGGCACTGCGTTTAACCTTTAAATAAAATGCAAACAGCATACATATCCTATAACGTAAATAATCAAAGGACAAAATAAATAAATGATAAACGTTTATTGATTGCAAGAAACAAATAATACTCAAATTTAATAAATTGTTTTGTAGTGCACAAGAAAAACAACAATAAAACTGCACAATACACAGGAAGATTTATAGAAAAAAAAAATATCTGAAATTGCACACATACACAAAAGTTTTCAAAACAACCCTGTTTTCCCAACAGATTTGAATTTTAAAAATTGTACAAGACACATCTTAAAACAGCTAAATTTTATATAAACTTGAATATAGAAACCAATTTAAGATATAGCAAGAAACATCTTACAAATACCTATGACAATACGTAAAATATACAAGTCAAAGTTGTAAAAAGAACTGCCGAATTCTGAAGAAACGTCTCGAAACATTATTAAACATTAAAATAATAACAATAAAACAAAAAAATTTATATGAATATAAAACTGCAGATGTATAAAGACTTAAACTTAATTTTTAAATAAACTTAAAAGAATAATTGGAATAAATTGCACAAACAGCAAAACATGAGATGATGTGTGTGTGTATATATATATATCTTGTGCAATTTTATATTTAGAATTTTTGTTTATTATTATTACAGTTATTGAAAATGTTTCTTCAGAATTATATATTCTTCAGAATATATATATATATTAAAAATGTGCAAATGAAACACAAATTGCCCAAGTATCAGGGAACATCTTAATAAAAAATAAAAATAGTGATTTAGACATTTGACACATTAGCTTTCTCTCTTTCCTTCCTTCCTCCGTGCCTGTCAGGAGCAAGTTGTAGCCACCTTGTAATGCATTTTTCCACCTCTTCATCAGTGGCATGGTATGGATATTTGTCCTCACTGCATCTGTGATAAAAAGATATACAGATAATTAGTAGAGAACAAGAACAAATGTTAAAGAAAAAAAGAAACATGCTTGCTCTCACATAAGTACAACCTAAATGGGACCATATATAGATTTTTTTTTGTTCCTCTGGTTAATGATTCAAAGAAATACACAGATGAAACAGCTTCTAATTGTATTGAAATGTATATTAAAAACCAACTTACTGACTACGACAGTCCCAAGGGGAAGTGCACGAAAGGTCACTTTTTAGTTCGCCCCGCTCCAGTTAATTTGTTTGGCCAAGGAGTTAGCCAAAAGCTTTCCCAGGATACGCCAAACTGCTTCCCTTGTGGAAAACACCAATAATTCCAAAGTAGGCTACCTATGAAGCAAAAAATCAAATAAATAAATAAACTTAAAACACTTTGAAATACACAAGAGCTTGAACTTACCATGTTCTTCATTTGTTCGGGCTGGTCCTTTAGTTGATTTTCAAGCTTTTCCAAATCAAACTGGACAAAGGAAGGTCAAATGTGCTTACATCTGGAATTTCATCATGTCTGTTTTGGTTTTGCAGATTTTTGAGAATCAGGACCAGTTGCTGCTTTATGTCGTCTTGTTATTTTAACACTTCAGTCAGTGGTGCTAAAAAAAGAAAAATAACAAATTAGTATAAATCAACCTATAGCTTATACAACTTGTGTAAATACAACAGAGGGTTAGATACTGCTGATATTCTCTAGTTGATCTTTACTTTCTAGCTGCATAAAGCCTTTACAAATGTAATGATGTCTTTAATTCTTACAAAGACATGATGAGTACCAATAAGTTCTGTCTTGATCTCCAACTGCACTGGAACAAGGACTGTAAATGTTCATAGGCATACTGGAATGTACAGTATCTGTGCATCTTGATGGTGTTCTTAAGGATTCTTCCATAGTCATTGGTGGTGATGGTACTTGCCGTGCTGCATCGAATTCTGAAATCTTCATATCTGCTTTTTTTCCAGCCTCTTTGTTCCAAATATTTTTTCTTCATCACTGTCACTATAGTCCTGTCTTTTATGTCCCATGATCAGATACATTTACAAAACAAAACATTATTTTAGTATAGTGCCAGGGCAAAAATTGCAGGTTGTAATTGATCATTAAAATAATGTTGACAGTATGGATTTAAAATAAATGCAAACAAACCTGTTCTTTCTTTTGGTGTATGACGGGCGATCATCGTCCTCATCTGTTTGCAAGTCAGACATCACAGTTGCCTGTGGAAGGGAGTCGAGCTTCCTCATATGTGTCTATAATAAAACATCACATTGTTGTTAACCTCCCCCCAAAAAAAGTTCAAATCCTGAAATACTATCAAAGTTAATTAATGGCTATAATACCTGTAGTGACAGCCTTATGATTCTTAGACATAGATTTGTAAGATGGTTAAGCACATCTATCATTCTGTACCCATGAAGATGGCACAATTTCCATTTCAGATGACTCGAACCCCACAATATGGAACTCATTAACTGAGCCTTCAGATGTCACCATATCATAATCATCTAGGTTATCAAAGTCTTTATCTTTAGGGGCCTCATTTTTACTATATAAGACTTTTAGATAGTGAGGAGTGTCATCACTACAATGAGTTTGCAAAGGCTACAAAATCTGAGCAACACTGGCCCTTGCCCTATTCAAATACTCTAATTCACAGAGTAAAACTCATAATTTTCAGCCATGACTTACATTTACTGGCCTCTTCTGTGCCGAGCTTCTTTGATCGTGCTCAAGGATCTTGTCGTGGAGGACTGTCAAACAAACAAACATACAAAAGTGTATAAAAAATGTTTATCTTCACAAAAATCATTATGAACATTAATAATGACTATTCAGAAAACGCCTGAAACAAACATTATACCCCTTGAGCATAAGCCCAAAAATGTTATTTAAAGCAGAATAAGTCACAATCAGTCAAATTTGTTTAAAATAAGAAACCTTTTGGATCAGATAGTTGTAAGTTACTTAAAACACTGTTAACCTAACATTATGGAAAATGTTTGATGATGATAGCCAATAACAAAACCCATTTCAGCTGTTTGTGAAGCTATTAGTAATGTAAAGTCTGAAAAGCTCAAGTATGTTGAAAATGTATCAACAGTTTACAGCTTATAATGGACTATAAGCACCTAACTATAACATGCATATTCACATCTTTTGTCTCTGTGATGTGCTGCAAAATGGCCTCACTAACCCTTGTTAAACAAGAATAAGACTTAACCGAAAAAATATTGTTACCCATTGATTTAAATCAGAATTTATAACTATCAATAACAAAAAAACCCCATCAAAATCTGCTTAAGACGTTCTGTTTTACATGCACATATTACAGCTTGAACATAAGATTCACATAGGCTAACACATATTAAGATCATTTATAGAGAATAGTAAACAGTATCGAGCTTAGATCACTTTCGTGATGCATTGCACAAACAAGTTAAACAATACTATTTTATAAATCCAAAACGATTAATTTTTATTTACACAATCACTCAGAATTATTTCTGTTGGGTAAGTACACGACTGTAAAATGATTTTTTCAACACCCATGGTATATTAAAATGTTAACTCAGAAAAAAGCACATGTTTTGCCATGGTAGTGTTAACGGATTAGTCTACAGACACTTTCTTTAACGTAACGTTAAGATACACACCAATTCGTTTCAGTCATGTTTCTTTAAAATAATTAAAATAGTTTTCAGTTACTAAACACTCACTTGATTGAGGTAAAGTTGGTTTTATACAGACAATGTTGTAGTTTGATATTTGTTGTCTGCTAGTATGATTTATAGAGGTAAAGTTGGTTTTAAATTCCCACATTCGGATTTCGGCTTCTTAATATAATATCGTTTGCAAATTCCAAATAGTGAAATCATACTAGCAGACAACGAATATCAAACTACAACATTGTCTGTGGTCTGTGTGCTAATGTTGTTTTAAAGTGTTACTTGCATGCGATTTCAGACCGGATATTCAACGTACCATGGTAAACAATATAGGGAGCATGGCACTGAACGAACGTGCGAATATAAAACCAACTTTACCTCAATGTATGATTTCACTATTTGGAATTTGCAAACGATAGTTTTCTAATATTATATTAAGAAGCCGAAATCCGAATGTGCGAATTTAAAATCAACTTTACCTCTATAACTTTAAGACGTGTTTGTAACGTAACGTTAGCATACACATCAATTAGCTTCAGTCGTGTTTCTTTAAAACAAGTTGCATTTTGTATCAAATTGTTTTAAATTACTAAACACTGTTACAACCTAACACTGTGAAAAAAGGTTTTGAACACTAAATTCGCATAGTATACACAGTATAAAAGCAGTAAAAACCTTACCTTTCTGACCAGAAAACACGAGTTCCAAAACTTCTTCTTCTTCTTGTAATCTTTAACGCGGTTGCCAACCAGCTTTTTGGAGCATTACCGCCACCATCAGGACAAAAGTTAAACAAGCCGAGTGACGAGTCCTTGCCAGAAGCGGCCCGGACTCTACAGACAGACTCGGGCCAGATATGGTTAACAGGAATCGGGCCAGGGCTTTACAGCCGCATCACAAACACATGTGCGAGAGCGAGCTGCGGGCCATACTCGGCCCAGATAACACTCGCCGATGCCGAGTCGGAGCCGGAGGCGCCGAAGGGTAGCCGAGCTCGGGCCGATTACTACCTGCTATCTGGGATGGTGCGTCGGTGGAGTTCCGCTCGCTCTCCAGTTGTTTCTTAAAGGGCCCATGACTTTAATACATAGAGTGATTAAATGGCTCATTTTCCTTGGTTTCTTTCTCTTTTTTCATATCACTTTCACTTTTTATTAGTAACCTAGGTTATCTGGGTTACATTACCAACCTTTTTTATCTGACATAAAATCATATTTATGTGAATGATAGTAGAAAAAGTGATAAGAGACATAAAAACAGACATCAAATAGTTTTCATTTTGATGAAAAAAAAATCTGAGATTATTCTACGACTGTAGAAATTTATGCCAAAAATGCAAAAAAAAGCCTACTTTTAAATCTGATACAAAATACAGATTTTCCAAAACGTTTTACTTTACATTTAAAAAACAAATATTAAAGCCAATGCCATCAACCTACACTTTTAAAAGTTATTTCAAATGTTGTGTTATTTTCTGCTATATTGTTGCTATTATTAGCCTTTCTAAAAGATTAAATGAGTGTCCCATTCATTTTACCACTTATAGATGAAGTAAAAAAAAAACTGAAGTTATTCTAAGAATATAAAAACTAATTTCTGTGAACAATGCAAAAAAAAGCCTACTTTTAAATTTGATACAAAATACAGATTTTCCAAAACGTTTTACGTTATATTTAAAAAACAGAGTGCCTTAGTGTCTTACCAGTGACGATATACAGCCACATCGCACTGCTACGAGCATGATATTGCATTTATACAACAGTTCGACGGCATAATCGTGTATATAAAAAAGAAAATCAAACATGAAAAGTCTCAAAACCCTTTTTTAAGAGGAACTACTTTCTTCTGCCACTTATTCACATCTGCAGCTGACGTCAGAACAGCAGAAACCGTTGCTCATTCACCAACGTCACTTTTGAGCTAGTGTTTGAATGATTCTCTAGCGTAATGTCTAAAGTGATGACAAAACAGCTGATTTTGCTCACATTTTAAGATTATAAGGCTGAACGGCATGAAATATATATAGTGTATATAAATGTATATAGTATAAATAAAGCACTACAACATACAAAAGAGAGAGATTGACTTAGAAAGACATTTACCTGTTTAATAATGATTTGATCAGCTGTAGTTTAAAATTTCGCTGTTTTTCTCTTAAGGCTTATTATGCGGTCTCAGTCGCCATCTTGTGGATGAACATCGTCAACCGTCTTTGCTCAAAAACTAGACTAATGGCCGCCAATGTGCTGTCTCTCAGAAATTATAAATATTTTAAAACAGGCACTATCCTTATAAATAAACTGCATAGTTGCAATCTAAACAAATGCATTCTTGACTAAAAAAGCCTCAAAAGTACATGTTGCCCAACAGCAGCAATATTTGTCAAACTGTAGAGTGTCCTCTGCTTGTTGCTGTATGTGGGCGGAGTAATACAAGGGCGAAGGGTTAAGAGGCTGAACGAGTGCTGTTATTTGCAGAATATCGCATGGCTATCAGCCAATCAAGAACCAGACAGAACTGTTGTATGTATATATGTATATACATATTAATATCAATGTTGTGAATCTACAGATTCAAAAGTTATTTTAAATGTTGTGCTATTTTTCTGATATTTTGTTGGAGCACAGTATCCGGCATTTCTAAAAGGTTAAACCAGTGTTCCATTCATTTTGTACCACTTATAAACGAATAAGAGGAAAATGCTCAGAAATGTAAGTAGTTACTAATTTCTTTCCCTTTCTTTTGTTGTGGTAATCTGAGATCAGTTCATTCCCAGACCACAGCATCCTCTCACACAAATGAATATAAATGGCCACATAAACCAGAACACGCATTACAAAGACACACACACACACACACACACACACGCACACGCACACACGCACACGCACACGCACACGCAAACGCACACACACGCACACACAAATGCAGATAAATGTACACTGAATCCATTAGCGAATATTACAGAGAGTGCATTTAAGCATTTACCAGGCTATGAGGGAAAGAGGAGGTTTAAGCTCAAGCTGCATTTCTGAAGAGGATTTACTGATGTCTGGACTATAAATAGAAACACAGTCTCACACAGACCACAACCGCAAACACAGCATACACTACAAAACACTCAGCAAGAGGCCAAAACACAGTGTGTGTGTGTGTGTGTGTGTGTGTGTGTCCTGTAAACATCAATATTTCTGCAAATACATTAACTCATTGTATCTCAATGCACTCTTTGCATGGTCCAGCATGTTTGAACCTCTTATTGTATTATTAGACACTTTACAGTGTTTCCTCTAGGATTTTTTCCAGCAGTGGCGGCAGGACTTTTTTTTTACACAGATCTGCCAACTATTTCAAAGACAAATATTACACAGTATTACAAGTCAAGATAGCATTCATGTAATACGAGCATGCGAGTCTCTTTGCTTGCGCGCCGATTTCCTCTGTTCGAGCACAGAACTTCTTGCACGCACTCAAATTTACACGTTCAAGTGCAGATCTTCTTGTGCGCTCTCCAGTAAGCGCTGCTGAAGCGCGATTTAGTGTGTTTTTGTGTGTTTTCCGACATTAACGCGTCCTGAAGTAAAGTGAAACGGCATTAAACTCCAGCAAGATAAAGTCATTGTATGCAGAGCCATTGACCTTTATCAATAAAGTATACTTATGGAAACTGTGTTCATCTTAACTGAAAGCTACGCGGTGTTTGCTAGACTCGCGCACCTGTCAGTCAGTCTGTCAGAGAGTCAGTCAGCATGTCACCTTGAACAAATAGCGCACAGCACTACTACGGTTACAGAAAAGTTTGCGCGGTTTACCTCTAATATGTTTTGGTGCGATTATAATCCGCTATAAAAAACACGACTAAATGTTTTAAATAGCTAAGAAGCTGTAATGTAGCCGTGGCGGGATGAATTTTGGCGTGGCGGCCCGCCACAGATGAATGAATGTAGCGGAAACCTTGCTTTATTATGCAAATAGCAAAACAACAAAAGGATAACCCAAAGACCACCTATGAAATATATTAGGTTGGGTTAGAAATAATACTACTGTGAATGAATTAATGCTACACAATGCATATGTATAATTATAGTAAATCCTATTAACATTTTAAAAAACAGATAAGAAGTTTCACTTAAATTTTTTAAACACCACAATTTATATATTTCCTCCTGACTAAGAATTAACAGTAATAAAGTAATGACTGCAGCTTAAACACATAATTGCTATAAGAAAATGATAAAACATTGATTAAATAAAATGTAAATATTTAAGATAATAACAATAATTATACAGTTGAAGTCAGAATTATTAGCACCCCTGAATTATTAGCCCCCCTGTTTATTTTTCCCCCCAATTCCTGTTTAACAGAGATTTTTTTCAACACATTTCTAAACATAATAGTTTTAATAACTCATTTCTTATTACTGATTTAATTTATCTTTGTCATGATGACAGTAAATAATATTTTACTAGATATTTTTCAAGACACTTCTATACAGCTTAAAGTGACATTTAAAGGCTTAACTAGGTTAATTAGGTTAACTAGGCAGGTTAGGGTAATTAGACAAGTTGTTGTATAACAATGGTTTGTACTGTAGACTATCGAGAAAATATATAGTTTAAAGGGGCTAATAATTTTGACCTTAAAATGTTTTTAAAAAAAATAAAAAAAAACTGCTTTTATTCTAGCCGAAATAAAACAAATAAGACTTTCTACAGAAAAAAAAATATTATCAGACATACTGTGAAAATTTCCTTGTTCTGTTAAACATCATTTGGGAAATATTTAAAAAAGAAAAAAAAAATTCAAAGGGGGTTTAATAATCCTGATTTCAACTGTATGTATACACTCTAAGAACGTTGAATTATTTATTCAACCCAATGGTTGAGTTAAAATTATTTGGTGCTTTTTTGGGTTATTTTTAAGCTTTATTGGCTTATTTATTTTGATAACTCGACCAGTTGGGTTAAAATTTTGGAATTTCAACAGTTAACTGATTTAACCGACACAGAAAAGCTATATTAATATGCATACATAATTTTGATTTTGCATTATAAAGTTTATTTAAGCTATAACGCAATAATATTTTTGTTATTTTTTTTTATCAAATTACCTCTCCGTGTCAGGATTTTTATATCAGTTTCACCAGCACACTTAATTATTAAAAATTATATTATTAAATTATAGAACCCAATTAAAATAACCCATAGTTGGGAAGGTGCTATAATAATCTATAGTTGGGATATATGTTGGGGTATTTTTAACCCAACTATTTTAACTGAGTACATAAAATGTTATAAAAAATATGTTAAGGCATTTTATAACCATAAAAATGACTAAGATATATATTTTAATAAAAATAAATTAAATATTAAAAGTAGTTTAGTTTATAATTATAGTTTTTTTTTAATAATTAAATAATTCTGTATCATTCATATAAAAATTATAATATTTAAAAATGTATAAAGATTTGATGGGTTGCAGCTGAAAGGGCATCCGCTGCGTAAAACATATGCTGGATAAGTTGACGGTTCATTCCGCTGTGGCGACGCCAGATTAATTACGGGACTAAGCCGAAAAGAAAATATTAAACTACTACAATTTCCATTAAAAACAAACAATTTATTCAAATTTAAAAACTTTAAATAAACAAACAACCATTAAAGGTATATAGTTTAGCCAAAATGAAATAAAAAGCAAAAAAAAGGATATTATAAAGAATGTTGGAAACCAATAGCCATTGACTTCCATAGAAAATAATAATAATAATAATAATAATAATAATAATAATAATAATATGGTGACACAGTGGCGCAGTAGGTAGTGCTGTCGCCTCACAGCAAGAAGGTCGCTGGGTCGCAGGTTCGAACCTCGGCTGGGTCAGTTGGCGTTTCTGTGTGGAGTTTGCATGTTTTCCCTGTGTTCGTGTGGGTTTCCTCCAGGTGCTCCGGTTTCCCCCACAGTCCAAAGACATGCGGTACAGGGGAATTGAGTAGACTAAATTGTCCGTAGTGTATGAGTGTGGATGAGTGTATGGATGTTTCCCAGAGATGGGTTGCGGCTGGAAGGGCATCTGCTGCGTAAAAATGTGCTGGATAAGTTGGCGGTTCATTCCGCTGTGGCGACCCCAGATTAATAAAGGGACTAAGCTGACAAAAAAATGAATGAAGGAATGAATAATAATATGAACATCACAATCAAATTCTTCAGAATATCCTCAGTTGCACTCAAATAGCAAATACTGACAGAATGTTCATTTCTGGGTGAATCATCCCTTTAAAAACGGTGCATCTGTATACTAAATAAAATTAATAAAAAAAGGGAATATTATGTAACAATAAACTAAATCATGATAAAGAAGGGCATCACGGTGGCGCAGTGGGTAGCACAATCGTCTCACAGCAAGAAAGTTGCTGGTTTAAGCCTCGGCTGGGTCAGTTGGCATTTCTGCGTGGGTTTCCTCTGGGTGCTCCGGTTTCCCCAACAGTCCAAAGACTGAATTGGGTAAGCTAAATTGTCTGTAGCGTATGTGTATGAATGAGTGTGTATGGATGTTTCCCAGTGATAGGTTGCAGCCGGAAGGGCATCCGCTGCGTAAAACATATGCTGGAGAAATTGGTGGTTCATTCCGCTGTGGCGACCCCAGATTAATAAAGGAACTAGGCCGAAAAGAAAATGAATGAATGAATAAATAATGATAAAGAACTGCTGTGTGTGTGTGTGTGTGTGTGTGTGTGTGTGTGTGTGTGTGTGTGTGTGTGTGTGTGTGTGTTTGTGTGTGTGGTTTGTTGTAAAGCAGGTCGTTTGCCAAAGCTCAGAGTGCTGAATGAGCAGTCCAATTAAACTCGCTCATCACTTGCACAGCAGGCTAATTAAAGAACCTTCGTCTAGAAACAAACTCAACGGAGATCCTTTCTGGAGTGGAATCTCTGAGACTCTCAAAATCCAGTTATTACAAACATCCCCGTTTTATGCTGGAGGATCTCTTACTGTAGCGATGTGTGGTTCTAAATGCGATGCTGTGAACTGCTGAGCGCAGAGGTTTCTGTTTTACTGCCTGCAGAACTATTTTTATTGTGCATTATTGTTTTAATCAGATCTAAATACCACACAAGAGGAGTCTAATTGGACCTGCGCAAGCATTTGCACATGCATGCAGACATACAACACACACGTCATAGTGCTGTTGATATTTATATATAAACCACGACTGTCAATTGATAGAAATTGATGTGGTACTTAATCTACACTGTAAAAAATATCTGTAAAATGACAGTTTGACAGTGTGATGCATGTTTTTTTTTACTTAATTGTACTTTTGAATTGCATTATGGGACCTTGAACTTTTCTCCAAAAGCTTTTGATGTTTAAATGTTTGTAAAAGGGACTTTTACAGATATTTTTATTAGTTTAAAGTGATATATTGTAAGGGTTGGCAAAAAAAACTTGGTAATAGCTGCCAGCACATTTCTGTTATTTTACAGACATATATATTATATATCTACTGTATATATAATTTCTTATATATTATACCATTTAAAACTACAAAAATGTCAATAAAAGTCACTTTGCTAAACTGTAGAGTAGAATTTTCAACATCAAAAGTGGACAGAGCAGAATTAAAACTCCGTAAATAAACAGAAAACACTTCTGAATCCAAAAATATGGAAACTATTAATTAACAGATATATTTACAGTGTAGGCGACGCGGTGGCGCAGTAGGTAGCGCTGTCGTCTCACAGCAAGAAGGTCGCTGGTTCGAGCCTTGGCTGGGTCAGCTTCTGTGTGTAGTTTGCATGTTCTCCCCGTGTTGGTGTGGGTTTCCTCCGGGTGCTCCGGTTTCCCCCACAAGTCCAGGTGCAGGTACAGGTGAATTAGGTAAGCTAAAATTGTCCGTAGTGTATGTGTGTGAATGAGAGTGTATGGGTGTTTCCCCAGAGATTGGTTGAAGCTGGAAGGGCATCCGCTGCGTAAAACATATGCTGGATAAGTTGGCGGTTCATTTCACTGTGGCGACACCAGATTAATAAAGGGATTAAGCCGAAAAGAAAATGAATGAATGAATGAATGAATGAATGAATTTAGAGTGTAATTGATTGCATGTTAAACGTGACTGAGAAATTTCCCCCAAAAGAACAGTTAAAGCAAACTTCATTAAGCAGATATTTAATAAAAGTAATTTTGGGGTAATAAAGGATCATTTTGATTATTTCTTTTGATTAATTGTAATTTTAAGTTTGAGATGACACCAATTTGAGTAAATGATGACACAATTTAATTAGTTGTGTTAACTATTATTCTGTTTTTATTTATTGTAACATACAAGTTGTGCTTTTATTTTTTTTATTTACTAATTTGAAGTGGCAGCAAGGTGGTGGTTGAATACATTAATTACCACGTCATTTGTTTGTTTGATTCGTTTAGCAATCATTAAACCAACCAATCAATCAACTGTAAAAAGCTTTTTATATTTAACAGTTCACTGAATTATTGGTTCACATGATTTGCTCAGAATGCAGATTCTTTCAGAAAAAAAGGCATTTGAAGATCTGAGATGAACAGCAGTTTTGCTGTGACTTTATTGGATAAATGTTTTAGGCAAAACTGAACAAAAACAGACAATATAAGTTCTGAAAAACCACTCATACTATTCAAGACAAAACAGCCCCCCCCCCCCCCCCCCCCAAAAAAAAGAAAAAGAGTGTGATATTGAATTTGCTGCTCACGTGATGTTGCTTAGTTACATCATTCATACAGTGGAATGAACCGCCAACCTATCCAGCACATGTCTTACACAATGGATGCCCTTCCAGCTGCAACCCAGTATTGGGAAACACCCATACATACACACACATACACTATGGCCAATTTAGTTTATTCAATTCACCTATAGCACATGTGTTTGGACTGTAGGGCAAACTGGAGCACTACGCCAAAACCGGAAGAGCAAGCAAACTCCACAAAGAAATGCCAAGTGACCCAGCCAGACTCGAACCAGCGACCTTCTTGCTGTGAGGTGGCAGTGTTTACCTCTGAGCCACTGTGTCGCCCTAGCTATATCACATAATACAAAAATAAGCCAAAATTCATATGGGGCATTTTTACACTTATAATCTTGGATTTTAGTGTCATACAGTATAATTGCATTGTATAGGCGGTAACAGTTTATTTGGTAACACTTTAGTTTAGGTCACAATTCATGCTATTAACTACTGGCTTATTACCTGCCTAATATTAAGATATTAACTGTTCATTAGGCCCATATATACAGTATTTATCTCTATAACAAAACCTAAACTCAACTTCTAGCTTACTAACTATTAATAAACAGCTAATTAGTAGTTTATTTATGTTAGTTAATGGTTTGTTAACAGCATGAATTGTGACAAAATAAAGTGTTACCATTTATATTGTCACAGTTCATTATATTAACAATCCGTTAACTAAGACTTTCAGCTCAATAAACTATTAATTAGCTGCTTATTAATAGTTGGTAAGATAGCAGTTGGGTTTAGGCATTGGTATGAATAGGGATGTAGAATTACAGTAGATCATACGTTAAGTTCATATATTAATAATAGACAGACATGCCAAATAATTGTGATTTAAACTAAAGTGTTACCCTATAGGCTTCTATAAGTTAGTTATTCTACTTCAACATGTCCATCCTCCATCAACCATATGAAATTTAAAGTTGGGCTGGTGTTTCAATTAAAAAGATCTTCTTCTTTTTACCTATAACTAATTAATTGTACAAATGTACATGTTAAATTGACGTACAAAATGCGCATATGGTTGTCCGTCCCCTGTGTGTTCTCAGACTGGCCTCATTGACTTTACCCAGGAGAACACATGCCTGAAGTGCCAGAGAGATTGGAAATATCGCTCTGTGTTCTCTCAGGTTCTGTAGTGACAGGCTGTCTAATCAGAACACACAGACGCATGTCCACCCTCACCAGTGATACTCACAATTGCTCCAGAATGTGTGTGGCTTTTTCCGCAGTGTCACACCTTGATGTTTACAGAGACTTCTGTGTTACATAGCTACATTCAATATTAGATCACCCAGAAATGAGAATTTACACTCTTTTTCTCTTCCTCAAGTGGTTTCTTAACACAACAGAAGATATTTCAAGGAATGTTGAAAACCGGTTACCATTGACTTCCATAGTGGGAAAAACAAATAATATGGAAGTCAATGGTTACAGGTTTCCAGCTTTCTTCAAAATATAATTTTTTTTTCTTTTATGTTCAACAAAAGATAGGAATTTAACCAGTTTGGAACAAGTAAATGGTGAGTAAATTTGACAGAATTTTCAGTTTTGGGTGAACGATCCCTTTAAATGCACTTTTACAATGATATCTGATTTATACTAGTGGGTTTATTTGAATCAAGAATATCATATCATATGTGGAATTATAAACCATATGTGAAGCTATACAAAGCAAAATGCATGGGGTAGAATAAAGAAAAGTATAAGCATAACCAGTATAACAATAGTTGAGAGAAGTAGTAGAGAGCAGTATCAATGATATTAATAATTCTATTAAAAAGAAAATAGAATTAAAAAAATACAAATACATAAATACAAAACACACATGTATCAAGTGTTAATAATGCGTGTATTTTCACAACATTTTCACGTGGGGAAAAAAACTGACAACGTGAACACTTTTTTTCTACATGAAATTGTACTAAAACAACACGTCATGTATTTCACATCAGCGTCCAAGTGATTTCAACATGTGACGCTCTTGTTTTATCTGTAAGAGATGACAGAATATATCCCTTTAATGAGCTTAAAAGTTTAATTAAACCATCAAATTATAGAAAATATTTACAAGACCAGAAAAAGTACTTGTAGCAGCTCATTGCACCATAATTCACAAAAACAACTTAGACAATGTAGTTTCAAATTTGATTCTAAGGTGTAAATAAACAACAGCAAACATTTAAAAAAAAAATTTTTGCTGCTTGTTTAAACTACTTATTTAAAATGAGCTTAACAACACAATTCTTGAGATTTTTTTTCACCCATTTATTCATTTTCTTTTCGGCTTAGTCCCTTTATTAATCTGGGATCGCCACAGCGGAATGAACTGCCAACTTATCCAGCATATGTTTTGCGCAGCGGATGCCCTTCCAGCCACAACACATCACTGGGATATTAGATTTTTTTGGTCAGCTTAATTGTTTTAGCTTCAATCCACTTAAATTTGTTAAGATAACTTAATTGATTTGTGTTGGGACAACATGAATGAATTGTGTGGAACCCTGCATTTTTTAAAGTTCATGAACACCAGATGACAGCCCACCACTGTACTTCAGGTAGCAGAAAACAGGATAAAATTAGCTAAAATATTTCATAAATGCACACAAAGAACAATAAACGCATAGAACTCCAGAAATCTGCTGCACTTGCATGGAAAAGTTGGAGAAAATGCCTAAGATCATTTGTTTCTATGCACTGTAAAACCCAACAGTCAACTTTATCAAATGAGTGTAGTTAACTCAAAATTGACTGAAAGTTAATTCTACTCATTTGAAAAGAGTTTTGAACTCAGTGAAGATAATGAGTTAATTAAATACCTCATTACTTCAACTCAAAATAGATTAGTTTTTTAACTCAAATGGTTTGTTGGAATCGGTTTGCTCAAACGGTTTGAGTTGCCTTAACTTATTGGGTTTTACAGCACTCAATTGGTTTGAGTTCTCTTCATTTATTGGGTTTTACTGTGCTCAAATTGCTTCATTTACTCAAATGGAGTAAGTTCACAGTACTCATTAGAATTAGTTTTTGAACTTAAATGGTTTGTTGCGATCAGTTTCCTCAAACGGTTTAAGTTACCTTAACTTTTTGGGGTTTACAGTGTGGTTATGACTCCAGATTATTTGAGTGAATCGGATATATCCCTTTATAAGGGTAAACAAAATCTACATTGCAAAATTTTGAAAAACGTATAGCTTCACTGATCTGTCATTTTGAAACATTTTAGCTTGAAACATGGATTTCTAAAAGTTTAATTTATTATGCTATGACATTCAAACTTTCTATTCTATTTTCAATCTACATACACTGTAAAAAAAATCATTCTGAATACATACACCCATATATATTTCTGGAGAGTGCCAAATACGTCCCCAGGGGTTATGCTTTTTATCTTCGCGAGTGCCATTCACCTGCTGTTCTCACGCAAATTCCCCACTGACTGACAGATTGACTGAACCACCCTCCTCCTTCCTTAAACCCAACCGATAGTGTCTTCAAAAGCACCAATCGACCTGCCCACCCACTTCCAACCGACAATGTTTTCAAAAGCAATCCACGCGGCAGCCAGATTTTTACCACGTTTTCAGATTTTACCACATTCTCACATTCTTATTTACTTGTTTATTTATTTTTTGGCTTTTGTTTTTGTCTTACCTGCCTTCTGGAATTGTTCTTCGTTTTAAAGACAAAATGCAGGCATACGTACAGTACTTCTGGCTACATAATTTGCGATCTCCTGAAATGTATATAGGGGGACGCTTTCAGAATGAGTCAGTGTTGAAACAAATGCTGGGTTTCACACAATCACTTTGTGTTGGGGCAACAAATTTAAGTTGTCCCAAAAGAACTGTGTTGTTTCAGCTCATTTTAAATAAGTAGTTTGAACAAGCAGCAAACGTCATTTTTTGAGTGTAAACTTGCTCTTTTGTTGCATTGATTACTTCTGTCTACCATTTTTTTTTTAAGTTGGATAATGATTAATTGTAAACATAAATAGAGTGATAAGAGGACTTTTGTGCAAGATGACAGGTTTATATTGGTTCTCTGCTGTGTATCACTGCTGTGAAAATAGAGCTTTCATGTACTGGGATTGCATTTCTGAGATGCATTTCTTCTGTACCAGCTGCTATATGCTGACATAACAACACACACACGCGCACACACATTGCTGACCCAACAATAACTATGCGTGCACTGTCACTTTCGAGCTCCACATATGCAGATGTCCTTACGCAAAGGGCAAACAGTGAAGTACTATCCTGACAACACGACCCAAGTGACTGAGCAACGTGAGCTCAAATATCACTAATAATGCATGGCGTGTCTAGCATAAGATCATTTAATCATAAAGGACGAGTGGAAATTTGATTGGTTTGATTTTAATAAGACATAATTGACAAAGAGGCTGAATGTAATTAATATTAATGCGCAAAGAATGCATGAACAGATGCACGCCAACAAAGAGCAAGCACACACATACATATGCGCATGTGCACACACACACACACACACACTAGGGCTGCACAATATATCGTTTTAGCAAAGTGAGAATCTTCAATAGTCACATCACAGGATGTCAAGCAACTTAAAAAATGAATTTAAACCATTTGGACATAAGAAATTACAAGGTTTGCGAGCCTAACATAGATTAATTGTGTTTAATTATACAATGAAGACTATATAGGGTTATTTTACATTTGATTATTGAATTTCTCAATACTATATTTCACCGAAAAGGTGTTTATTTCGATGTTTTATCTTTGCTCTATTGTTTTCATTTGTCATTTAATTAATTTTATTTTATTTTGTGTATATATATTTATATTTATATATTTTATGCAGATTCACTCAACATAGGCTCATTCTGAAAACGTAGCCCTATATACGTTTCTGGAGATAACCTGTATGTGGACAACTTTTCCGCTGTTACCAGTTTGTCTGGTAGCATGACATGTACTTTGGTGGACTTGAGTTGCAGAGCGGAGTTGACTGCGACGACAGGGTTCAAGTCCAGTGAAGAACGGTTCTAGAAACCAGATAAGACAAAAACTGAAGCCAAAAAATAAAATAAACAAGTAAATAACAGGGTGAGAATGTTGTAAAATCTTAATATGTGGTAAAAATTACGGGCATTTTTTTTTCTGGATTGCTTTTCAAAAAATTTCTGGATTTTTGGTCAATCGTTGCTTTGCAAAACACTATTGATTGGGTTTAGGGAAGGGCGAGGGTGGGAGGATCGGTGGGTTGGTCAGTCAGTCAACAGCGGCCTCTGGTGGATTTACGCGAGAACAGCAGGCACCAATGGCACTCGCGAGAGAAATTTGAGATCTGAAAAAGTGTACACAGCGGCCTCTGGCGGATTCACGAAAACAAAAACTGCAAAAAAATGTAGCTCTTGAGATGTATTTTGTTCTCTCCAGAAATTTATAAATTTATAAATTTATATAGGGGTATGTAATCGGAAAGAGCCTGGGTTGGATTCACTCCTCTAAAAAAGATCATCCCAGTGTAAAATTATTATCAAGAAAGAGGTCTAACTCTGTGCCACCGCATAACTATAGATGTGTTAAAAAATAATGAGAGTATATACAATTGAAGTCAGAATCATTAGCCCCCCTGTTTATTTTTTTCCCACAATTTCTGTTTAACGGAGAGAGGATTTTTTTCAACACATTTCTAATCATAATAGTTTTAATAACTCATTTCTAATCACTGATTTATTTTATCTTTGTCATGATGACAGTAAATAAAATTTTACTTGATATTTTTCAAGACACTTCTATACAGCTTAAAGTGACATTTAAAGGTTTAAATAGGCTAATTAGGTTAACTAGGCAGGTTAGGGTAATTAGGCAAGTTATTGTATAACGATGGTTTGTTCTGTAGACTATCTAAAAAAAAATAGCTTAAAGGGGCTAATAATTTTGTCCTTAAAATGGTGTTTAAAAAATAAAAAACTGCTTTTATTCTAGCTGAAAATAAAACAAATAAGACTTTATCTAGAAGAAAAAATATTATCAGACATACTGTGAAAAATTCCTTGCTTTGTTAAACATCTTTTGGGAAATATAAAAAATAAAAAAATCAAAGGGGGGCTAATAATTCTGACTTTAACTGTACATATACATGTATATATACGTGAATATATATGTTTACATATAGTCCTGATCGGGAGGTAACGTCCGATTCCGATCGAGTCTGAAACCGCGTGATCGGATCTGGACATCCCTAATTTTTATACTGTACATATTGTAAATTCTGTCCTCTGACCCCGCTCTGACCCCTAAAACCAACCCTTACAGTAAACAATCTGTAGTTTTACATTTTTAAAATACTTCATTCTGTATGACTTATGAGCTGTTTTCCTCGTGGGGACCAAAAAACATCTCTAATAGGTCTAAAATGACTGGTTTTGCTAAACTTGTGGGGACAATTGGGACGCATAATGTGATGAATACCAGGTGAACACAGACATACAGTTGAAGTCAAAATTATTCACCCTCGTGTGATTTTTTTTTTTCACTTTTTCTTCTGGAGAAAGTCTTATTTGTTTTATTTCGGCTAGAATAAAAGCAGTTTTTAATTTTTTTAAAAACTTTTTAAGGTCAATATTATTAGCCCCCTTAAGCAATTTTTTTTTGATTGTCTACAGAACAAACCATCGATATACTATGACTTGCCTAACTAACCTAGTTAAGCCTTTAAATGTCACTTTAAGCTGAATACTAGTGTCCTGAAAAATATCTAGTCAAATATTATGTACTGTCATTATGGCAAAAATTTTAAAATAAATCAGTTATTAGAAACGAGTTATTAAAACTAGTATGTTTAGAAATGTGTTGAAAAAATCTTTATTCCGTCAAACAGAAATAGGGGACAAATATACAGGGGGGCTAATAGTTCAGGAGGTCTAATAATTCTGACTTCAACTCCACATGCACATATACATGCACACACACACACAAATCAGCCTTGTAAAGCATTATGCCCTACGGCAATGGAAAACAAGCTAGTAGACACTTGGAAAAAAACATTTCCTCCAGCCTGTGAGACGTGCCTGAGTCAAAAAGAAAAGAATGACAAGAGTCTAATATACACTACTATACTGAAGCCCACACACACACACACACACACACACACACACACACACACACACACACACACACACACACACACACACACACACACACACACACACACACACACACACACACACACACACACAAAGGGATACAATATTGTGTTTTGTAGGTCACATAGACATCAGAGTGAATGGATTAGATTAGTCCAGATGAAATTGAAATCAATGTGGTCCGTAAGCACTTAAGCATCTCTAAAGATAATGCAACATTACGGGATATTAATTCTCAGGGCGAGATGTTGTTGGGGGGTTAAATCCTCCAGCTGGCTTTGAAGGTCAAATTACATTTTCTTTTCTGCAGATGTGGTGCAGGTGAGTCAGAGGACAAGTGGGTTTTGCTCATTTCGGCTGTAAATAGAGGAGTGCGGTATATCTAGCAAGACGTTTAGTGCGTGTTCGATTTATAATAGCTACTGACCTACAGACAATCTCAACAATGATTTCTGTCACCAGGACAGAAGACACTAGTCAAAGAGGCAACAACATGCAGCTTACTTTAGATCCTGTTCATCCCAGATCATCCTATACTTTTTGGAAGGATTTTTTTTTTATGTATGTTGCATGAAAAGACTGAGTCTTAAGCCTTTTGATACAAAACAAGTAGAGTATGGATTGTACAATATTTGGTCATGCATTAAAATATACAGTATTTGATATATAAATATATCCAGTACTCAGCATAAATGAGTACACCCCCTTTTTTAAATCAACATTTTTATCCATTTCTCAGTGAATATAGCCAATCATTTTTTATTAAACTTACATATGCATTAAAATAAGAGTTTGGTCACCTGACATCTTAAGGAATAGAAAGATAATACATTTAAATTCCAACTAAAATATGTCAACTACATTTTTTTATGCTTCTCTTGATGTTTCCTGTTTATTACATTCTAATTTAATATTTTCACCCCAACATATTAACTTTGGTGTACAATTTTTTTTACAAATGTTTTACTGACTAATCTAATGTATATGCACAAATATATTATTGTAAAGCATCCTATAGAAAATATTCAAATAAAAGAGAGATCTGTGAGAGGTGTACTCATTTATGCTGAGCAATACATATAAATATAATGCCATTATATAATGCCATAATATAACTACTTTTACTTTATACATTTTAATTAGTACAGGTCAGATAAAAAAAATCCCATTTTTACATGGATATATATATATATAATGCTGAATGAATTTATTGTCACAAAACCTTTGTTTTGTAGACACTTGCATTTAAATAATTTCCCTTTATTAAATGTAATGTGATATCGGGCCCTATCATACACCCGGCGCAATTCGGTGCAAGGCATGGCGTAAATGTTGTTTGCTAGTTTCAGCTTGACGCAAGTGTCGCTTTGACGTTTTGCGCCACGCTGTTTAAATAGCAAATGCATTTGCGCTCATATGTGCGCCCATAGGCGTTCTGGTCTTAAAAAGGAGGTGTGTTGAGGTGCATTGCTGGCGCGTTGCTATTTTGAGGAACTAAAATAGACTGTTCAATAGACCAGCTAAAAGGAGGTAAAGTCCAGCACAGACATCGCTTAAACATTGCTTATTACACACAGGATGTACAGCAATACGCAAATATCTTTACAAATGAAAAAGAATTAAAGGATTAAAATATTACAATAATTATTACTTTCTACATAAGTATAAAAACCACTGCCTTCATGCCTTCATCTCAGGGGGCTTTTTCAGTTTATTCATGACAATTTGCTTTTGTATAATGTTATTATTATTAGTAGAAGTAGTATTTATTATATGCATATTTATATTTGTTTTATTAAAAACAAGCTTAGATTTGCCCACTTGTCAGGTTTTAGACTGTATGGGGCATAGCATGTATATTTGGATATCACTCAGTTTTTTGGCCACACTTCGTTATTATTGTTTATTTATTCATTTGCTGGAAATTAGAACTGAATTTAGAAATAGTTTTGAAACAAATTTTTGTGCTTAACAAGCAAAATTAATTATGTAGGCTAATGGATGTCTGTGCGTACAACACGTTTCCTTATCCACGAAAGAGAGTGAAAGTGAAAGTGAAAGTAAAGAATGAGGAGACTCATTCTCTCGCTGCAGATGGTCTGTTTAACTGTTTTCTTGCTAGTGAAGCGTTCAGTTTTTCTACTTACAAAATATGCCATGTAAATTAGGGATGCACCGATACCATTTTTTTGAAACCGATCCGATCTCGATACTAAAATTCTGAGTATCGACCGATACCGATCCGATCCCGATATTGTGCTGTTTTTTATTATTATTTTTTTATTAACATAATATTGTTTCTATAGTTCTGCTGATTAACTCAAATAATATATCTTCTTCAGTAAAAATACCAGACCTATAGGGCTACTGTAGATGACAGATGGCACAACTTAACTAAATATGATGCTTGCTATAAACTATGGACTACATTATTTGAGCATTCATTATGACATTGATCTGATGTGGTCCAGCTTATGTTTCCTTTTTAATACTCAGATTTTTCTTTGAAAACTGTAATAGGCTACCACCATTGACCCTAATCATTGGTAAAACAATCGGCCTTTTAGCAAAGCCTGATATTTTCCTGCAGGTTTGTAGCAGACTAAACTAAACCGTCTGAGGCCAGTTTTACTTAATGAACATTCCCTCGCCTATAGCCGCGTAAGATGGAGAAACTGAAAGCATGTCTGTAAAATAATTTTTTGTCTGAAAAATTATCTTTTTTAAACGAATTTCGTTTGGTATAGTTTGTTGGTTTTGTTTAATGTATTTTTGTTGGTCAGTTATCTACAAAATAAACAAGAATATTTGATGTGAAGTTCAAAACAAGGTCCGCTTATATGCTTTAGTGCACAATCTGACAAACTGTTTAATAAAATGTTAATATATATAAAATTACAGCGAAATATTCACAGTTTCAGAGTAGCCTATATTAGGCTAAATACTTTTCTGTTAATGACAATTCACATGCCCCCCGGGCCGTCATTTTCACTTTTATTAATTTAATCAACTAAACCACAATGAGCCAGGCTTTACAAACTTTTCGCGGCACAAACATAAGAAGGAACAAACATTCGCGGAAGGAACATAATAACATAAACTTAGCCTATTATAAGAATAATCTTACGGAGCGGCGCATGTCGCGTCTGCGCAGCCGGTGCCTGAATGAAGCGCTTGCATCACTGAGACAGCGCGCAGCCCTCCGGTATACGGGCACTTCCAAAACAGCAGCACAAAGGGGAGAAATCAGTGCGTTGAGGATGTCCAATGATTATTGAGCCTTTTCTAATTTAAAGTTTCAGGTAGGCCTACTTTGTGTGTGAAGCGGAGATAATAGGCTGGCTAACCCTACTCCAGTGTTGTGAATGCGATCTGCTGATCTAACAGACACTGCTCGTGATTTACAGCAATGATCTCTATGTTTCAGGTCAAAATGAACCCATTTAATGCAAAACTAAATGCATTTCCACACTGATTATTTAAACTAACAAGAACAAATAGTCTTGGAGAAAGTTTTCCGTTCTGTGAACGCGACACGCAGTTTGAATTGTGAATGAATAGAGAATGATTGACAGGCGCAGCGGCGGGAAGCGCTGAAGTGAACATGAATTTAACCACGTGAATATTCATCTGTGCTTCACATTAAACTATAAAATGGCTTCAAAACATTTATGATATAGTAGGTCTGCTTGTCAACTTTCTAGTGCTTTATAATAGGCTTCCTTCGTGGCTTTTGTTGGCTTATAAATTACACAAAATACAGCGCACGCGCAAGATCGGATTTGGATCGGTACCAGCAGGCCGATACCCGATCCAGCAAAAATATGTGGTATCGAACCGATATCCGATCCAAGTATCGGGATCGGTGCATCCCTAATGTAAATAGCAAATGTGGGACGCAACTGACTCTTAAAGGAAATGGGAGATGAGACTCTGAATGGTTTATTCTCAAAACACACCTATAACTCATTAAAAGAATAAGCTCAACCCTGTTAGACCATGCGCCGCTGCGCTAAGCAGATTTTTCCATCCTTAAAATAGTAAAAGTAAATTCTGACATGCCGTTAATGTTTTTGCGCCCTGCACTTTGGACTTTGCGCCTAGATCGTTAAAATAGGGCCCATAGTCACCAAAACGTGACATCTGGTCTCAAACATTACCCCTATACATTATATCCATTCATTCATTCATTTTCTTTTCGCCGTAGTCCCTTTATTAATCAGGGGTCGCCACAGCGGAATGAACCGCCAACTTATCCAGCATATGTTTTACACAGCGGATGCCTTTCCAGCTGCAACCCAGCACTGGGAAACACCCATAAACTCTTGCATTCACACACACTCATACACTACGGCTAATTTAGTTCATTCAATTCACCTATGATGCATGTCCTCAGACTGTGGGGGAAACCAGAGCACCCGGAGGAAACCCACATGAACATGGGGAGAACATGCAAACTGCCCCAGTCGGGCTCAAACCAGTGACCTTCTCGCGGTGAGGCAGAGTGATAACCACTGAACCACCGTGTCGCATAAAATTGTATTTAATATTTTTCCAAACATTTTACACTGTAAAAAAATGCTGGGTTTTACACAATCTGTGAAACAATATATTTTGAGACAATATAAAGGAATTAAGTTAACTTATTGGTTTTTAAAAATGCAAGTGCACTGAACATAAAACAATTAAGTTAAGTTGTTTCAGCTCATTTTAAATAAGGACAAACAGCAAATGTCGTTTTTTTTGTGTAATTTAGGTAAACCAATTTTTTACAAAAGGTTTTACTGACTAATCTAAAGTACATGCATCAATGTATTACTGTAAAGCATCCTATAGAAAATATTAAAATCTGTGTGGGGTGTACTCATTTATGCTGAGCACTACATAATGTAATTATATATTGTTATACTATTAAAACTACTTTTTACATTTTAATTAGTACAGGTCAGAAAAAAAAGCCATTTTTACAGATATACAGAGAATGCTGAATGACAACAGAACCTTATTTCACCCAGATTTACACAATTTATTTTCACAAAACATTTGAAAATATAAAACAGACACTTGCATTTAAATAATTTCACTTAAATAAGTTTAATGTGATACCATCACCAAAACGTGACATCTGGTCTTTGACCCCTATATATATATATATATATATATATATATATACACATATATATATATATATATATATATATATATATATATATATATATATATATATATACATATATATGTACATATATATATATATATATATATATATATATATATATATATATATATATATATATATATATATATATATATATATATATACATATACATATTAATATACAATTCAAGTCAGAATTATAAGCCCTCCTAAATTATTAGCCGCCTGTATATTTTTTAAAATCTGTTTAATCAAAAGATTTTTTTAACACATTTCTAAACATAATAGTTTTAATAACTGATTTCTAATAACTGATTTATTTTATCTTTGCCATGATGACAGTAAATAATATTTGACTAGATATTTTTCAGGATACTAGTATTCAGCTTAAAGTGACATTTAAAGGCTTAACTAGGTTAATTAGGTTAACTAGAAAAGTTAAAGTAATTAGGCAATCATTGTATAATAATGGTTTTGATCTGTAGACAACCAAAAAATATATTGCTTATTGCTAATAATATTGATCTTAAAATGTTTTTAAAAAATTAAAAACTGCTTTTATTGTAGTCGAAATAAAACAAATAAGACTTTCTCCAGAAGAAAAAATATTATCAGACATACTGTGAAAAAATCCTTGCTCTGTTAAACATCATTTGGCAAATATTTAAAAAAAAAATTCACAGGAGGGTTAATAATTCTGACTTTGTATTTGAATGGTAAAAATGTATTAAAATCACTGTTATGTGCAAATGAATATATATTTTTATGGTTTGTGTTTAATATTGCAGTTTTTTTTAAATAAACAAACAATATAAACAGAACATTGGTTCTATATTATTCAATATATTGAATTCAATCAAAATAATTAAATATTGTTTATTTTTTTACACAGTAAATTATGTGTATATGCATAACACTCATAATAAAAAACAAATCCATGTATATCTCAATATTTTATTGCTTTATTGTAACTAAATGGAAAAATCAATGGCGCCACAAAGCTTTTAGGTGCTGGTCACTCCTGATAAATGCAGGAACAGACCAGACCAAAACACCTGATGTCCAGTAACTATCAACCTAAAGGCACTAACAGGAGAAAACAATGCTCTCTCTCTCTCTCTCTTCAATATCTCTCCCTTATGTCCACAGACTCTCTCTCTCTCTCTCTCTCTCTCTCTCTCTCTGTGCATCTGCTCCACACTACAGTCGACAGGGGCTAAATTTAACTTTGAGCAGGGAGTGAAGAGCATGTTCTCCACCTCTGCTGGTCTCTGAGTCTCAGAACAGAGAGGATCTGGGGCAGAATGACCTTCCATGAACACACACAAACACACACAGACAGACTTAATCCCATATCCCGGTGGGGACTAACAATGTTTCTACTATTCAATTCAATTCACCTTCATTTCTATAGCGCTTTTACAATGTAGATTGTGTCAAAGCAGCTTCATAATATAGTAAATTGAAACAGTGTCAGTCCAGTTTTCAGTGTTTAAGTTCAGTTCAGTGTAGCTCAGTTCAGTGTGGTTTATTCACTACTGAGAGTCCAAACACTGAAGAGCAAATCCATCAATGTGCAGAAATCCCAGAGGGTCTTGCTGTCTGCATAAACAGACACCTTCTAAATCAAGCACCAAGTTAAAGTACCTATTATGCTATTTTAAAGGTTTGCAGTTGCTTGAGGAGGTCTACAAAAGGGTTCTCCATCCACTCAGTCTAAATCCTGTTTAAAGAGATAGTTCACCCAAAAATGAAAATTTACTCAGTATTTATTTACCCTCAAGTGGTTCAAAACCTTTATGGGTTCTTTTATTCTGTTGAACACTAAAGAAGAAATGTTAAAGAAGGCTGCATGCTTTTCAGCTTTCTTTAAAATATCTTCCTTTGTATTCAACAAAAAAAGAGAAATTCAAACAGGTTTGGAACAAATGAAAGGTGAGTAAATGATGACAGAATTTCCTTTTTTAGGGTGAACTATCCCTTTAAGTTCATCGCTACTCTTAAAAGGTGTCTGAAAGGGTTAGTTAAAATACATTCATTCATTTTTCTTCGGCTTAGTCCCTTTATTCATCAGGGAATTCCACAGCCGAATGAACCGCCAACTTATCCAACATATATTTTACATAGCGGATGCCCTTCCAGCTGCAACCCAGCACTGGGAAACATCCATACACACTCATACACTACGGCCAATTTAGTTTATTCAATTCATCTGTACCCGCATGTGTTTGGACTGCGGGGGAAACTGGAGCACCCGGAGGAAACCCACACCAACAGGGGGAGAACAAGCAAACTCCACACAGAAATGCTAACTGACCCGGTAAGGGTAATTTTTACATTAAGATTTCTTTCTACTTTCATCTAACATTTATTAGTTCCTTAGTATTTTATAATATTTTGATTAATATAATGTACTGTAATAGTGTAATCTTTAGCAAATATTAAAATGAAAATCCAGATTTTTAACTAGAATATTAAACAATTGGTTTTAGTGTTATATAAACAAAATTTCATCTACATGCGGTTTAATTCTAAACTAATAGCTAGCCTAAATAAATTTTGACTATAAATACATATACAACATTTTAATTAGTTCTGGGTGATTAATTAAAGGTGGCACAGCGGCTCAGTGGGTAGCGCTGTCGCCTCACAGCAAGAAGGTCGCTGGTTCAAGTCCAGGCTGGGCCAGTCTGCATTTCTGGGTGGAGTTTGCATGTTTGCCCCATGTTGACTTGGGTTTCCTCCGGGTGCTCCGGTTTCCCCCACAGTCCAAAGACATGCGCTATAGGTAAATTGAATAAACTAAATTGGCTGTAGTGTATGATTGTGAAGTGCTGTGAACTGATGACCTGCACAGCCAATCATAGTCATTTCTGTTGAGCACATGAACACCATGGCAAAGTAGCGCTGTTTAAGAACGCCATCGCTCTCAACAATGCTTACATGTTAACGGGAAATTAATGTTTTTTTTGTAATTCAGTACCGAAATTTTGTATCGTGACAAGTCTAATATAGTGAAAGAATCAGTTCATTAACTTGAGTTTGATGAATGGCATCTAAATGTGTGTTTGGGAAAGAAAACCCCTGCTGAAAAAAACAGCTTAAACCAGCCTAAGCTGGTTGGCTGGTTTTAGCTGGTCGACCAGCCTGGTTTTAGAGGGGTTTTGGCCATTTCCAGACTGGTTTCCAGCCATTTCCAGCCTGGTCTTAGCTGGTTAGGCTGGAAAATTACCAGTTTAAACCAGCTAAAACCAGCTTGACCAGCCTGGTTTAAGCTGGACATAGCTGGTTTTGGCTGGTCAAGCTGGCTTTAGCTGGTCAACTCTCAGGTTGACCAGCTAAGACCAGGCTGGAAATGGCTGGAAACCAGCCTGGAAATGCCCAAAACCCCTCTAAAACCAGGTTGGTCGACCAGCTAAAACCAGCCAACCAGCTTAGGCTGGTTTAAGCTGGATTTTTCACCAGGGACGTTAGCTAACTATTGCCATTTCCCTTAACTTAGCTGAAAATGAGGTCTAATATGCCTTTTTATTTTCACTTTCCATTCAGAACAGACCTTCGGGTCACTCGGAAGGCGGTGAAATTATAAATTTGTGTCACTTTCTCTTTGCTGATAAGATATACAGCCAGCTACACAACATTTCTGTGTGACTCAGGCGATACTTCCGGGTTTCTTCCCACCGCAGCTCGATTTCGCTGTTTAAAATGGCGACTGCGTGAAATCAGTCAATAGCATTTCCAATCTCATTTCAATTAATCAACATTTGCACAAATTTCTAGCATTTCCTTCACATTTATTTTTGGTCAAAGCTACACTATAATAGCAAACAGCACAATTCTTCAGTCTATTTTTCACAGCTGCTCTCTCACTCTTCAGTTCAAATGAAACTGTCTCAGGACATAAACATGACCACAAACAGTCACTTATCAGCTGTCAAAGTTAAGAGTAAGCATATTAGCTAGTGCAAATCATCACCCATGGCACAATAAACACAAACAAATCGACACAAACATTCTAACAAATCTAGACACTAATATACAGAGGAACAAATATGTTCACCACCGGGGCACTCAACACAGTATCACACACATGCAGTGCTTGTCGCCAGTGAGGTTATGTGAGAGGGCATTTGGAGGCCTAGAGTGGCATGACCTCTGACTTCACGGGGGCCTCAAGAGACCCATTACACACATCCACACACTTCCAGAGAGCTCCTCAATAACAGTAACGTGACGCGACTCCTGATAATGGCTCAATGGGAGTCCAAGGTAAACCTGAGTCCTCCATAAACACACAGTGAGGAACTGCTCAGACACTTATTTACTCAGGCTAGTGTCTGCAGTCCGATGCCTGACACTGTCAATCACAACAATGGATACATTCGCATGGGCAGCTTTTGCGGCAGTCTGACTAAAATCACTCCAAGTTTTTACAGCAGTGCTAAACAAGGCTGATGAGTGCATGTATATGTCACAAGCTTTGAACTGGATTCGATTTTTTCTACATGCACACATTTACAGGGTTTTTCTGCTAGTTTAACATGCACACACAGCCAACCCCTTGCTTAATTCCTTAAAAAAAAGATGCAACTTTTTATTTTATTTTGGGACCTAATTAGGGAAACAGCTCATTTATGCTCATTGTTGCAACATACTGTAGGCTCATTCTGAAAACGTAGCCCTATATAATTTTTAAAACGAACGATACGGGGCGGTTTGACGCTGTTCGCGCTTACCAGCTGACCGCTTACCTCCATATGGACAACTTTCCCGCTGTTACCAGTTTGTCCAGTTAGTTCGCCATGTACGACGGCGGACTTGAGACGCAGAGAGGAGCTGAAACGACGACGGGGTTAAAGTTCGGTGAAGAACGGTTCCAGAAAGCAGGTAAGACAAAAACAGAAGCCAAAAATTAAAATGAACAAGTAAATAACAGGGTGAGAATGTGGTAAAATCTGGAAACGTGGGAAAAATCAGGCGAGGGCTTTTCTTTTTCTGGATTGCTGGAACACTGTGGTTGGGTTCAGGGATGTTGGTGGGCGGGTCAATTGGTGCTTTTGAAAATACTATTAGTTGGGTTTAGGGAAGGAGGAGGGTGGGTCAGTCGATCGGTCAGTCAGTCAGTCAACAGCAGCCTCTGGTGGATTTACGTGAGAACCGCAGGTACGTGGGCATGGCAGCCTGGGCATTGCACTGGACTTATCCATGTCGCACAACATACTTTTTTAATGCATCACAAAGCAACTGACAAACACTGTACACTTCAAGGCTGATCATATAACTTTCACTTCCTCAAATTATTGTTAAAGCTGTTGTTGTTTTATTATTATTTTTTATTATTATTATTAACATTATTGTTGTTATCGGCTTGAGTGTATTGTGGTTATCGCGTTTCCCTGCCCACCTCTTGAACTTTTATTATATTATTATTGTTATTATTATCACTATTATTATCATTATATTATTATTAATAATTCATCATATTGTTAGTTAAATTATTCTTTTTAATATTATTCTTTACTTTTGTTTTTTATTATTCGTATATTATCATTATTATAGTAATGTTTCTTTTTCTTATTATTCTCATTGTTTTGTTTGAGGCACTTTATTTTTCTACTTTTCTTTTCTTCTACTCTTCCCCTTCCTTTTCTGTTTTTTTTTCTTTTTCTTCTCTTCTATTTCCTTTTCTTCTACTTACTATTATTATTTATTATTATTATCATTATTCCTCCTTTTTCTGATTTCCCAACCTCCCCTCACCTCCTCACTATTATCATTAATAGTATTACTTTTACTTTTGTTACCATTATTATTATTACTATTCTGACTTGTCCTCCAGTTATCTCCTCATTATCATTATTACAAGTATTTCTACCATTGTCATTATTCAGGTTGCTGTAGTTGTTGTAGTAGTAGAAGTAGTAGTAGTTGTAGTAGTAGTAGTAGTAGTAGTAGTAGTAGTCGGTGTAGTAGTATCAGAAGTAGTAGATGTTGTCGATGTAAATGTTGTAGTAGCAGTGATTGCTGTAGTAGTATCAGTAGTAGTAGTAGTAGTAGTAGTAAACATTGTTGTAGTAGTATCAGTTGTAGTAGACGCTGTAGTAGTATCAGTAGTAGTAGTAGTAGACGTTGTTGTAGTAGTATCAGTTGTAGTAGACGCTGTAGTAGTATCAGTAGTAGTAGACGTTGTAGTAGTAGTCATGGTTGTGGCTGTAGTAGCAGCAGCAGTAGTTGTAATATTGGTAACTTTCTGTAGTAATAGTAGTTGGTGTAGTACTTGTGATTTATTATTATTGTTGTTGTCAGTTATTATTACTGTTGTCTTTTCTTTTTACTGTCATTATTACTATCATACATTACTAGCATTGTTGTCACTCTTTACCACTGACTGGTTTCTTTCTATCTGTTTATTTATATCTATGATACTTGCTTTATTTATTGACTGTTATTGTCCCTTATGTATGTACTCTGACCTGTCCACCATGTTACCTTTACATGCACACACACACATACATACACACACACACACACACATACAGTATATACACGCACCTGCCAGTACCTGTATTGTTGTTGTTGTTTGGTTTTTTTGATGTTTCATTTTCTTTGTATTTGTATGATCCCAATTTGTGTACCTTTTTGCATATTCTAATAATAAAAAAATAATTAAAAAAGAACAGCAGGTGCAAACGGCACTCGCGAGAGAAATTTGAGATCTCAAAAAGCGTACACAGCAGCCTCTGGTGGATTCGCGAAAATAAAAACTGCAAAAAAGCGTAGCTCCTGGGACGCATTTCGCTCTCCAGAAATGTATATAGTGGTACGTTTTCAGAATGAGTCTGGGTTGCATTTATGAATATAGGTGTAATTTTACATATAAGTTTGTCATTTATAATGATATCATAATTTATGTAATCATGGTGCGAATTACACATTGATGATAGGGGGAGGTCTACTTTTTCGGTAATGTTGTGTAATACATTCATAATACATGTTTCAGTCAGTCACATGTATGTATCTATTTAAATTACATCTAATTTATTAATAAAACAGATTTAGGTTTTCAGTGTTTAAGACATGTTTAGTGTATTCTGACCTACAGTAACCTCTGATTAGCTTTTTCAGACGTTACTTTAGGGCAACTTATACAAACTATACATTTAATTTGACTACTTTTAAGGCTGTAATTTGTCTAAATAAACACCTTTTTTACCTGAGAAGTGTCTTTTAAAAACTAACGGTGTCTATCGGTGCTGTGGATCTGCCGATTTCAGACTGACGTTTTTTACCTCGCGATTATGTTCACAATGGTATGAACCGTTATAGCGGAGAACAAATGTAAATTTACATTATATATTATTTATTATATTATTTAATATCATTATTTAAGATACAGATCAGAGAAAACAATGTTTTCACTATTAAAGAGCTGACCCTCCCATTAAACTTGTTTTAATGATCAAGTGTTAATTAGGGGAGTCAATTCTCCCCAAACCCCCATGTAATTCACACCCTGGATGTAACAATGTGTGAGCTGGAATTAAAGTATGTCACTTACTTATTCAATTAACAGTCAAAAGTCCAAAAGAAATCACTTTGAGAAACCTACCAGAATGATCCTACAATTTAATTTATGAAGGCAAAAAAATATCCCCCTTTTGTTTTTTTTACATTTAAAACACGATATAGTTCTGTCATATCACATAAGCATGTGAACATGATCACAAATTTTATATTGGTTTTTAGTTCAATAAACAAGAAGCTATTATTGATCGATTGCATACATGCGTTACATACATTTTTTCTGCCAACGAAAATAGCTCCAAAGACAGAGAAAAACATTGTGCATCAAAGAACAACATTTTAGCGTTTAGTCTTTAGTTTAGTGCATTTTGAACAAGTCTTCTGAATTAATGCGTCAATGAATGGACTTTGCGCCACCTACTGGTGCTTTTAGAGTCACGGCTGGCTTAAAGGGTCACAAAACACCAAAACACATTTTTTGAGCTGTTGACAGTCATATATGTGTCCCACGCTGCTATAAACACTATTAGGACACATATATTGCACTAAAAAGTGAAAATTGATTGTTTTTGCATTATTTTGAGCAAATTTGTTCTTCCGGTTTGAAACGAATTTTTGAAGCTGCGTCACGGCCATGAGATACTTAGGTGTAAATCCAGCCTGGAGAGTGGCTGTCTGTCCTTTTGAGAACATTGTGACGTATCTGAGTTTGCGGCATTAATTCATGACAAAGACGTGCTTCAAACCAATCAGCGCGCTCTATTGTGTATGACGCGAAACTTCATTAATATGCATGATAGCTCCGGAGACTGTTTACAGTGTTCAGACGGCAGAGAGACGCCACGTTGTGTTGCCAAAACAAGTGAAAGAACTAAAATTTGGAGACACGGGTCGTCGGTGTTGCAACGAAGGTTTTGTTTTCATTTTCCCTCTATGGGAGAGCTGCTGGAATCTCGTGTTGATTACAGTCCACGCGACAGAAACACGTTTGTAAGGAACATTTTTACCCGAGAGCTTTTCACATCTGGAAATGATGAAATCCGGATTTGCTGCTCGTCTCCTTTTAATAAAAAGACACAGCTCCAGTTTGATTGTCTATCTACAGATTTGGTAAGTGTGTGTGATCAATGCCCTTTGTTTAACCCAGATTGCAAATTTAGTTTGTATCGTCAGCTAGTGCTCTTTCAGTTTTTAAAGACATACCATAGTCAAAATGATTTAGTTACTAAGTTTACAGTATGTTAATATCACTGCAGTATTATAGTACAATATTATAGACTGAAAGATCCGCTGTAAATGCTGCTCTCCGAGTGTAAACATGTTAACACAAACTATTCCCGTCATGCAGGATTTTCGCCGCATTTTGTGACAGGATAGTCTATACACACACGGCTTTCTGACGCTACCTACCGAGTACATAAGTTACAGAGAAATGTGTTGGATTTTTTTCTCACATTCGCCGTGCAGTATCAAACATACTGCGTCTGTGTGTTTGTTTTGCCTGTGAAACTCAGCGCGTGCCCAAATGGAAACACCCTTCTTTGCAAGTCCTTCCCTCTTTCCCTCCCCCGACACTCCCACACTGCCAGAGCTGGACACGCCTACTTTCCTGACTTTTTTTCAAACTAGAGGTGTGAAAACACCCTACTGAGACGGGGAGTTTCGTGGCCCTTTAAGGTCTGTTTACACACCAAGCACGATAATTAAAAAAAAAGCAAAAATCAAGATAAACAAGTTTACATCCACACTGAAAAACAATAAATAATTGTTCATTTTCAGTTGACCACACAGTTTTGGTCTGAATTCTGCTGTGGTTTTACATTCAGAACGATTTTTAGAACTTTATAGTTATCGTGCTTGGTGTAAACGAGCCTTTAAACAAGCCAAGATAGCAGAACAAAATCACATTCAGCAAAATAGTGTTTCATTATCATCATCCTCATCAAAATGTGGCCAATTCATTCTCATTCATCCAATTCAGTTGGACTAGAAATAGTCCAATTAGAGTCCATGTAAATGAAACTGGTGTCAAACTCTCTTGCAAAGAGAATTGTCTCTTTGTACTCTAAACAAAAACATTGGCACAATTCCTCTACAATAATTTTGCTGACATGGAAACCGCATGCTATTTTTCGAATGTTGCTTCAAACCACCTTTAAACCTATAAAAATAATCGGTAACAAAACCTCAAATATTTTAAACAAAAGCACACAGATACATTTAAAAAACTAACATCATTTCCTAACAAAATTTTTAGCTCATGTTTTTAAAGGCCACAAAAGTATCAAATAAAAACTATTGTACAATTCTAAGCAGGGTATCGCAAAGCCTTCTGTGACCACAAAATCATGAATATGAGCCTTAATGAGAGAGAGACAGCCAAAGAGAAATAGCTATCTAAAACGTTGACCTTTCTCTCGTTTCTCCTCATTATCATCTGTTCATTCAAGGCCTCTCTGTGTGGTTTCTGAGCTGTGGTTGAGTCTTTTGTGAACGTTTGTTTTTTTGACCAGCGTGTGTGGCATAAAATGAAAACAGCCTGTCATTATTTTTGGAAAGCTGAGCTTTGATATACTGGAAAGACCTGAGAGAACATTCCCAGAAATCCAATTTTACTGTCATGCATGGAAGTAGATGCTTGTAAAGCGACATTCTGTGAGTAAGCAATTATATGTGTGGGAATAGGAATAGGAATTGGAACTGAAAAGAAAAAAAAAAAGTGGTAACAATTTAATTTAAGTATTTAAGTGGCTTATTACCTGCCTATTATTAAGATATTGGCTGTTTATTTGTGTGTATAATTAATTTGTACTTATTCTGCATGATCTTATTCTACATCTCTGATCCTACACCATGGATTCCTCTACATTCATTCTTCCATGGTAGAGTGCCACACCAAATTTCATCCCGCCACGGCTACATTACAGCTCATTCAAAAACATTCAGTCGTTTTTTTTTTTTTTTTTTTTTATAAAGTGGGTTATAATCGCACCAAAACGTATTAAAAGGTAAGTGAATTATAACATAGTAAACTTTTCTGTAATCGTAGTAGTGCTGTGCGTTATTTATTTAACCCTTTGAGGTGACATGCTAACTGATTGACTGACAGGTGCGTGATGTATGAGGCCAGCAAACACGACATATAGCTTTCAGTTAAGATGAACACAGTTTCCACAATTATACTTTATAGATAAAGGTCTATGGCTCTGCATACAATGACTGTATCTTGCTGAAGTTTATGGCCATTTGACTTTACTTCAGGAAGCATTAATGCTGCTCTGTAGGTCTATTGGAGACATTCATAAATTATACTAGCAAATCTAATAAATGTTGGAGACATACTCATTACATAAACGCACTAAATCGCGCAGCGTTTAAGCACAAAAGAAAATCTGTGCTTGAGCAGCATTGATTTGAGGGCGTGCAAGAAGTTTTGTGCATGAACAGAAGAAATCGGCGCGCAAGCAAAGACATTTGTATGCTCGTATTACATGAATGCAATCTCGACTTGTAATGCTGCGCTCATGACATTTGTCATTGAAATAACGCCATAGGTAGTTGGTAGATCTGTGAAAAAGGCCTGCCACCACAGCTAGAAAAAAATCCTAGAGGAAACACTGTTAATGACTTTTGTTAATAACACAGTAATACACAGTACAGTATTTAACTGTAATATGAACTGTATTTTAACTTAGGACAGTTATGCAGTATGTTACTGTATTTTAAAGTTGCATTGTAAATATTACTGTATTTTTTACAGTTAAGATATACAATACTGTACATACATATACCTCAAGAGAAATGGTTGATTTACAGTAAGTTACTGGCAAACTGCTGCCAGTAAGTTACTGTAGATTCTACAGGAAACTATTAACCTAATACTTAAACCCAACTGCTTAATTATTAATAAGCAGCAAATTAGGAGTTTATTGAGCTAAAAGTCATAGTTATCAGTTTGTTAATAGCAAGAATTATACAAAGTTTGACCTAATTTTTGGATGTAAACAGAAATGTAAATATGATAGTAAACATGAAAAGTAAACAACAAAAGACAAAAAATATGGAAAGAAAAATAACTGTAAAAAGAAAATGAAACCGAAGCAAGAACAGGAATTAGAATTAGAAAAGTAAATTGAATTATGCCGGCTTCACACCAAATGTGAAGATAACATTTCCATCGCCCGGCAGAAACTCGCCTCTAGTCGCGCAAATACGTAATTCTGCATTTGGTGTAAACACAACATTAGAAGCAGAACAAATTTCAAATAGAATTTTACAAACTTAATAAACAGAAAAAATATAGCTACAGAAAAACATGGAAATGGAAACAGACCAACAACAAACGCTGAAAAAGAATATTATTAGAATCTAAACAACACTGAAAGCTGGAAATAAAAATGCCAGCCCAGAGTCCAAATGGATTGAGTACATTACTCCCATTCAATTTAATGTCTTTTTGCTATAGAACTTTTAAGATTTATTTTTACTGTAAATATTGATTCCACACTCCCTTTCTTCTGTAGTTTTGGTATAAAGGAAATGAGATAATGCAACGGACGGGCGGCGCGGTGGCTCAGTGGTTAGCACTGTCGCCTCACAGCAAGAAGGTCGCTGGTTTGAGCCCTGGCTGGTTCAGGAGGCATTTCTGTGTGGTGTGTGCATGTTCTCTCTGTGTTTGCGTGGGTTTCCTCCAGGTGCTTCGGTTTCCCCCAAAGTCCAAAAACATGCGCTATGAATAAGCTAAATTGAATAAGCTAAATTGACCGTAGCGTATGTGTGTGAATGCAAGACTGTATAGTTGTTTCCCAGTGCTGGGTTGCGGCTGGAAGGGCATCCGCTGCATAAAAACATATACTGGATAAGTTGGCGGTTCATTCCGCTGTGGCAACCCCTGATAAATAAAGGGACTAAGCCAAAGAAAAATGAATAAATAAATTATAATGCCTAGGGATATTGTCATGAAGTAATTTGTGCTTCCTCTTTTATCCCTATTTAGAGAATTTAAACTGGAAAAGCTGTAAATGTGACAAATGTCTGCTGATGCTGTGAATTTTATCTGTTTGCAATAAAGAAAAAAAACAAAAGAATAACAGCAAAAAAAAGGAATGAAAACCGAATGAGTGATGAACACTGGAAGGAGAAGTGTAAAATGGGAATAAATGTCCACCTACCTGCAGAGTTTGAATTCATCATCACCTCCCCTCTCCTATGAGAAAACACAGCAAAATGCTAAATGAGTCAGTGACAATATGCAGAAAGTGAGTACAGATAAACTTCACCTATGACCTTTGACCTCTGGAGGGTAACTGAAAACACGAGTGCGGCTATAACAACAGCTTCAATAAGCGAAGACATGACAAACGCAGCGTCCAAGTTCAAAAGGCCATCAGCAATGCGTCCATTTTTTAGACAGATCGCAATAAAATACATTTTAGCGCGTGAGAAACTGTCCTTTAAAGACTCAATGAACATCATCAACATTCCAACACTGATATCTACAGCTTTAAAAAGTGAGCATGTCTTAAACAGACGCAAAAAAATGTATAGAGGGAGTATTAAACTGGCTGTGTGTGGTTCTGGGGAGGTTTTGGATTGAACGCTTGTCCCGAGAGCTGATGAGGTTGTTTCAGTTCGGAAGTCCAGCAAGTGCTGAGCTCATGCTTTCTTATTGATCGAAGGCTCCAATTACACTAGAGAGCCAGCAGACAGAGATCTCACTCAGCAATCAATGGACACTCTATTTTAGTCTCTGATTTCAGAGCTACAATATGACTGCACAAACACCAGCTTTACCAGTACCAGTAGCATTTTGGCTTTCAAATATGTCTTATTTTATAACAGCAGCTTATTTTTTAACAGTTCCTTTTTGTGACAACTTAAATTTTTTATGTTCAGTCCACTTAAATTTGTAAAAACGATTGAGTAACTTAAACAATTTGTGTTGGGACAACATGAAGGAATTGTGTGGAACCAGCATTTTTTACAACGTACACTGAAAAAATTATGTTTGCTGTCATGGTCAGTGGGAGGGGAAAGGAGCAAGGACTTAAGTGCAGCAAATTAGATGGGTTTATTAATAATAAAGTAAAAACAAAAAGCAACAAAAATAACCCAGAGGGGGAAAACTTTAACAAAACAAATAACCAAACAAACTTCACTTGGCAGTTTGGCAGGGATCAGGGTTGGAACAAGACTAGACATGACAGGACAAGGTGATAAACGACGACGAACTGGCACAGGACAGCAGACAAGAGGGAGCTATAAAGGAGAAATAATTAATTAACAGGCAAGTGAACAGGATTAAATAATAATGGGATAACAAGGACAGGAGAGCACATGACACAAAGAGACAACACAAGCCATGAGTTCATGTGAAAACAGGACTAGAACATGCAGCCAATGAGAGAACCCATTAACCACATGTTCACATAAAAACAAAACACTACAGCACACAGCCACAGTGTAAACATGAAGCCACGTGCATACACAACAACACAAACAGAACCCAAGACACCAGCACACGATAAATTAAAACTCTACCACACATATGCGACATGCATGTTCCATGCCAGCACCAACTGAAATCGAAACCAACTAGACTGAGGCACTGAGAATAAAACAGCACGCAGTAGACAAAACAAACACCAGGATGAGAGCGTGCATCCTGAGCATACCCGGACATCGCGCGCCCACGTCAAGTGGGATTGCGCATGGCCTGAGGGCTGCCAAGACGGCGCTCATACAAAGACGAAGACAGACAAGAACAGGACAAGAGTGCTCGACCCAAGAAAACTCGAGCCAAGCACAACATACAAGACAAGACAGGACTAGTGTCTGAACTCTGCCACCAAAACAAATATTGACAAGACCGAAGTGGCAGAATCTTGACATTTTGCTGCTTGTTTAAACTACTTATTTAAAATGAGCTTAAACAACACAATTCGTGAGATTTATTTTGGTACAACTTAATAGTTTTGTGTTCAATTCACTTAAATTTGCTGCTTTAACTTAATCGATTTGTGTTGGGACTGAAGAAGTTGTGTGGATCCTGTATTTTTTGCAGCGTAGATTAGGGTCGCATGATATTGGAAAAATGTAACATTGCGATATATATTTTTATTCTTCAATATATATTGCGATATGAATACAAATTTCAGATCACTTAATATCTCAATTTAGAAAGAACTTATGATGTTAGATTGATTAGGATGATTCAATCTAAATCTTCTATAAAAACTAATAAGCAATAAATACAATAAAGAAGGAACCAGTTTGATCGTTTTCCAAGTCTAATAGTATTCAGGTACAGTAATTGAATAATAAAAATAAACATTTCAATCAAATTAATTGTTATTAATGTTACAAATGGTACAATTACTTATGCCTGAATATTTTTAAAATCCTTATACATTCACAGGCCTCAAAAATACATGCAAACGATTAATTATAATACAAACTCAACAATACAGGTCCTGCGATTTTTGAGATTTTAGTTGATTTTGACAGCTGTGCATAGCATATGCCAAAGGTGCTCAATTGAATTTAGAGATTGGGGATCTCATTTATAAATGTGGCGTATACTGTATATGTGTGTACGCCCCTTCCCATTTTACACATTTTAATCTGTTTTTATCATTTTAATGTTTTTATGTTTTTAATCACTTTTATTCTTTGTTTTTATTTTCTTATAATTGTCTCTTTTATTCCTGTTTATGTAAAGCACCATGAATTGCCACGGTGTATGAAATGTGCTATATAAATAAACTTGCCTTGCCTTCCCACACAAAACTTGGCAGGAAAATGTACGCATCTGTAAGTAAACTCTTAAGTGGATATATTTAACTTAAACATTGACTTAATTAAACCACGTTAAATCATCATGTGAACCATAATCATTAATAAAATTAATACTAATTTATTCTGGTGTACGTTCACTTTAAGGAAGATTTTAGGGCTGGGCGATATGGCAAAAAAAAAAAAATCTAGATTTTTTCATAAAGTTTGACCGATTCACGATTTCGATTTTTGTATTTATTTTTTAATTATTTTTTTTTTTACTGTGTAACTACCTTACCAGCTTACCTTGTTCATTTAAATTTAAATAAATGCCGAAACTAGTTTTATTCATGCTCACTTGTAAAAGAAAAGCAACCGTGTGACTAAACGCGGTTATGGCACTCTCTCATATAGGGATGTTAAACATAGCTACAATAGAACACACAGCACCCGTATTTATGTAGACGTCATATGTTGTGCAGCTTTGGGCAAATTTTATTTGGAGAGAAAATGACCAAAATGTAACGTGAAGATTGAAAAGGATTGGAGGGGAAATAAATATTTCAAATCTCTGTACATAACAGAAAAATAAACGATAATGCAACAATAGTTTATCTGTATTAGTGGCATGGCAGAAATATATATTTAGACAGGCCTTGTCAAAGTGAGCGGGCACTTTCACTAATAAAAAATATAGCACTTAAATTATTTCATAACAATCAATAAAATAACAGCGGTTTTATATCAAAAGTTGATAATGATATAAAATATACTACATTTTGATGTTAAAATATAACCATTTAAACGATTTCAGTATTCAAACATTAAATAACGAATGCATAAAGTTAAATATAAAAAAACGAATGAAACAACACATAGCATATCAGGATATAAAGGACTATATTTAGCAAAATGCTTGCCTTTTTATCTTTATAATTTTATAGTTTTATTTTTGTTATTTTAATTATTTTTTGTCTTTATAAATAACTAACGAGCTATAGACAAATATCTGCTTGACGTTTTAGAAAATATTTGTGCGTAGCTACACCACCCAGTATATATTAAAGATTACCGTGAACAAAAAAACCCCCACAGAAAACCCGTTACATATCTATCTATATTTAAATGTCTATCTTATATTTAACTGAATCGTATAATGGCCTATAGCTGAAATGTTGAAAATTGCTCAATTTATTTTTATAAAATATTTGTCGATACGTATTGATATTTTTTGGAGTAAAAACAATACCGACATTTAAGAATCCATATTTATTTTATTCATTCATTCATTTTACTTGTTTATTGGTGCATATATGGGTTATGATTTAATTCATACAATACCTTGGACAGCTACTGTGCCACTCCGTAATTCAAGCAAAAGTCCAAACTAAAGAAAGATTTGCCAGCTGTGGTAGCTCATCAACAGAGTTGCGACGTCAACACACAGAATCAGCACAATTTAGCACCGTTGTCTAACAGTTTAGAACGGTTTGGCACGATAGTGGAAAAGCGGCTTTAATATTTTTTTTTTTAATTACTTTATTTTAAGCTTTTATATATATATATATATATATATATATATATATATATACACACACACACAGAACAAGAACAAACATTGGCTCGTACTTTAGACATACAAAAGACAATATAAAAGAAAAAAAAGACAAAAAACACATCATAGTCACAAAACATACCATCAAAATTAGAGAGGGAGTATAGCTTAAACCTCAGAGGGGTCACTGAATTGCTCTTGAGATGTAAATTTGTCAAATAAATCAAGAAATTGACCCCAAGTAGCCAAAAAATTTCTCATGGAACTGGTCCGCAAAAATCGGAGTCTTTCCATCTGAATAACAGACATCATATCAGAAATCCAGTTCTGGAATGAGGGGGGTAAAGGTGATTTCCAATTATTAAGCAATAGTCTTTTAGCCACCACCATGCCTTGCATTAAAGATTTTTGCACTGTTTGAGGAAGAGAAGATGTGTTTTGTGAAAATCCAAAGATGGCAAGTTCAGCATCTGGTAGAAAAAGTGTACTGTAAGCCTTGGAGTACCAGTCAAATATGTTGGTCCAGAAACTGTTCAGTAAGGGACAGAGCCAAAAGGCATGAGCAACCGTGTCCTCTGCTGTCTTACAAGCGGCTTTAATATTTTTATTTAAAAAAATCGCGATTCCTCGATTTTGTAAAAAATAAAATCGTCTTAAAATGTAAATTCGAATTAATCGAAAAAATAAAAAATAAAAAAAATCGCCCAGCCCTAGAAGATTTCTATGTAAATATTATAAACCAGACCCCTGATGACTATAGGATAGTGAATTCATTCATATTTAAGAAACCAGTTTGAGATTATTTGAGATTTGTGACTGCAGAAAAACAGCATGTCTAATAGGGCGATACTTCGATGTATATTGCGATAAAAATGCAATTTCACCAGATGACTTGAATAGCTTTTAAAGAGTTCATAATTTTAGATCGATTAATATGACTGTGCAGGGAAGAAGACAAAAGATGCAAATAAACAATGATATATGATTTTCTGGGGAGTCAAACAGTCCTCAGAAGCAAAAATTAAATATTCACTGAACAATAATAATAATAATAATAATAATAATAATAATAATAATAAAAATAATGACACTATATTGTATTAGCTAAATACAAATGTACAATTAAACTTTAAGCTAGAAACGTTTTATTTATTGTGCCCAAAAATTGCTCGAAATTCTTACTCGAAGGTTGAAATTTGAAATTACTCCACTATGTTTTCAACTGTAATGTCTGGTCAACTATAATCCCAACTACATAGTAGATCTATGAAGGTAATTCAGTAGCAAATCTCGAGAGCTTGCGATTCTGAATGTGAGAACTTGTAATAATAATATTTGTATGTGTAGGTTGAAATGTACACTCACAGCTCTGATGTGAACAGCTGAATCCCTCGATTTGCACACACAAACAATAATCAACTTTTTTTATGATCAATCAATTTATGTTTTGAATTCGAAGTTGCAGATTAATAGTTGTGCATTTGTAAAATGTCATTCACAAATACAAAATGACAGACACAGATGTGCACGTCAAATTTGATTGCAGCTTCGCTGTACAACCACAGGTCGGCACTCAGCAAACCTCTCATCTGTGTCTTTAATCTTCACCGGCCCATGTAACCTCTGTCAGAGAGTAATTCTATCATTCCGAGTTCATAATAGTCCAAAATGCGATGAACATGGCAGTTTGTTCATGATTTCCGCGCTTCACTCTCGCGTTTGTCCTTTTCTTTTCTGAAAGGATCAGATGCCAAAGACACTTCAATAATCACACACACGGTATTATCATCAGCTCAAGAAGTTCATTATATCAAATATAGACATGATCGGAAACTCCCTGGAGAAAGCGAAAACCACTCGCACTTTTAGACGACCTCGTAAAACAACAACAGGACACGGCAGATTTTGTTCTTCTTGGCTTTGTGGCTGTACATCAAGACAACGACAAGGTTTGTTTAAGCTTAAGTCATCCATGGCTCGTTATTATATGCATATAATTTTACGGTGTAATGTCTCGGGCCTCGCCTGTGTATTAAAAACATGGAGGTTCCTTTGTTTTCATTCTGGCTAGCTCCACGAGATCGTGACGCATCTCTGTAACCAATCAGCGTTCAGCTGCGCGTGTAGCTCCATCTTTTGATACCCTTTCTCGTGTTTGGTACCTTTTCGAAAGGGTGCCGAAAAAGTGGTAAGGTTCGGTATGCCTTTTGACAGTGGAAACGGCCATAAAAGAGTACCGAACCATACCGTACCCTACCACTCAGTGTAAACGGGCCGTTAAACAATATCCATTTGGTAATATTAAGACTTTTAGGGAAGCAGAGGTTTATTTTTGGTGTCTTTCTGACCATCATCAGCTAGTAAAATTCTGTGGATCCCACAATAACATTCGATTCATTAACTAGTTTTTCTTCCATTGACATTCAAAAAAAAAAAAAGAAAAAAAAAAAAAAAGGAGACACTGTAGGGCTGGACATGGTCAAAAATAATATTCAGGTAGGCTACGGCTTTTAAACAATATTCATTTGGTAATAAATAGACCAAACTGTGCCAAGAAAATTGGTGTGTCCTGGCCTTAAATCCTACAGATAATTGTGTGTGAAAATCCCAGTAGATCAGTAGTTTCTAAAATACTCAGACCAGTCCATCAAAGTTACAGTAGTAGATTGTTGTAAATACACATACAAATGCAGCCGTATCGCAACATGTTTACACAGTATAAAATGAATGAGCACCAGCCAGATTAGCCAAAAAAATAAGTCTAATAAAAAATAGCATTACATTTCATAAGCTCCAGTTCTTTCTTTAATCAAGGGGTTAACCTCTTACTCCAAAAATATTGACACTTCTAGAGAAGCGGAGGTTTATTTTTGGTTTTTTTCTGACCCTCATTCTTAGCTAGTCTCAGGGGTGTCTATGAACTGATCTACTTGGGATAGAATGAAGGCCACTCGACTAGCTGAAGAAATAATAGGTTTCTTCGACCCACATATCCAGCCTGCATGTGATTTTCTAAAAAAAGAAAAGACCCAGAGGAAATGCTGGCCATCTACGTCTGACCAAGAATAACTTCAACAATACATGAAAGTGTTAGCTGAGACTGTAAAGTTCAGACTGAACAAATGTTTCTTTTGAGAAGAATAGGGGAAAGATCGCATTTTTCTAGAACAACTCCCACTCAGACCACAAGTTCTTCTGAGCTAGACCAAACCAAAAAGGAGATAGTGTGTGCAATACTATTTCATGATCAGACAGGTTCACACTCCTCTGACACCATCCAGACAAAGCAGAAGTTATGTTCGACCGTCTTCTGATAAGTTTATTTCACTGTTGCACTTGAATTGGTCAGAATGGAATACATAATACAAGTTCACATTGCATTCTCACTACAGCCACAAGGGGCATTGTACAGCCACAAGTAAATATTGTAGTATAAACTTTTTTCTATGGTCAGTTTTCTCTTTCAGGTCAACTAGGGTGCATCGTTTTTAGGGTGCGTCTCAATCAGGGCCAGATTAACCAATGGGCATTATGGGCACAGGCCCAGGGGCCCGTGCGTACTTGGGGCCCCTGCGGGTTGGGGGGTTTGGGCGTGGGGGGGTGGGGGAAGTTGTGCAGATTTTGGAGTGTCTATTTAGGCTAATTGCAAATAGCGCACCTCGTTGGAATAAGCTAGTTAAGCGATTCACGCCCATCACCGTTTGACTGACAGAGACAATATAACTTAAGAGAGTAGCAGACATCAGCGTGAGTGGCGTAGCTCGTAAAGCGCATGGCAACATGTTTAGACGCGATCGATCATGAATCCTGTTCGAATCCAGAGTATGATGAACACGCTCTTCTTTTTTTCCCCTCCACATATCAGATTTTGCCTACTCTTCATCACGAGAAAGACAAGTAGGAATTATTAATAAGTGAGTGTATTATGGAGGATTCAGATTCATAGAACTGGATTGGAGAGGTGTTCTATACAAATCATATGCATTATAAGTTTGTAGAAGTTCTAAATTAAAAATACCCTTAAAAAAATAATAATAATATATATATATATATATATATATATATATATATATATATATATATATATATATATATATATATATATATATATATTAGGGGTGTAATGGTTCACAAAAATCACGGTTCGGTTCGATACGACACAGTGGTGTCACGGTTCGGTATGTTTTCGATACAGCAAAAAAAAAAAAAAAAAAAAGAAAAAAGCCAGAGGATTTCTCTGATTGAAATCTTTTTATTGTATGAAAACTAACATCATAAAAGCATGATCTCTCTTCTTTTCTTTTTTTTACTTTGAACTAGGGATGTCAGTTTCTACAAAATCCCATGATCAATGATCATTTAAATTAACGACCAATTAATCTATTAATCGCTCATTCTTATAAACGATCCGTTTAAATCTAGGCTACCAGCCTGTGTTGAGGCTACTGAAGAATGAGCTGAATATGCAATGCATTATGATTCTTGCTTAATCGTCACAACGAAAAAATCCCAAACTAGGCTACAGGCTGAGTAGCCACGTCAGAGGTGAATGCGGCACACGCTTCTGTTACAGCTTCCGTGAAGAACGAAAGCGAAAGCAACTAAACACTGCTATGCCATAAAATTATTTCATTTTTAACAATCAATTAAATTACACAGCGGTTTTATATCAAAAGTTGATATTAATATAAAATATACTACATTTTGATGGTAAAATAATGATTTAAAGGACGGCTGTTATTTCTTTCAGCTTTCAAACATTAAATAACTAATGCATCAAGTGAAATAAAAACGAATATGAAACAACACATAGCAGGATTTAAAGCATATAAAGGACTATTATATTTAGCAAAATGCTGCTCTTTTTATCTTTGTATTTTATTTATCATTTTATTTTTGTTATTTTTAATATTTCTTTGTCTTCATAATTAAAGCTAATCGACAAATTCCTGCTTGACATTTTAGAAAATATTTTGCGTAGCTACTCAGTATATATTAAAGATCACTAGAACAAAAAACAAACACAAAAACATGTTACATGGCCCCATAAATGTACAACTTATATTTAACTGAATCGTATAAATTATGAAAATTGCTCCTTTTATTTTATAAAACATTTGTTATTTTTTTTGGATTAAAAACAAAATCGACATTTAAGAATCATTTTATTAATTCACTCATTCCTTTGACTTGTTTATTGGCGCATATATAGGCTATAATTTAAATCAAACAACAGTAAATTGGACCTCTACAATGCCACTAAGCTTTCAAACAAAAGTCCAAAAAATTAAAGAAAGATTGGACTTTATCCAGTGACGGCCGACACTGAGCTCAGTAAAATGTTTTTGATAAGTTATTAATAATCTGTTCAATAATTCGTTAAAGCCAAAATGAATGGTAATTTAATATAGGCTATTTAAAATATATATATATAATAAATATAGGCCTAACATATTTTTAAATAAAATAAAATAGGCTATTTTCTGAAAAATGTGCCTGTCTGTGTTAATTATTCCATCGAATTAATTTGATCGCAACACCTGTTATTCCAGAACAGAACATTTGAGCTGGTTTCAGTTCTTTTCATTTTCTTTTTTCTGTAGTTTCATTTTTACAAATAATTTTATTTAATTTGTTTGTTAATTAAATGTTGTTATTTAGCCTATTTTTTATACAACAAAGTTGCAAATTAATTTGCTACAAGATGTGGCTGTGTAGTGCGCTTATCCAGAGCGCGTGAACTGCTGCTGCAGAGAGAAAGAGCGCAATGAAAATAATTAAATTTTCGCATGCTGATTTAAGTGAAATTGCGAATACATGACTAATCGCATTGCAATTTTAAAAATTATTGTATTTTTTCGTTTAGGAGGGAAAGTCGATTTCAATTCATGCTAAAGACATGTGGTGCTGAAGTCTGTAAGTGCCGGTCATGTTGATGTGAACAGCTGAAGCTGTCAAATTATTTTTAGTTTATTTATTATTAATGATGATGATTAAAAATAATAATGCTGTTCATTTTATTCAATAATGTAATTAAAACATGTAATATATCTACATTAATGCGAAACAAGCTAAATATCGTCTTTAAAGTCGTCATACTGTAGATCTCAGCTCTCTGCAATATCTTTGCCTATATCCTCCTCAATACACGATATTGCAGGACAGGCTTAAAACAAAATTCGCAGCACTGAACATGTTCCCAGACTGAAAGTGATTGATGATGAGAAAACTCAGAAACCTGTGAAAACGGAGATGTTCACCGCATATAGCCGTTAATTTTCCATGACAGCAGTTTCAATGTAGCGAATGACCTCGTCCTCTTCCCTAACAGCTTGCTGTACATACATTGCTGTTTAGCGCTCTACCGTAATATGCAGTGTATGAGTGACCGCCAAAATACCTTGGCGGCTAGAATAACCTTTCCTTCTGGACTGGCGGCTGACCTGACCACTGTCAAAAACTCGCTCTTTTTCACTTCTCTGTCATTTCACTCCCCAAACCCCCCCCCCAAGCCCGGTTTCACTTTCGTTTGAGGGGCGGCGTGATAGTCCTTTGCCTAGAGCGGCAGTTCGGTTTGCTCCGGCCCTGATAGGAGGATTACATTAATGTTAGCTACTAGCCATTTTGCTAGCTGTATAGTGCAGTCAGTCCGCGGCGCGTTTCCACCCTTTCGCTTTCGTCCGGAACAAACCCTGCATCATCTCAGCGCCCCTCGGTCTTCGCTTTTGTCCGGGACAAACCCCGCATCATCTCAACACCCAGCTCCGCCGGCTTTTTCGGATTGAAAGCGGCATAACTTTCGGTTTGAGCGCCAGTTGAGCTTACTCTGACCCTGAGTGCAGTGTGTGCCTGACTGGAGGTGGGCGGGGAAGGCAGATGTTGCCTGTCACATCATGGGATGCCTTGTTGAGCATTGTTGCGCTGAAAACATTATATTTGTCTGAATCGTTCGGTTCATATGCGTACCGAACCGAAAGCCTCGTACCGAACGGTTCGATACGAATACGCGTATCGTTACACCCTTAATATATATATATATATATATATATATATATATATATATATATTAGTACTGCTTCTGTGAACTTGAACAAGTATATTAAAATCCATTAATTTTAACTAGTTGTATTAGTACTTTATTTTTTCAAAGTATGCTTTAAATGCGTTAAATGATATACAGTACATATGTTTCTAGTCTACAAAGATTTAACTTATTTTTATTTTAAAAATGCAGGCAATACATTATAGATTAATTTTATCTAAAAAATATATTAATCTCTTTTTTCTTGTTCAACTAGGGTTGCGGCCATGTAGGGGGCCTACAAGACATTGTGCCCAGGGGCCTCTGAATTCTTAATCCGGGCCTGGTCTCAATCAGCACCCCTGTTCACACACACAATAAAAGATTTTTGCTGCTTTTTCAAACTACTTAATTAAAATGAGCTGAAACAACACAATTCTGGAGATTTTTTGGGAAACTTAATTGTTTACATTCAGTCTAGTTAAAGCATGTTTTACAGTGCAGTAGTCAGTGCACTAATCAGGTGGCCAGCCATTGCAAGCACTGTCTCAATTGCAAAATTCTTCAAGTGCATTTAAACGTTCGCGCCCCAAAAAGTACCACAATGCTCAACTGTGAAAATCAGGATGCATCGATACGCACTGTGCCCTAACCGAAGATTGGAAGCGCAAAATATGAATTACATGAACCAAATCACCAAACGTAATGACAAACGAGAAATGTCTTTCTAAAAAGAAACTGTCATTTAATTATTGTCTTATTAACAATAATGATGAGACAACCTACAGGCGTGAGGTCAGGAGGCTAGCTTTGTGGTGCAATCTCCACCTGAATGTGAAGAAGACCAAGGAGATTCTTGTGGACTTTAGGAAAGCACACACCCAGCACGCTCCACTAACCATCAGTGGTGCTGCAGTGGAAAGAGTGAGCAGAACCAAGTTCCTGGGAGTGCACATCTCCAAAGACCTGTCTTGGAACCACAACACTGCATCACTGGCCAGAAAACCCAACAACACCTGTACTTCCTCCGCAAACTGAGGAGAGCAAGAGCCCCAGCTTCCATCATGTACAACTTCTACAATGGTGCCATTGAGAGCTTGCTGACCTGCTGCAACATCATGTGGTATGGAGCCTGCACTGCGTCATGTCGGAAGAATCTGCAGCACATTGTGAGAACAGCCGAGAGGATTATTGGTGTCTCTCTCACCGCCCTTTCAGACATTTACCACTCCCATCTTACCCGGAAAGCCATCAGGATTGCAGGTGACCCATCCCACCCATCTCACAGCTACTTCCAACATGCTGTCGTCAGGGAGGAGACGGCGCAGTCTCTGGGCCAGAACCAGTAGGCTCAAGGACAGTTTATTCCACAAGGCGGTCAGGAGACTCAACTCAGACCCAGCTCTACCTCCTCTGCTCCCACCTGAGTACTGAGGTTGACAATTGAGATGTGACAATAAAACTTATTGACTTACTTATTTTTAACATGAATGAACATAGCTAGACAGGTTAGGAAAAATCTAGCAAACATCTATAATTGTTTAATGGTTGAAATGGTGCTGGTATATGATACTATCAAATTATTTAGCTATAATGTACTTTAAAAACGTAGTAAAATTAATATATGAAATCTATTAGTTCTGCGGTTGTTTATAAACCCCAGTTTTGATGATGTACAATGAGGACATTCTTATGTCACACTTAGTGTGTCCCAATGTGTAGTAAACCAAGGTCATCACTTTCCTTATCAGTGCCCGAATTTGTGCACACGACCTACTGATGAACAACCTTTGGATCTAGGGTGCTGATTGAGACGCAGCAATAGACACACTCATGAACTTCCCCAATCACTTCCCCTTAGAGGAATCCCTGCAACAAATATATTCACTTTGCCAAGTGGGCAAGGGAAGTTTATAGGTCGTTTTCAATCACGTGGTTCTGGTGACGCGCAAAATTCAGATGGAGGGCATGAAGTAGGGTTGGGCCGATAGACGATGCCATCGCCCATCGCCGATAGACATTTTCACTTTCTTCAGCGACTCCCCAACCCTCTTCACTTTCGTCCACGACACCCCCCTGCCATCCACCGCGGTGGAGGATGAAACGGTAGGCTACAAATAATTAATTCATTATGAATTTATGAAGGCAAAGCAGTGGCGCAGTAGGTAGTGCTGTTGCCTCACAGCAAGAACGTCGCTGGGTCGCAGGTTCGAACCTCGGCTGGGCTGGGTCAGTTGGCATTTCTGTGTGGAGTTTGCATGTTCTCCCTGCGTTCGCGTGGGTTTCCTCCGGGTGCTCCGGTTTCCCCCACAGTCCAAAGACATGCAGTACAGGTGAATTGGGTAAGCTAAATTGTCCGTAGTGTATGAGTGTGAATGTGTGTGTGTGTGAAAATTCCCAGAGATGGGTTGCGGCTGGAAGGGCATCCGCTGCGTAAAAATCGTACTGGATAAGTTGGTGGTTCATTCCACTGTGGCGACCCCGCAAGGGACAAAGCCGACAAGAAAATGAATGAATGAATGAATTTATGAATTATTCATAAATAATTAATTCACCTCCGCCTAAGAAGACGATGCCATCGTCCATCGCAATGTTTCACATTAGACATCGTATGATGCTAAATTGGTCAACATCGCCCAACCCTAGCAGGAAGTAAAACTGAATGGGAGACATAGGGGAAAAGTCTGTATTTTTGTCATTTAAACCATATTTCAAAGGAGATATAAATAGAAAATAACCCATGATCCTTATATCATGAAGAGGGCAGAGTTTTCTACTGAACTAAAATATATTTGCCTGTCATCGAGGCGGTATACTGTATGCTATTACGTTACATGAAAAATACTATAGTAAAAACTATAGTGTTTGGAAGTATACTATAGATAATTACTTGAATTAAACTGTCATAGTAACTTCCTGCTCTCCATCTGAGTATCGCGTGTCATCAATGACGTCATGTGAATCCTATATGAACAGACCCTTAACTCTTTGATTTAAGTGAATTCTACTCATATTAGTATATTGGAATTAACAAATTATATCTGAATCACCTACAAGTTGCTATTTTCTGACTGCCACTCACAAATGCAAACATTTTACTCTTGTCCTATTCTCTTAGCACTGGTTCCCAGTCTATTTTACAACAGAGTTGGAAATTGTACTTAACGCTGTGGCGACCCCTGATAAATAAAGAACCAAGCCGAAGGAAAATGAATGAATAAATAAAATTGTGCTTTCTGTTTTTAAAGTTTTAAATGGACTAGTAGTACCTTTTGCCATAGCCGATCCTAAATTGGGAAACAGCATTCGATTTCTATTAGAACAACTGTGACAGAATTGCTTTATAAGGCTTAAAGCCCATCTGTTAGAGAAGGCTTACAGTGTATAAGCCAACAGAGGCTTATGTTTATTTTATTTCTGATTTTATGTGTTTTGATTTCTTTTATTGTTCAACACAATGGACAACCACTGTTGTTTTATTGTGCTTTATAAATTAAATGAAGTGAACTTAGGATGAGCACAAATCCCATTTTTCCCACGACAGACTCATATTTCAGCTATAATTTGTGTCCTAACTTCATGTTCTGCCCCATATTTAATTTTTATGTGTTTACTGCTGAGTGATAAAGCGAATAATAGTTTTCTGTCATGCAAGAATATACCAATGAAGTCAAAGTAGCTACATTTTGAAGAGCAAAATGTCCATCTAATCACAGTTCCCTATACTGATCAACTTGCAGTTAGTAAACGTGAGATCTGTGTCCATGATAGAGAGTGCAGAGGAGATCAAGACAGATGCAAAGACACTTTACTACTGGTAACAGTGTAAAAAAACAAGAATGAAAATCAGAAGGTATTTACTGTGTTTCCTAAATTTGCTCAGTCAGTGTTTCAACCATGAAAAGAGTTGAAATACAGCTTGTAAATAAGGTCACCTAACACATTTAGTGAAAACAATTCAATGTCCACACAAGTTTTATATCAAGTTCAATCTATAGAGAGGAGAATGTTTTGCATAATGTAGCCTATTCAGTTGAGAGGGGTCTGGCAATCTGAGCTGCATGCAATGCTTTTTTAATAGGCTCACCAAAGCCCACCGCTAACCCTATTCCTCACAGTGACGTCACTAGCTACATTGAGTGCAGTGTCTGATGTTGCATCTCTGAGAGATGCGATATCAGCTTGCATAAAAAGGCAGCATCCAGATCTTATTGATTTAGTTTGACAGCTTGTTGCATTTCATTCATTCATTTTCTTTTAGGCTTAGTCCCTTTATTAATCCAGGGTCGCCACAGCGGAAGGAACCGCCAACTTATCCAGCACGTTTTACGCAGCAGATGCCCTTTCAGCTGCAACTCTGGGAAACTCTGGGTTTCTCTCTGGGAAACATCCATATACTCATTTACACACATACACTACGGACAATTTAGCTTACCCAATTCACCTATACCGCATGTCTTTGGACTGTGGGGGAAACCAAAGCACCCGGAGGAAACCCACGCAAACGCAGGGAGAACATGCAAACTCCACACAGATACGCCAACTGACCCAGCCGAGGCTCGAACCAGCGACCTTCTTGCTGTGAGGCGACAGCACTACCCACTGTGCCGCCGCTTGTTGCATTTGTTACAGTCAATTCATTTGTTTAATTTTATCCATTTCCCCCAACAGCCCAAGCATTATTATACTGTATACATATACTGTAGAATGAAGCAATTGATTTCATGAGACAAAAAAAGACGTAAATAATAAATAAACTCTATAGCAGATTCCAAATCACAGAGGAAATTTAATCAAGAAAGGGCTTATAAAAATGATAAGAATTGGAACATGGTAGTATAGTGAGCTCCATATCATCATTATGAATCTATGTCATCTGCAGAGCACAAACAGTGATATCAAGAAGAATGTTTTAATCCATACATTGAGCGTCAGTGGGGTCCAAGAAACACTATATATTGAATGGGACTTTATTGTGGAATCCACAGAATTTTACTGCGTGTACAAGTACACGTAAACATTCTTTAAAGTATCTTCTTTTGTGTATTGAACAAATTTAGATAGATTTTTAGAAAGATCATGCTTTTAAGTATAAATATTCCATATTGACTATACACGCTGTAAAAAATCCACACAATATATTTGTGTTGGAACTAGAGTTGCACAATATATCATTTGAGCATCGATGTCGCAGTGTGTCCGCAATAGTCACATCACAAGACATGCAATGTTGGGTTAGGATTATATATGACCAGAAACCACAGGTCAAAACACATGAGATTTGTGGAGACACTGCAGAATGTAACCATAATAGAGTGAAAGTTAAATATCTGCATGTGTATTTAAAGCTTGTGACCATTTTAAGTGAGTTCAAAGCATTTTAATAAAGCATAAAGTTTAATAAAGACTAATTTTATTGAACAATTTATATGATGAAGACTATGCATTGTTATTTTACATTTCAATAAAATGTCTGTAACCGAATACTGTTAGACTCTCCTAAAAAACATAAATCACTGTTTATTTCACTTTAATATTTGCTCCATTGTGTTCATTTATGACTGTATTTTGTTTATATATATATATATATATATATATATATATATATATATATATATATGTATGTATGTATGTATGTATGTATGTATGTATGTATGTATGTATGTATGTATGTATGTATGTATGTATGTATGTATGTATGTATGTATGTATGTATGTATGTATGTATATATATATATATATATATATATATATATATATATATATATATATATATATATATATATATATATATATATATATAAACAAATTCTATATATTATATATAAATTACATAAAATATATAAATATTTCACTCTCCTATAAAATCATCCCAATCAATCTAAAGTCTTTGTAAAATAAGTTATTCAAGTCATTTGGTGAAATTATATTGCAATATGTTGTGCAGCCCTAGTAGGGACAACATGAAGAAATTAAGTTAACTTATTCGTTTTGTACAAATTTAAGTGGATTGAATATGAAACAAATAAACTGCCCCCCCCCCCCCCCCCCCACCACTTATTTTAAATAATTAGTTTGAATGTCATTTTGTTGAGTGACAGTGATGACAAAAATTCTAGCATTCTCTATATTTAGAAAAATTATCTCAGGAAAAGAGATTATAAAAGAGAATTAAATTTCCTTCATGTTTACATAACCCAGGAGGAAATATGTAGCATGTAATTGTGCCGGTCCAGAAGTGCACCATGACCTGGTCACAACGGCTGTTTTCTCGACCCAGGGGTTGGGGGAGGACAGACCTGTTATCTGTTTTGCCAGCAGATGGCTGGACGGTGTGTGAGGTTGGATGCGTTCGGTCCTCTGTGGCTCACTTACCACTCAGAGAGACATTTGGACAGCTGCGTTTTATCAGCGGTAGCCGAGGAAAAATAAACGCAGTCTGAGAGGCCTGGTATGATCCCACGACCTTAAAGTCCAACATATGCATTAAACAAAACAAAATGATACACACATATACATGCACATGTAGACAAACAAGCATGTCGTCGACCGAACACTGCAAACCATGACACTAACACCCACTCATTCAGAAGTCAACACAAGCAACACACTCAAATGTTTGTTATAATTCTAACTCTGTTTTCATGAAAGATTTGAGGAGACTGAATTCTTTATGTTCAATTATTCTGTTGATGCGAGTATTAAAGCTGTACAAAATGTTTAAATTAAGTTTAAACAAACTTATGAAAAAACAATCTGTAAAAGTTACAAAGCACAAAGTCCACTCCAAGGGATTGTATTTAAAATATCCTTCACACATTTCTATTGAAATTTTGAGTTTGTTCTTGTCCTTTTTGTGTGCTCAGAAAGCCATATATGAAGAGTTTAAACTGACAAACCTTAATTAACGCATGCAGATGTTTCAGCGCTTCAGACTGCAACTACATGGTCGAATTTGACTCCATTTATTGTCAATGCGACTAAATTACTAAGAGGTTGCACTGTTGCCACTAGCAAAATGGTGAAGTGTTAAGTCATGACATTTTGTTGCATAAAAAATCTGTATGTAGTATGCAGTATGTAAGTTTGACACACAGTGGTTGAACTAGGTATTGCATTCCTGAATCAAAACAAACGCAAGCGCAGGTTGCCAGATTGAGGACCAAAATGATCTGAAGAAAATAAATAGGCCAAAACTAGACTAGTCATCAAATAAACAGAAATGAATGACTACACATATAAAGTCTGTCTAATCTGTCTATTTGACGACTAGTCTAGTTTTGAACTATAGATGTCTATTAGATTTTCACTGACAGCCCAAGTTTAGCCTTGTTTTAGCCAAGCTGTCTACGTTTAGATGTCTATTAGACGTCTATTACACAAAATAGTTTGCTGGGTACACTTAAAACTGTAGAACTCCAAAGTTTTATTTTAAATATGTTTGAATATGCAAAGATGTTTAAAGCTGCGAAGTATCCACTGGTTGTTTCCTTCAAAAAAAAGGATGCATTTGGAGGCTGCATTAGGAGAAGCCTTCAAATTTGTTTTAATTGAGAGAGCCTTCATCATGCTGCGATGATGCAAACACCCATCCTTCGAAGGATGCAGCCTGTGAAATAAGACACAGATTGTATAGACATGCGGTATAGCTGAATTGGATGAACTAAATTGCCTGTACTTAGGGCTGGGCGATTTTTTAGATTTTTTCGAATTTACGTTTTAAGACGATTGAATTTTTTTATAAAATCGAGGAATCGCGATTTTTTATAAAAATATTAAAGCCGCTTTTCCACTGTCGTGCAAAACCGTTCTAAACTGTTAGACAACAGTGCTGAATTGGCGGAGGTCAGGTGTGGGCAACCAACTTAACTTTCTAGATCGCTTTCAGTCACTTTGGCCCGCGCACCCATCGCTCCACACACACAACGAGGAAATAATTGCACCTAATTCAAAGCCCAGACGGCTGGTTTTGTATATTATACCCGCGCACCACCTGAAGGACGGTTACGGCATGTTGTAAACGTCGGTCACCGCAGAATTACGGAGTGGCACAGTAGCTGTCCAAGGTACTGTTTGAATTAAATCATAACCCATATATGCACCAATAAAATTAATGAATGAATAAAATAAATATGGATTCTTAAATGTCGGCATTTTTTACTCCAAAAAATATCAATACGTATCGACAAATGTTTTATAAAAATAAATTGAGCAATTTTCAACATTTCAGCTATAGACTGTTATACGATTCAGTTTAATATAAGATAGACATTTAAATATAGATAGACATGTAACAGGTTTCTGTGGGTTGCTCACGGTGATCTTTAATATATACTGGGTGGTGTAGCTACGCACAAATATTTTCTAAAACGTCAAGCAGGAGTTTGTCTATAGCTCGTTAGTTATTTATGAAGACAAAAAATAATTAAAATAACAAAAATAAAACTATAAAATTACAAAGATAAAAAGAGCAGCATTTTGCTAAATATAGTCCTTTATATCCTAATATGCAATGTGTTTCATTCGGTTTTTTTTATATTTAACTTGATGCATTCGTTATTTAATGTTTGAATACTGAAATCGTTTAAATGGTTATATTTTACCATCAAAAAGTAGTATATTTTATATCATTATCAACTTTTGATATAAAACCGCTGTTATTTATTGATTGTTATGAAATAATTTAAGTGCTATATTTTTTATTAGTGAAAGTGCCCGCTCACTTTGACAAGGCCTGTCTAAATATATATTTCTGCCATGCCACTAATTCAGATAAACTATTGTTGCATTATCATTGTTTATTTTTCTGTTATGTACAGAGATTTGAAATATTTATTTCCCCTCCAATCCTTTTCAATCTTCACGTTACATTTTGGTCATTTTCTCTCCAAATAAAATTTGCCCAAAGCTGCACAACATACGACCTCTACATAAATACGGGTGCTGTGATTTGTATTGTAGCTATATTTAGCATCACTATATGAGAGAGAACCATAACCGTGTTTAGTCACACAGTTGCTTTTTCTTTTACAAGTGAGCATGAAAAAAAAACTGTTTCGGCTTTTATTTAAATTTAAATGAACAAGGTAAGCAGTTTACATTGCGATACCAAGGCCATTACTGATGTGGTTTGTATAACGTTCCAAAGAGCTCTGTTGCAGCAAGACAGTGGAAAATGAAAACGTATTCGTACTGTCTGGTCCGGTTTGTCATGGAATGGAACAGTTTAGCAAAAATAATAATTCAGCACAATAGTGGAAAAGCAGCTCTAGATACATTATAATTGCACCAATGGCAGAATAATTAAGAGGCAATATTGTCCGACCACATGATGGCGTGCCTAATTAACAGCTCACTTGTGAGAGTATGGTGCTCTTTGAAGGAATGTAATAGGCTACACCTTGTCGACCAATTTATGTATGTATGGCCATTAAAATTACATGTTCCTTAACCAGATGGTTTTTTAAGTTACTTATAAAGAATTTGTTACTTCATCATGTTGTTGTAATGTTTAAAGTTGACTATAGTTACACAGTAAAAAAAAAAAAAAAAAAAAAAAAAAAAAAAAAATCGAAATCGTGAATCGGTCAAACTTTATGAAAAAAATCTAGATATTTTTTTTGCCATATCGCCCAGCCCTACCTGTACTGTATGTGATGTGTGTGTGAATATATACAGTAGGTTGTTTTTACATGACGTCATTGATGACACGCAAGACTCAAGATGGAGGGTAGAAAGTGATTCTTCTACATAGGAATCGTTATCAGAACATTAAAATGTTTCCGAGTTGTGTTGTTTATAATTGTTTAAATAAGCCAAAATGATAAATGCCAAACAGCTTGTATAGACTTCCAAAAGATTTTGCTTATAGTTTAAGAAACTGGGTTAAAAATGGAAGAAAGTTTCATGTAATAAACATTTTCCAATACATCCATGTGTACAAAATTTTGTTTGCAAATTTTTGAATGCAATAAATCGTTTGACAGCACCAATAAAGATTATATACAGCCTAGCTATGTGTATTATACAGTATGTTAATGTGTTATATAAAAATCAGACACAAACACTACCACACTTATACAAAATCCAGGAGAATATAAATAACGTACCCTGCCATGTAATCATCGTCTTGTTTAGCAGTTATCCTTTACTGGTGTTTGCCGGAATAAACAACCGTAATGTTAACATCAAGATGCGCAGTAACGGGGAATGTTTGATGGTAAGTTCATCGACCGAACAAAAAAGAAATGCAACTCCTGCGAGCAAAACTAGACCGTTATTATTGTGGAGCACCGTTTACCATCCACTAAAAAACATATAATAATGATGATGATGATCATGATGATAATAATAAAAACAATAATAATAATGTAGACTGTGCATCCACACTTTTGTATATTTTCATTAGTTTTTTTGTATATATGTCTGAAGATATAATGTTATCCGCATGGAATAAACTATAGTAATTTATAATATGATTGTGAAGCACACTATAGTAAAGTGTATAATGTATAGTACAGCTCTTTGTTATTGAATGCTACAGAATACTGGTTAACTGATAAACTGTAATAAATACTGTAACGTTAGTGTAAACTGTGGTGCATTGTGATCGTGTATAATTATAAAAATGTAGCCTATTGGATCGTTTGTTTATTACTACAGTTGTGTTGTATCATATATATATATATATATATATATATATATATATATATATATATATATATATATATATATATATATATATATATATATATATATATATAATTACTAAGACAGTTTAATTCAAGTATGCTTCAAAACACTATAGTACTTACGATAATATTTTTTTTACAGTATCTACTGCCTCAATGACAGGCAAATATATTTTCGTTCAGTAGAAAACTCAGTTCTCTTCATGATATAAGGATCATGCACAACATATGTGGTTATTTTCTATTTATATCTCCTTTGAAATATGGTTTAAATGACAAAAATACAGACTTTCCCCCATGTTTCCCATTCAGTTTTTTACTTCCTGCTCTCCATCTGAATTTCACACGTCACCAGAACCACGTGATTGCAAACCTTTTGGGTGTTTCCTAGCACTGTGTTGGGTTGCGGCTAGAAGGGGATCTGCTGTATGAAACATAAGCCAGAATAGTTTACGGTTCATTCTACTGAGGCAACTGCTGTTAACTCAGGTACTAAGCCAAAGGAAAATAAACGAATGAAAGTCTTAAAATGTAAAAATGGAAAATGGAAAAAAAAAATTTAATCATTAATACAAAGCATTTAGCCGGCAGCTAGCTCTCCGCAACTCTCACATGGTTGCCCACTGAAGCTAAGCAGGGCAGTGCCCGGTCAGTACTTGGATGGGAGACTACATGGGAAAGCTAGGTTGCTGCCGGAAGTGGTGTTAGTGAGGCCAGCAGGGGGCGCCCAACCTGCGGTCTGTGTGGGCCCTAATGACCCAGTATAGTGACGGGGACTCTACTGTATACTGCTCAGTGAGCGCCGTCCTTCAGATGAGAAGTTAAACCGAAGTCCTGACTCTCTGTGGTCATTAAAAATCCCAAAAGAGTAGGGGTTTAACCCCGGCATTCTGGCCAAATCTGCCCACTGTCCATCATGACCTCCTAACCCTCCCCAAATCATAATTGGCTTCATCACTCTGCCTCCTCTCCACCAATCAGCTGGTGTGTGGTATGCGGTCTGGCGCAATATGACTGCCGTCAGGTCATCCAGGTGGATGCTGCACACTGGTGTTGGATGAGGAGATTCCCCCCTGTGTAAAGCTCTTTGAGTGCCCAGAAAAGCGCTATATAAATGTAAGGAATTACTATTATTAATTATTATTATTATTTTAGTTTCAGCCAAATGCATCCAGAATTTTAATTTCGTTGCATGCCTAATATTTATTATTATAAATACCAAACCTAAATGTGGGAAATGTACTACACAAATATTTGTTTCTTTCATTGAACGACAATATAAGTTTGTAAATGTTTTTCTTGCTTGATCTCAGTTACATTGGAATTCAAGTGACAAGATGGAAAATAAAAAAATGCAAGAGCATATCTCTGGAAAAATTGTCAGAGCTTTTATGGCAGGTCACTGTTTTGTGACCTCTGACTCAAGGGATTTCTCTTGTTTTTGGAGAGTGACGGTAAGCTTGGATTAAGGGTAAATTGGGGGTCATTTCTGCAACCTCTGCCTGACTCAAAATCCGTTGAGTTCCAGGCAATGATGTCCCCTGCTGCAGCTTTACCGCTAGTCCACATTTCACACACAACCCCTCACAGAGCCTGGAATTAACACATATTACTCAACTGGGCCTGCAAATGAGGCATGCGCGGGTTCGGTTTCACCATTTGTAACCCTAATCCTTTGTATACGGAGTCCATTTGGGGGGTATTTAAAATAATAAAACCCCTTTTTACACTCTCTTACTGACTATGCTCAGTCTGACAAGATAAAGGAATCAATAAAATGGAGAAAGAAAGTATTAACTCGAACAGGTCTGCGCTAAACAGATGGGGGTTTTAATCGACCGTGAGGACTGTAGCAATCACAGTGCTCATGTTTCCTGAAAACGTACTTCATCCACCCTTAATCCGCAGCAGTGTTTGACAACATCGACATCACACAATCTCAAAATCTGAATCCTCATCACAGACCTGATTGACTCTACCTGATCCGGCCATGAAAAGGAATAAAATGAGCATGCGCTTGGTGTAAATGCCATCATTAGAGTAAGCACTGTCTCTTTATTTCCCCAGGGAGAGCTCTAGTCTGACACTGCCTGGTACAAGAGTCACAAGGTTAAGAAATGTCACACGGGATCACAAGGGGTGAAGTCAGACAGTCTGCATGATCTCAGGCTCTTTTCGAAAAATGGGTCAGTCTATTAGAGTGAATTAGTGGACAGAGAGCTAAAAGAGGAAACACGATGTCAGGAAAACCTTCAGACTAAATTCAATTAAACAAGGCATAATGTAAGGAAAGGCTCTGTCACTGAATCCGGGTTGCTGTACTTGATTTTGTTTTGTTCTTTTGCTGTAGGCAACAACAGTCAACCATGTCTGGAATGCTGAGAGATGCTAGCATGTTTGATTTCTTTCAGTCGTCCATGAAGGGATCTGTTGTTTCCAATAGAAGCACAGAGGCTCTTCCATACATTGCTTTAAAACATAGTAAAATAAAAGACATTGTGGTTCAGTGGTTAGCACGGTCGTCTCACAGCTAGATGGTCGCTGGTTCGAGTCCAGGCTGGGCCAGTTGGTGTTTCTGTGTGACATTTGCATGTTCTCCCCGTGATCGCGTGGGATTCCTTCGGGTACTCCGGTTTCTCCCACAGTCCAAAGACATTCGCTATGGGTGAACTGAATAAACTAAATTGGGCGTAGTGTATGTATGTGTGTGTGTGTGTGTGTGCGCGGTGCATGGGTGTATCCCAGTACTGGGTTGCAGCTGGAAGGGAATCCGTTGTGTAAAACATATGCTGGATAAGTTGGCGGTTCATTCCACTGTGGTGACCCCTGATGAATAAAGGGACTAAGTTGAAGGAAAATGAATAAATGAAACTTTTCAACAATAAACTGTGGTATTGGTGCTTTTAGGTGGAATTATGCCATACTCCTGCCATGATGATCCTTCCTTGAGGTTTGTTTATGCTCTAGTTTTGGAAGTCGATATTTCCGCCTTCTCAATATTTCTTCCATCCACTAGTTTTTATGCAGAAGAGTTTTATTTTGCACTCTTGCATGAAAAAGGCTTACTAGAAAAGCCAAGATGCAGGCATGAAGCCAGGGATGGTTTGGATGACCCACCCCCCACTGACAAAGTCCAGAATTTGGCCCCTATATGAGCTCATTTGTCCCATTTTTGACAGTAAGCCATCATAAATTATGAAAATTACAGATAGAAGGCTTTAAGACACATTTAATTTTGAATTATTCAAATTTACAAATTCTAACAGAGGAAATGAGCTGGCCTGTTTGTTATTTACCTACAGGCTACAGTTTTTAATGTGTTTTAGTTGGTTTTAAAAGGCTTTAACAGATTCCTTTTTGTTTTTAATGATGCATGATAATACATTTGTATTTTAAAAATAAGTATTTTTTCATACTTTATTCATTATTTTTTATTTAGAATTGTAATCTCATAACATTATTTATAAAACTGTAATGACTTAGTTTAAACGCACATTTCTAAATAAACACTTTGTGGTAAGTTAGTATGGTAAGCACTTTAGCAAAATTGTAGGAAATATTTTTGCTGCATCAAAAAGTGTGGTTATGATGCCCATCCGACAAGCTAATGCAGCTAAGATTAGTGCATAAAATGTCACTAAAATGAAGTATTTGAATAACTGCAAAAAGCTCCACTTTTTGAGAAATAGGCTGGTTACGGGCCTGAGATCTGCATACATTTTGAAAATCTGCATTAATATGTATACACACAAGTGGATACATTTTTTATCTGATAAGATACTATAAACTACAATAGAAACACATTTAACAAATAAATTACAGTAACAACAGTCAAAATTATTGTGTAGCCTGAACCTGGCATTAACAGAAAGAAAAACCAGAAGATAGACAAACATTAGGATGCTGTTACGACAACAAAACTATACCAGAACAACAGTAAAAATCAATTATGAAAGCAGGTTTCCAGTCACACACTAACTCTGGCAAGAGGAAAAGAATGACTTTGATATAAATAGGCAGTGTTGAGGGTGACGCATTACAAGTAATGCGAGTTACGTAATAATATTACTTTCTAGGTAACCAGTAATGTAATGCATTACTTTTCAAAATTAAGTAATAATATCCGAGTTACTTTTTTAAAAATGTAATGCGTGTTACTTTTTAGTTTAGTTAATTTACTTTAAAAAAATAAATTGCTGAATTAAAATGAACGCGCCCTCAATGAGAGAATGCTGGAACAAACAGAAATGAAGACGGCAGAGCCTTACATTACTGCAATAGAGGTATTCACTATTTTGAACACATGAAAAAAAAGGAAAAGAGGACTATCTGAATGCACAGTGATTTTACTTTTTAATAAGACAAAAAGTACAAAAGCAGCAAACGCATTGCTTTAAACTTTCACTAATCTGTATATTCGGCATGTAGAACTCTGGGGTCAGAAAGTTCTCTGAAGATAACATTATCCGAAATTCATTTTTCGGTGTTTTTTTAAAGGTAAATAAAGGTTATACAGTGTGCCATTAAATGCAGAGCAAAAAAAAAGAAGAAAAAAAAACCCTCTGCAAGTTCTAAAAGAGATCAAGCCTCAACCAGGTCAGAAAAAGTAACGCAAAGTAACTCAAAAGTAATGTAACACATTACTTAACATAAAAAGTAACTAAGTAATGCAAGTAATGTTACTGTTTTGGGGAGTAACTCAATATTGTAATGTGTTACTTTCTAAAGTAACTTTCTCCAACACTGTAAATAGGTATAGCCTTAACCAAAAGTACACTATAATAAAAACATCTAATAGTTGTATGAAAATATACTTGTTTTTTCCAGAACATCCAATGATGTGCATGACCCACTAAATGCTCATGTAAAGGAATGCTGGAAATAAATGTGTGTCACTCAAATTAGATCCAGAAATGTCCTCTCTGTGACACAGTAAACTGATCTTTTTTTAGGAGGAAGTAGGTAAAGAGATCTCGGACGCACTAGTTAATCAAAGGGACTTACATTGTGTCTAATGTGGAGGCAAACACGGAGGATGTGCACACTTACTCCACTGTACATTTGCCCTTCACACACAAGTTACTCACACAAATCTTATCAAGCACCAACTAATGAAAGTCAAACAAAGTGACTAACATGAGAAAGAGCCATTCAAGGCCACAGACCATGTAAACATGATCAAATGTGATTGGAGGGGCTGTTTTTGTCCATAGCCTCCAAGCCTCAAGGCTGCATTTACATGCATTACAAATCAAGCCAGACAAACGCCAGAGTCACAGTGTTTGATGATCATTTTTCTGCCAAAGGGGAGTGTGCATGGGCTCTCTCTGCTGAACTGATAAAAAAATACATTTGTGCTCCAACCTGTCTGCTTACTCTGTAAATAAAGCTTCTTCCATCAGAGTCAGTAAACACTTGATTTCATTAATCAAGATCCTTATAAAGTCATGTTTGATGTTTCAAGGCAGCTAAAAACCTCCAAACCTTGAAAGAGAATCAAGAAATCTCTCTTTACCTCCCAAAAAAATCCATCGGTTGTTATTTACCAACAGTACCATTAGTATATTCTATGTAAACCAAGATATGTAAATGTAAAACAAGATACATTTCTAGGTTCAATATTATGTTTTTCAGACACTTCTCTTTAAAAAAGGAGCTGTGTGCAAAGTGACCCATATTTGATATTTTATAACTGAAAATAGGTACAATTTAAGTTTACCCATAGGGCCACATTAAAAATCCTTATCTCTGAAAATGAACCATACGGGTCCATTAAGCTTTAATTAAGAACCAAAAGCTAAATAATTACTGACTTTGAGTAGATACAGACAAACATTAGGGATAAAAGTACAATATTTTTCCAGCCCCATTGACACCCTCTGCCAATGCATTGATGAAATTAACAGTTAGATGTGCCAAAACTTTCTTTAGTTCAAAAAGTGAAACTGAAGTCATTGTGTTTGGGAACAGAGATGAGGTTCTCAAGGTGAATGCGTACCTTGGCTCTAGGGATCGAACAACAAAAAATAAGGTCAAGAATCTTGGTGTGAGATCTGAGTTTCAGTAGTCTTGTCAAAGCAGTAAGTAAATCAGCATACTATCATCTCAAAAACATTGCAAGAATTAGATACTTTGTTTCCAGTGAAGACTTAGAGAAACTTGTTCATGCTTTCATCAGCAGCAGGGTGGATTACTGTAACGGCCTCCTCACGGGCCTTCCCAAAAATACAGTCAGACAGTTGCAGCTCATCCAGAACACTGCAGCCAGGACCAGAAAATTAGAGCACATCACACCTGTCTTCAGGTCTTTACACTGACTCCCAGTTACATTCAGAATAGATTTTAAAAGTATTATTACTTGTCGATAAATCCCTAAATGGCCTAGGACCTCAGTACATTACAGATATGCTCACTGAATACAAACCTAACAGGTCACTCAGATCTTTAGGATCATATAAACTAGAAATTCCAAGAGTTCAGTCAAAGCAGGTTGAATCGGCCTTAAATTACTGTACTACGCCACCCGATGCTGGAATCAGCTTCCAGAAATGATCAGATGTGCTCCAACAATAGACGCATTCAAATCAAGACTTAAAACACATCTGTATAGCTGTGCCTTTACTGAATGAGCACTGTGCTACATCTGACAGATCGCACTATTACTGTATGTCTTTCTTTTTTTTTTTCATTCTTTTAAAACCTGTTTTAACACATTTAATCTGTTTTTCATCATTTTTAATCTTTGTTGTTTTATTTTCTTATACGGGTCTCTTTTATTCCTGTTTATGTAAAGGAGTTTGAATTACCATTGTGTATGAAATGTGCTATATAAACTTGCCTTGCCTAATAATCTAACAAAGATTGCTAAAATCAACAGATTTGACTAATACATCTACTAATGTCTATTATAAAACATAACATTGCTGCCTTATTTCTAAAGTCAATTTAGCCCCTTGTAAATTAGCTCAAATCTGTCATTTGGCCCACATCCACAAAACTGTGGACCACTTTTGAATTTCATCAATATTTTGGCTTTCATCACTACTTAAGTCTTTATTTTTTTCAAAAATCAAATTGGAATTGCAGATAGCAGTTCAGTAGGGTCCTTTTCACTATTTAATGAAATAAACTTCACTGTCATAAATCCTTACAAAGCACAACGACCTTGAAATAAAGTACAAAAGACAATCACTATGCAGTACCTTATTTACTGTACCTTTGTCTGATAAGTTCCACTCCTTTTACTTGAGAAAACACAAAACGACAGCCTCCTCCTCCTTGTTCATTGTTTAGTTTGCACCTCCAGGTATAAGACATATGTGCACTGCTGTCCCATTAAAGCACAACTACAGCAGAAGACCAAAACTCCCCAACAAAAGTGACTGACTCAAGCACACATCAACAAACTGAGGATCTCCCTGTGCTCATGCATAGTGGAAACCATTCTGGCAGCCATATGACCTCACTTCCTCTCCATTCAGATTAAAATTTCAAGCAGAAATCTGACAGAAATAGCCTGTTGTCCAAAAGCTTTTTGGAACAAGTACGTCATGTTGCTGAAAACCGAGGGTCATTATTACATCCTCTTCAAGAATACCACTTTTGTCCTCATAATGGCCTTCCAAGCACATAAAACTGCTATTTCTGGTGGGTGGGTGTTTGTTGGGTTGATCTGGGGTGTTAAAAACATGCTTGTCCCTCTTGTCCATCCACTCATAAACCCTCACCCATCACACAATAGTCGTCTGTCTCCAAAGTTCCCGCTGGACTCTGGAGGAATGTCCGGCTTGGATCAGACCCAGTTTTATGTCTTAACACTGTGATGGGTCCCCCAAAAAACACTTACTGTCCCTCTACACCAACTGAAGTCACTCGACTAACAGTTAGTCAGAAGTCTTTGCCATTGATATCCATACACAGACTTCTAATTTGACCACTCCAGTAGGCAAGGGTATGGGTCGTGCTTTGGATACATTTTGCAAGGCTTAGTGCAGGGTTTCTCCACCACGTTCCTGGAGGACCACCAGCTCTGTACATTTTCCATGTCTCCTTAATGTCCACATGAACAGGAAGATGCGACCATATTTTATTTTCGTATTGTGATGCAGTTTGATTTCAATTCTGGTGTGATTGTTCTGTTATGACTCGTTTCCAATCACCAATATGGTTCATATTTACTTCCATTTCCACTGTCAAAAGTACCAAAATAGCGAACCACAGCATACCTCTTTGTGAGCCCCTTTAATAAGAGAACTTAGCACAACAGTATGGTTGAGTTTTGATAAGGGCTGCAACAACGAATCGATTAAATCGATTACTAAAAGTGTTGGCAACAAATTTCATAATCGATTCGTCGTGTCACGCGACACGAAGACGTTTGATTATTAAAAAAAAACTTTAGTTGAGCGCGGAGTACAGTGAACGCACTCTGCCTCTTTCACCTCATAGACAGGACAGAGCAAAAAAACAAGCAGAAGTAATGTTAGAGGAAAGATACATAGCAAAGGCAGAGAAATCTGTGCGACCCTAGTCATCCAAGGTGTGGGAGCATTTCACACTAAATAAACAAAAAAAAAGTGTGTTAACTGCCAAATATGCAAAAGTGATGACTGGAGCACCACGGGAATGATCCAGCACCTGAAACGCAAACATGTTGGAGTCTTTGATGAGGAGGAAGGGAGCAACCGCAGGGTAAATCACTACAGAATCCTACTTTTGTTCTGTTTTGAAGTGAGGACCGTAATGACCCTGGTGCTGGTGTTTACTTGTTATCCAGCTTGATAAGCATGACGAGAAAAATTCAAACTGAGCTTTGGTGCGTTGGCTAGTGCTGAGCCAGAGAAAGACGTGTCATATCACAATTATGCAGTGTTTTTAACCACCCAATATGTTATGTTTTAGACATGTAAATGCCCACAAGTACTAGTAAAACAATACATTTAGAGTTTGTAAAACACACAAGGAAGTCTATGGAAGTCTAACAATCCATTCAAATATAATTTGCCGATGTGTATTATTCATATCAGATACATGTAGTGAAAGTAGCAATAAAGTTCAATCTATTCAATTTATATACAAACATGACGCATTGCCACGGAAACATTAAGGGTGAGCGTTTTAAAATAATGATCCCCTAACAAAACTCACCCCCGGGGCCAGATAGAATCTTTTAAACTCCCCAGTGAAAGAGTTAATAACAGAAGTAAAGCAGCGGTGGTATAGTTACTTTGCATTGCAAGACTAAAGACACGTTTTTTTTTCACTCGTCTTTTTTGGATCATTCATTTTTCCATCTGTTGTCATGTATAGCTACACTGCAAAAAAGCTTTTCTTACTTAGTAATTTCATCTCATTCCCTGTCCAAATATCTAAAAAATCTTAAATCAAGACTAAGCAAGAAAATGGCATGAGAAAATTAAGTGAAGCTTAAAACTTCTGTTTGAGATTATATCTCGTTAGGATTATTTTTCTTACTCCATTGGCATATAATTTAGCTTGTTTTAAGCAAACAATCACTTAATTTTGAGGTGTTTTTTCTTTCAGAAAACAAGACATAATGTCTTATGCTATTTCATGTGTCTAGTGTGCATCTTGATTTAAGATTTTTTTAAATATTTGGATTGGAAAACAGAACAAAACTACTAAGTTAGTTTTTTTTATTTATTTCATCATTATTATTATTATTATTATTATTATTATTATTATTATTATTATAACAGCTCAGAGATGTTCAAAAACAACGTTTGTGCATTTTCTAAAGATTTTAGTTCTGTTTTTGAATAAAGGGTTGGAAATTAATTTTTTTGTTTTTTTTAAATCCTATTCATCGATTCATCGAAAAAATAATTGTCAGATTAATCGATTATTAAAATTAGCGTTAGTTGCAGCCTTAGTTTTGATCTCAAAAATCACAATGTGAACATTAAGTCAACCAGGAACAAATGTATGAAAAACAAAAACAAAAAAAAAAACAAAAAGGAGAACTGAATTAGTTTGAACACACCTTTACGTTGTCCAGAAGGTACAAACTAATGTAGGGATGGGCAAACTCGATCCTGAAGGACCGGTGTCCTGCATTGTTTTGCTCAAACTCTAATTAAACACACCTGCCTGTAGCTTTCTAGTGATCTCAAAGACCCTGATTAGTGTGTTCAGGTGTGTTTGATTAGTGTTGGAGCAAAACTCTGTAGGGACACCCGCCCTCGAGGATCAAGTCTGTCCATCGCTGAAGTAAAGCTGCGGTCACACTGCACTTTTTCGCCCCACAGACTTCCATTCATACACATGCGAATGCGGCAGACCAGAAACGCAAGCTCATGCGACAAGTTAAGCAGTTTGATGCACTGCAAAGTTCAAGATTGGTGAACTCTGACCTGTGAAATCACATCATGTGAGTGCGCGAGACCAATCAAAGATCAAAACATCATGACCTCTCTCGACCGAAATTTAAAATATGGACCAATCGCTCGCTTTTTTAAATATCTAATTATCTTGTTTAATCCCTCACCGCTCCGCATAACCGTATAATATAATTTCGCATACTCAAACTCTAGTGGGTGTGACACATAAAAAAGACATCCAAAACATGCAGTGTTGGTGGTCCTCGTGTTTGGCTGATTTCAATTCTGGTGTGGTTGCTCTGTTATGCCTCGTTTCCAATGACCAGTATGGTTCAGTACGGTATGCATTTACTTCTATTTCCACTGTCAAAAGCACCAAAACAGTAAGACATTTTAATGAAGACCCTTTAATAAGGGAACTTAAAAATCCTAATGTGAACATCAAGTCAACCAGGAACAAATGTATAATCTTTTTGGGTCGACACTGGACAAAACTGATCCACGCTGTTGGTTCACAATGGGAAATGAAGAAGTGAGAACAAGTCACTTCATATTTACTGTTACACAATTAAATACAGATTATTCTACTATACATGTAAATAAATAGATGATTAATAAAGGATCATGCCATAGTTAACATGGAGTGACTTCAGTAGTTTTGGCATTGACTTGATGTTTAAACTGTAGATATGCTGCCTTTGTGGAACTAAAGACTTGTCTTTTTTTGTCACTTTAGTTCAGTTCAATGCATCATTGACTATTATTATAAGTAATATTTTTGCAACAACTGCCTCCAAACTTTTAAACAGTGCATGTAGTTCACAAAAAAATTGGATGGAACTTTTAAAAGTGTTTTTTGTTTGTTTCATAACACAGCCCAGTGTGCGTGTGCACTATAGGAGCCTATAGCAGTAATTTCAGCGGTTTCAGCTGGGGGCCAGATGGCAGATTTCATCAACCAATAACGAAACAGAGGATTTTACCATGGAAAAATTACCGCAGGTTTTCTCCAAAACAATTATCCCTAATTAATGCAATATTAAATTAGTTGGGGGTGCTGTCTACGCACATGGTAACACATTCCAGCACTGCAGAATGAGTGCTCATCGTGTCATAGTGTGCTGAGCTGGTGTCAGTAATTACGTTTATACCATGCTCTTCACACTAGGGGTTTGCCCATATAGAATGCACAGATGCATCGTGTGGCGCTACATGGCTTGCTCTATGCTAAATCAATTATCCACTGGGCTTTATTATTCACTAGTGCTCAGTAATTTAGTCAACGTGAAGATAGAGTACACAAATAAAATAAATAAAAATAAATAAAATAAACATAAATAAATAAAAGCATTTGTATCATTTGTAGTTTTGTTGTTAATTGTTGGACTGGAATTCATAATGTCCTGCTTGGCAGCCATTTAAACAAATTAGGACTAGAACTTGGCACTGATGGGCAGCCGCAAGCATCAAAACATTATTAATTAATATTCAACAACAGGGAATACCCAGATAGTACAAATTCATAAAAATATGTAAAAATTTCAATTGCAGATACAGATGTTGGTACATGCGTTGACCTATATGATAGGTAAACTATTAGGTCTATTTACAGACAAGATTGGTGGACCACTTACACTACCTGACAAACGTCTTGTCACCCATTCAAGATTTAGGAACAACAAACTTGACTTCTAGTTGATCATTTGGTATCAGAAGTGGCTTATATAAAAGGCAAAGTCCTCTATATTACGCTTATTTTACCAAAATAAAATATGACCATGCTTTGATTTTTAATTATTTAATTAGGACAGTAAGGTCTGACTTTGCTTAGACAAAAATCTTGTTACTTAACAGAAATAAGGTCCAGTATAGAATATAAAGTCATGGTGCAGTGGAAAAAGAATTAATATTGTGTATGACTCCCATGAGCTTGAAGGACTGCATCCATACATCTCTGCAATGACTCCAATAACTTATTGATAAAGTCATCTATAATGGCAAAGAAAGCGTTCTTGCAGAACTTCCAGAGTCCATCAAGATTATTGGGATTCATTTTCAATGCCTCCACCATCTTACCCCTGACATGCTCAATAATGTTCATATCTGGTGACTGGGCTGGCCAATCCTGGAGCACCTTGACCTTTTTTGCTTCCAGGAACTTTGAAGTGGAGGCTGAAGTATGAGAAGAAGCACTATCCTGCTGAAGAATTTGCCCTCTCTTGTGGTTTGTAATGTAATGGAATGTAATGTAATGGAATGTAATGTAAATGTCTTGATACCTCAGGCTGTTGATGTTGCCATCCACTCTGCAGATCTCTCGCATGCCCCCATACTGAATGTAACCCCAAACCATGATTTTTCCTTCATCAATATTGACTGATTTCTGTGAGAATCTTGGGTCCATGTGGGTTCCAATAGGTCTTCTGCAGTATTTGTGATGATTGGGATGCAGTTCAACAGATGATTCATCGGAAAAATCAAGCTTCTGCCACTTTCCCAAATGATCAACTAGAAGTCAAGTTATTATTTGTTACTCTTACAACTGGGGTCGACGACAAGACTTTTGTCAGGTAGTGTACACATAATGGTCTATATACAGTGCTCAGCATATACAAATACACTCCTCACAAATCACTCATTTCAATTCATATTTTCTATAGGATAATTTACAATATTATATAGGGATGCTCCGATCAGGATTTTTGCAGCCGATACCAAGTACCGATTCTTTGTGATGGTGATCGGCCAATACTGAGTACCGATTCTGATGCTTCAAGCTTTATAATACATTAAGCACATTTTCCCCCCTAAGTATGATAATTAAGTGGAGATCTTGCCTTACACCTCAGAGAATAAATGAAGAATGTTGCATATAATCCCTCAAACATGTCTCTTATAACCATTTAGTATGGACATGCCATGGTCAGAAGCAACTTTACAGAAAATAATAGATAAAACAGATACAAAAAAATGGTAAGAAAAACAACTAACAAAGCAATTTGGAAACATTGCAAATGATGGAAGAAGAATTCGACATGTCTCAATCAAGAAAAAGTACATATTTGATGCATAAGATGTTAAAATGCACATCTATAAATATATATTTGTTTATTGCAGTAAGTACATTACAAAAAGGTATATTATGAAATATTCAATTAAAACATTTTTTTTTACATTTTTAATTGTATTTCAGCCAGGTTTTACTGAACTGGCAATATTGTCAAAAACACAGAACTCTCAGTTCTTATATATGTAAAAAGGTCTAAACACATGCAAGACCATTGCAATATTTTGCTCTCCAACTAGCATGTCTGGTTCCTCTGCATATAAACTCGTAAACAGACACCTGTGATCGGTTCATGAGATCGGCCAGATTGGCGAGTACCGATCGAGTCATAAAATGTGATTATCGGCCGATACCGATCTCTGGCCGATCGATCGGAGCATCCCTAATATTATATTTTTGCATAAACAGTAGATTAGTCAGTACTGAAGCCAAATTTGGAGCTAATATAATAAAAATTAGTAGCCAAATTTATATGTTAGGAAAAAATATGAAATAAAAATGTTTAAAAAAAAAGAGCAAAAGTCAAGAGAAACAAAAAATATATTAAATGTTTGTTGAAATTTAGTAGTTTGTAAATATTTTTGCAATACTTTGCATGAATTTAAATGTATTATCTTTCTATTTCTAAAGATGTTTGGTTACTAAAATATATTTTTTTATAAATATACCCATTTAATAAATCTGTTTTGTTCAAATGCACCAAAATATATGGCCTATATTCACTGGGAAATGGATAAAAATATTTAGCACTGTAAATAAGCACTGTATATATACAGTATCTGACTATTCCATGCTATTACTTTGACTATCAATCTTGTTCATGCACATGAAATTTCACATATCAAATATCTTCAAAATCGCAAGGTTACTACTACTAAGAGTTGCTATTTTACAAAATCAAAAAACATCAGCATCTAAACAGTCTATTGAACAGTCTAAAAATACACACAATTTGCAGTAATTCTGTCTATAAAAAAAAACGGGATCACCGTGGAATGTTTGGCAGATATATTAGTGTAAGTCAGTGGTTCCCAAAGTGGGGATTGCGCCTGATTTCCAAAAGTCACATACATTTTACTAAACAATTAGAATTATCAGCTGCAGTAGATTGATTTTATGGCACCAGGTTAAACTTTCTTTATGGCACTCAAATATATTAAAAATAAATACAGACCACAAATGAACATGGAGAATGATCCAAAATTAAACCAAGAATAGACTTGTGCTGTAAACATTGGCCACCAGACTCATTAGGTGACGTTAATATTAAATAAATGAATAAATGACTATAAAAAAATGTATTGGTTGTTAGACCACTATTTATAGCACTATTTTATGTTCGTGTTTATACAGGCCTATTGTTGTGTGTGGAAGGTTTGTATATTTACAGTATACCCACCTCCCAGAATAATGGGGGGTCATGAGCCACTGGTAGTTATTTTGGGGGCTGTGGGCTGAAATGTTTGGGAACCCCTGGTGTAAGTAACGCAATATGTTGTATTGTAGATAAATGCATATAAAACTTCACTATTTGTGACTTTTTAACCTTAACAGGTAAGTAACCTTGACATCTTTTGTGTTAGCAGTTTTTATTCATTCATTCATTTTCTTTTCGCCTTAGTCCCTTTACTAATCTGGGGTCGCCACAGCGGAATGAACCGCCAACTTATCCAGCATATGTTTAACGCAGCGGATGCCCTTCCAGCTGCAACCCATCACTGAGAAACACCCATACACACTCATTCACACACATACACTACGAACAATTTAGCTTACCCAATTCACCTACTCTACTGTATACCGCATGTCTTTTGACTGTGGGGGAAACCGGAGCACCCGGAGGAAACCCACAAACACAGGTAGAACATGCAAACTCCACACAGACATGCCAACTGACCCAGCCGAGGCTCGAACCAGTGACCTTCTTGCTGTGAGGCGATCGTGCTACCCACTGCACCACCGTGACGCCAGTTAACAGTTTTTTCCTTAGTAAAAAAGTTCAGTTAAATCAGCTTGCGGGATGCTGCATTATGTTTCTTTCAATCTAGCCAATGAATTGCGAGTTGAGATCTCTACGATTTCTCCATGCTTTGCAGCCACATGAACATTTAATGAATGCTGAAAGCACTGCAGTGTATGCTTGTCTGCGTGAATGTGTCGGTCTATCTCTCGGTGTATGTCTCTCTCTCTCTCTGTGTGTGACTCTCTGCAATTCATAGCTAAAGACATTCCATCATTCTCTGTGTTCTCCACACTCCCCCAGCCTCAGGAGTGCAAAAATAGCCTCACACACATACATACACACTAGAGCTGTGTGTTTGGGAATTTAGAGATTTGGGGTTGCAAAATAACAGGAAGTGGCTTCATCGCCAGGCACAAAATGAGTATTTTATCTAATTGTGGGCATTACTGAAGAAAATTGGGGGATTTGTTTTTTTTTTTTAAAGACCCAGAAGTTGCTCAAAGAGGCCCCTATGTGAGTACTGCCACTAAACAGCCTGTGACAGATTCGAGTTCCATGGCACAAAGCAATTTGTTATTTTGCTGGAAGCGTCCAGGCTGTGGAAATCATAATCCTGGCATTAAATGTGCCCATCGTGACCCTCAAAACATTCTGTTTTTCTTTTTCTCTCTACCTATCAATGAATCTCTCTCTTTCTCTTTTCATAATAATTCCTTTCATGGAGACGTCTTAGTTTAGTTTATTATTCCCCAGGTTCCATTTTACATCAAAAGAAAATACAATGAAATCAAATATAAATTAACGTAAAACAAAAAATTCAGTAAAAGGATGGGTTAAAAAATACATGATGGATGGAAAGATAAAACTATAGACAGAACGATGGAATGGATAAAACTATAGACAGAGCAATAGATTGATTGATGGATATGTGGATGAAAGAATAAATTAGTGCTGGGCAAGATTAATCAAAAATATATTTTTATATATATATATAATAAGTGTGTGCACTATATATATTTACTTTGTATATATACACTCACCGGCCACTTTATTAGGTATACTTATCCAACTGCTTGTTAACACAAATTTCTAATCAGCCAATCACATGGCAGCAACTCAATGCATTTAGGCATGTAGACATGGTCAAGATGATCTGCTGCAGTTCAAACCGGGCATCAGAATGGGGAAGAAAGGTAATTTAAGTGATTTTGAAAGTGGCATGGTTGTTGGTGCCAAACAGGCTGGTCTGAGTATTTCAGAATCTGCTGATCTACTGGGATTTTCACGCACAACTATCTCTAGGGTTTACAGAGAACGGCCTGCAAAAGAGAAAATATCCAGTGAGCGGCAGTTCTGTGGGCGCAAATGCCTTGTTGATGCCAAAGGTCAGAGGAGAATGGTCAGACTGGTTCCAGCAGAAAGGCAACAGTAACTCAAATAACCACCCGTTACAACCGAGGTATGCAGAAGAGCAACTCTGAACGCACAACACATCCAGCCTTGAGATGGGCTACAGCAGCAGAAGACCACACTGGGTTCCACTCCTGTCAGCTAATAACAGGAAACTGAGGCTACAATTCGCACAGGCTCACCAAAATTGGACAATAGAAGATTAGAAGATTGGAAAAACGTTGCCTGGTCTGATGAGTCTCGATTTCTGCTGCAGCATTCGGATGGTAGGGTCAGAATTTGGCATCAACAACATGAAAGCATGGATCCATCCTGCCTTGTATAAACAGTTCAGGCTGGTGGTGTAATGGTGTGGGGGATATTTTCTTGGCACACTTTGGGCCCATTAGTACTAATTGAGCATTGTGTCAACGCCACAGTCTACCTGAGTATTGTTGCTGACTATGTCCATCCCTTTATGATCACAGTGTACTCATCTTCTGATGGCTACTTCCAGCAGAATAACGCACCATGTCAAAGCGTGAATCATCTCAGACTGGTTTCTTGAACATGACAATGAGTTCACTGTACTCAAATGGCCTCCACAGTCACCAGAACTCAATCCAATAGAGCACTTTTGGGATGTGGTAGAACAGGAGATTCGCATCATGGATGTGCAGCCGACAAATCTACAGCAACTGTGTGATGCTATCATGTCAATATGGAGCAAAATCTCTGAGGAATATTTCCAGTAGCTTGTTGAATCTGTGCCACGAAGGATTAAGGCAGTTCTGAAGGCAAAAGAGGTCCAACCCGGCACTAGTAGAGTGTACCTAATAAAGTGACCGGTGAGTGTATACAGTACACGCAACATGCATACATACATGAAAGAATTTTTTATTTTATTTTTAGAAATAAAATAGATTCGTATATGATACAAATGATATATAAATGTAACTCTCTATATGTGATAAAAATGTTTTGTATAATTTTGCTTTTATGTATGAGTTTGTATCACATTATAATAAATATATAAAAAATACACATGCAAATATTATGTAAAAAAAATAAAATGTTTACTTTGGATACGATTAATCATGATTAATATTTGCCCAGCACTAAAAACAATATAAAGACTTGATGGATGGACAGACAAATACAACAAGCAATAGATGAATGGTTGAACAGATAGTCCTATGAGTTCACAACGCAGAGCTATAAATAATACTCTTTTAGGGTTTTAAAGTGTCTCTAAACTGTGCTGACAGGAAAGAGACTGACAGCAATGCTAAAAGCAAAACGTGCCTTCTCAGAATTGATAGCAATGTGCTATGCATGCTGGGAAATATGAACGCCACAACTGCCTGGAATCTGATTACACTTAGCAAACTGACAATCACTCTTATGTCTCCAGAACCGCTTAACCTGTACAATACAAGCTACGTTACATGCTTCATTTGTAATCTGACACTGAATAAGATGCACATTTAGAATCCATAAATGGATGGTTTACAATACTGCTCAAATATTTGGGATATGCAAAATAGTTTTTGTTACATTTAAGAAGTCTTTTGTCATGTCAAAGCATTATTATTTAGTAAAACACACAGTAATATTGTGAAATATTATCACAATTTAAAAATAAGTGCTTTTTGCTCTCCAATGCATCATTATTTAGTCAAAAACGCAGTATAATTGTGAAATATTATGCCAATTTAAAACTACTTTAATATATTTGTATGTATTTATTCATATCTTGGAGCTTCAGTGTGATGCGATCCATCAGAAATCATAATTAAATTTTAAAAAGTTTAAAAGAGCACTTTTGTTTTCTTTCTGGACCATTTTAAACGTCTCCACTGTCACTTTTCCTTAATTAAATGCATCCTTTAATATTAAAGGCCAAATGGTGCAAGCATCTATAAGGCATACAGAAGCTGTTACTGCCATCTAGTGGCCCAATATTAACATAGCATCTCCAAAAATAGACTAATATAGGATAAACAAAAACTGCAATGTTTATAGCTACCAATGGCTTTGTTAACTGATAAACATAATTGTTTTGCAGTGAGGCTGAAGAACTTTTTCGAGCAGTAAATGTCAGTTTTCAAGTTCTGCTGAGTTTCCGCCAAACAGCACGTCAAGAAAAATTCAGCCAAACTGCATACCTTTACTACACTATTAAAAAAGACCAACAAGTCATGTTTTATGTTAATCAAATTCATAACGCATGAAACTAAGATTATCATGTTTCTTATTTTTTAAGTTATACATGCTGTTTTAAGTCATTTAATGTAGCTAATTTAAGTTAAACGCAGACAGTACAAGAAAAAAACATTTGGATTGCATTTCTTAACTCCTAATGTTGCTAGTTAACACACTCAATGCTTTTTTTAACACATCCCATAATTTCTAAAATATCAACCTCTACCAAATGATAGATATGTCAATTTATGGTAAAAGTACCGGAATTAATACATATAGTTGAAGTCAGATTTATTAGCCCCCCTTTGAACCTGCCTAGTTAACCTAATTAACCTAGTTAAGCCTTTAAATGTCACTTTAAGCTGTATAGAAGTGTCTTGAAAAATATCAAGTAAAATAGTATGTGCTGTTATCATGGCAAAGATAAAATAAATCAGTTATTAGAAATGAGTTATTAAAACTGTTATGTTTAGAAATGTGTTGAAAAAAATCTTCTCTCCGTTAAACAGAAATTGGAGAAAAAAATAAACAGGGGGCTAATAAATTAGGGGGGGGGGGGGCTAATAATTCTGACTTCAACTGTATATACTATGAAAAATCTGAAAATATGAAGTGTAAGACCAATTTATTATAAAAATATTCAAAATATAACATTTTTGAATACTAAATCATCTTTATTTTTTGAAGTATGCCATGAATATTTCAGATTCTCATTTAACATGTTTTCTTGTTTTTGTTTTTCAAGTGTAGTAGTGCAACATGATTATATTTGTTTGATTGCTTTGTAAACCAACAATGCTGTGTGTAAACCATTATTTAAAAGTCATTCTTTAAATTACTTTAAGTCATTATTTAAAACAATCAAAACATGGTCAGCCATTTTGTAGAGCAGGCAGTTTACGGGCTAAGTATATTATTAATATTAATTATAATAATAAAGTAAAAAGTGTTCAGTGTACTGTAGTGTTTTTGCTTTTGACCACTTAAGGATATTGATATATTTTCACTTGGTTGATAAAAGTGTTTACGTTACCTGTGGCACGTCCACTTAATCCCGCGCTTTTTTGTTGAACAGGGCCATTCGCCATAACCCTGGGTTACCATCTTGTTACCCCGAGGGCTCCGGGTTAAATAAACATTTGTACTTGTGATATTGAAGGAAAGATGTTATGTGTAGGGCTAAAACCGAATCTCTTGCCAAACTGCCAAAAGTAGGCCTACGCCAATGACGCCTACACATGACACGACGACGACGTCAGGATTTCAGAAACCAGCAAGAAACAACCAATCAAAAACTGTCTTAGCAGTTCCTCATTGAATATTAAAATTAAAACCAATTTGCACAAGAAGTAGAAAGAATAGTTTCAGCGTCTTGGATAAATAATGAAAATATCGGTGACAAAAACTTTTATAGTTACTTTTCTTCTGTGCGTCATTTTTTTACATGTCCACAAAGCCCAGACCAAGAGTGTCAACCAGGCCATATCAATATATGCAAATCCGACTTAAAATGTATTTAATTATGCAACTGAAATTCTTCAACTGAAATCCATACACATAGCCGGCCCTCCCCCACTAGGGGGGCCCCACAACCCGCTAGCGGTACAAGGCGTTTCCTAGCTGAAATCATTTTTATTTGCATTTTTCAATTATTTTCATTGACAGTGCTTTAGTACTTAAATATTTATACATTTTCACTTAAAAGAAAAAAAAACATCACAGTTTTATTAAAGTTTAAATAGTTTTTGTGTGAAGGTCATGTGATCAACAGGAAGCTCGCAGCATCTCATTTCTCATTTGCCTTCTGTGTTCTCGCAGTTCGAGTTTGCTCCTCCAAGGTAACCTGCAAGACCGACCGGTCACCACAAGAACGCAAATCCGTGAACAGACACCGCCACCATGGCCTTTGCTTCATTGCCTGCCCCATTATATACCTGATTTATTTTGGAAATTGGACTGCAAAAATGAAAAGAAACTAGCGTTATTATTCAGGCGTAGAAAAACTGAGCAGAAAAAGGACAAGAGACAAGCACAAAATCATTTTAGCATCGCTTTTAAGTGCTAATGATGATGTCAATCTATAACACATTTACTGAAAATAGGCAATTACAGATTAATAAATTAATAAACGTCGTCTACTTATATGAAATATTTAATCTTTTCATGGTTTGACAGACCCGTTTTAGTCTAAAACGCATTTTACTGAAATGCAATAGTATTTTGTACACTGGTAATATTTTTTCCCCTGAGATGTTTATAAAAGTTATGTCCTAACTGAATTAAGGAACAGGAAAGGAGACTGAAGGGAATAATAAAGTGTGTGTCTGGGTATTAACATTAACCCAGTGTTTGTTGCTTCCCTTTTTCTTGTGTTTTTTATATTAATATTTTTCATATTAAATTTATATTATTTGCTCTTTGATTTTATTATTTATGAATCAATTTTTGCATTAATGTTAATTGTTTTGTTGTTGTTGAGTATTTAATAAGTTTAGGATGTATATTTTATTACTAAGTAATGCATTAATTAATTATAGTTTAGTGTCGTTTCATCGCAGAGTTTTTGCTTTTGGGATTTATAAAAAATACAAAAATAAATAAAAAAACTCAACCTACGATCTTATTATAGAATCTTCAATCTATTTGCTAAATTAATAAAATGTGTTTTAAACACTCCAGAAAAACGCAAAGTAGGAATCACTGGTCCCTTTATTAAAGATTGTTTAATTCTTCATTTTTGAAGCAGCTAGTTGACACAAACAATGCTGTTTTAAAATGTCCAAATCATTCAGACAGTTGTTGTTAAGTAGAAGAAATCAGGCTTTACGTTTCATTGATTGTATTTAATAAGCAATAAAATCAATAAAATATTGTCGGCTGAATTGCAATTGCAGTACTTCACTATTTAGAGTAAGGTATAGGGCCCCAAATTATTCTGCTTAGGGCCCCCAAATGTACAGGGCCGGCCTTGTCCATACATAATATAACTACATGAATTATTGTAGCTGTAACCTTTACCTTGTTTTTGTGTATTTACGTGTAAATCTAACTGTCTTTGTGTTTACTACAGGTTAAATTTAATTTTTGTTGTTGTTTTGAAGAAGATTTCTGGCATTATAGTTTGACACTTCATAATCCCCATTATCAGCTCATCTTACATTCTGCGAAATACAGCATCTAATAAAAACAAATCTTTACAATATATTTAAAACAATATTTTGCTTATATACACAAGACACGTCATTACTTATATGACGTGTCTTGTGTATATAAGCAAAATATTGTTTTCCTTCAGCAGTAGGATATGAATTAAGTCTCCAACACAGACTGGGATCAGACCTAATTAATGAATAAATGAAATTAATTTAGGATCACCTCCAGGTCAGTTTTATGCTGGCATATCATTTCATTCACTCAGATATATTAATTCGTCTGAAGCACGTCCACATGGAAAGATGTTTACACAAAAGTGACTGTTTTGTGACATGCTATGGTGAAACAGACCTTCTAGGGAAATATTAGGGTATTACTGTAATCAGATAAATCGCATTAACACACCTCAGTGTCTCATGTTTACTAGAAAGCGCTTTTCTAATTGCAAAAGCTACAATACAAGCTCCAATTTAAGATTATACCGTCAAAAAATGAGGTAAAAATATTTCAGAAAAAACTTAAACCAGTCTGTGCTTTAGAATTCTTGAAGAATGTTTAAAGTGAATTAATCAGTGCTAAAATGTAACTGTAGGTTAAAATGTTTCTGTAGGTTATCGATATATTATTAGGCAGTAAACACAATACACCAATATGTTCTTTAAACTGTCAACAGATGGCCTACAGTACATTAGGTTTTTCTTCATTTTACAAAACGCAAAAGCACCCCTTGTCCCTCCTCTCTCCCTGTAGTTGCCGCTCTGACAGCGCGCTGCGCGGGTTTGTTTCGCGGGAGCAGGCGGATGACAATAACATTATATTATTTACTTCTTCCACGGGTACATTACTATCATTTCAACTGAAAAATGAGTTTATGGGTGGACAAATACCGGCCGACGTCCTTGGCTAAACTGGACTACCACAAGGAGCAAGCAAACCAGCTCAAAAATCTGGTAAAACAGCAAAAAATATCATGATGTTGATTGTGTTTAACGTTATGTCAGACTGAAATCAAATTTAAATAACTACAACTTTTTTTATTATTTTTACAACATTTACATCATTATACTGTTTTGTTGAAGACTAATTTAAATAGTTTCAATTTCTAACGTAACTCCATCAGCATTAGCTTAGCTATAACCGTGAACGGTGGTGTACTTTACATGCAGTGTTATTAATGACGCTATCTAAACGTGTAATGAGATAATAAGCTCTTGTTGTTTAATTTTCCAGGTTCAGTGCGGTGATTTTCCACATTTGTTGGTTTATGGACCGTCTGGTGCTGGCAAGAAAACTCGGATCATGTGTTTGCTTCGAGAGCTTTATGGAGCCGGGGTCGAGAAACTCAGGATTGAACACCAGTCCATCACGGTATTTTTGTGAAAGAAAGCTGCTTAAAGGTTCAATAGTTCACCCCAAGATGAACATTTCCTTACAATTTACTTGCACTCGATTCTATACTCGAACGTCTTCTGTTGAACACAAAACAAGTGCAAACATCAAATAGTGCAATTTAAACAATCTTGTGAAACTGTATTGCAATATTTATCACAGAAAAATAAAATAGACGCAATATCATATTCTGATATAAAAATCTGATATTGCGTCTATTTTATTTTTCTGTGATAAATATTGCAATACAGTTTCACAAGATTGTTTAAATTGCACTATTTGATGTTTTTTTGTAAGGCTAACAGTATTAAAGTATAAAAATTGAATGATCGCAATGCAAAAAAAATGCTGTTCGTTTCCTTAAAACAAGCAAAATGATATGCCAATGGCTAAGTAAAATTATCTTTTTGCTTTGAAATGTAGATATTTGGACTAGAAACAAGACAAAAATTATAAGAAAAACTTATTTTTGTTGTATACATTCTGTTTAAATAATTTATTCATTCATTCATTTTCTTTTTGGCTTAGTCCCTTTATTAATCTTGGGTTGCCACAGCGGAATGAACCGCCAACTTATCCAGCATTTGTTTTACGCAGCGGATGCCCTTCCAGCTGCAACCCATCACTGGGAAACATCCATACACACTCATTCACACACATACACTACAGACAATTTAGCCTACCCCATTCACCTATACCACATGTCTTTGGACTTGTGGGGGAAACCGGAGCACCCTGAGGAAACCCACACAAACACGGGGAGAACATGCAAACTCCTGTATAAAAAATGAAATACGATAAATCTTTTTTACACCTCCAAAACATCATATTTTTCATGCCCAAATGTTCTAAACTCTCTTGAAATGCTCAGTCAAAGGCCTTAAAAATACATGCAAGTGATAAACCTTCACTCTATTATGGTTAAACTTAGCAGTGACTCTACAAATCACATGTGTTCTGTAGCTCCTGGTCAACTATAATCCAGACTGAACATTGCATATCTTGCGATGTGACTATTGCAGATGCACAGATTTTGATATCAATGCTGAAATGATGTATTGCGCAGCCCTACTTCATATGAACAAAAACATACTATGGAAAGTCAATGGCTGATTTTTCCTGCAACATTTTTTAGTATATCTTCCTTGGTGTTCAACAGAAGAAACAAACTTAAACAGGTTGATTTCATTTAGGGGTGAAGTTATTTTCCGTTTATGCAGTATAGTAATATGCTATTTGTCTCCCATAGACTCCATCTAAAAAGAAGCTTGAAATCAACACTATTGCCAGCAACTACCATCTAGAGGTGAATCCAAGGTAATGAAAAGTAATTCTTGTGTATATTGGCAACACTATGAAGAGTTTTCCCCGTATATTTCTTAAGTTTTCTTTAGACTACAAGGTTGACAGTTTTCAGTCAACAGCTGCAGTTGTACAAACAGCCAAAATGCAAAAACGTGCCCATACTTATTTAAAGAAGGTGTAGTGTAAATGCCTTCTCAGGCATGTTTTCATATAAGGTATGTTTACGTGACAACACTGTACCTAAAAAACTGTACTAAAGACAATTTGACAAAAAAAAATGTACTGATGCCTTGTACGCATGCCAGTAGTAATTTTGTAAAGGAAAAATATACGGCTGCATACCAGGGGGGTCCCGGCCCACGAGGGGGCCTCAGCGAGCTCTGTAGGGGGTCGCGTCATATTTTTTAAATTCCTTAGCAGTGGACAATTAGCAGAACGATCATGTTGCCTTAGTTCTTTTAATCCCCTGGCTGACCAAAAAAATGGACTAATTTGTAATTCGTCCAGCACAAAAAAGACAGTCTCACTGATTAGCCTTCAGAAGCTAATAGTAATGACCCAAGCATACTGGACCCAGGTGAGGAAGCTCCAAACACTTCGGGTCGCAGCTCAAGCAACACTAAAAACACGAAATGCAGGAAATACTAAGATAGTGACCTGAACTATGGTTTTATTCTATTTTCTCGAAGCAAAGAATCCCTGACCCAGCCACAGTGTATTATCTGCGCCAAAGTTCTTGCTAACGAATGCATGAGGCCAAATTAATAAGACGTTTGGAGATGACTCCTCCCCAATACTGCGACAAGCCCATCGCATTTTTTGAGCGCTAGGCAAAAGAATTGACACACACTCAAAATGAGACGAGGGACGTCCCCGCTACTGACAAGAAACGTATAAAATTGCCAACTAATTGGCAACTAATATAGGGCCAATTTAGAGGCCAAAGGCTTACGTTTTTTCAGTCACAAATGGCCTACTGATGTTTTGCTTTTTATATTTTACATTAGGCTATTATTTGTGCATAAGCGTATGTAGATATAAACATACCGTTTGTTTGAAAACATTTTTTGTCATCCTTGCTGCAAACTTATATATATAATAGCGATAATATCATTAAATGTTGAGGGGGGCCTTACAATATTTTCTGGGGGAAAAGGGGGTCTCAGGTAAAAAAAAAAAAAAGGTTGGGAACCACTACTGTAGACCACGGGTTCCCAAACTTTTTAGCCCACAACCCCCAAAATAACAATGCCAGTGATTTGCGACCCCCAATATTTACACAATATACAAACCTTGCACTCAACAACACACACCAATAGACCTTTTTCTTAGAATGCAAAATTACCCATTGTGCTTTGGGTGTAAGAAAGATGTTTGATGCGTATAAACAGTTACTTTCAACTAACGATGCTGTCGATCAGCACCACCTCCTGAACTGGTTATTTAAATAATGCGATCTAAAAGGAAAGAAAAACAACATTTTGCAAGTCATTTACCATTATCGTACAGCCATTTAAAAGGAGCTTCGTCATAGCTAAAGTGATCATTTTCTCTTTTTCTCAAATATATAACCAACTCAAACAAATGTAATTCACCAAAATGTTTGAAACACATAGCCTATACTGTCCCACTAACACATTGATTAAAAGACTGGCACAAAGTGGCATTTTGAAATGACAGAAAAAACACATACTGTGGTAAATACTACACAATACAAACTAAATGAAACATAAACGGCTCAACATGCAAATCAGCCAGCAGAGTATCAGTAACGTACTTTTATTTTTTGGAAATTCCTTGGCTTAACGCTACATACCTGTTAACTTTCATGCCAGTAATATGATTTGCTCTATAATGCAGTGATCTATTGCGTGTGTGTGTGTACTGAAGAGCTGCTGAGTATAGCTGACAGGTCGGGAACACTGATGCTGAAATACAGCTTATCTGACGGCAGACACTATATTAGGAGAACGTTTTTCTCTCGCGCTTGAACCGCATCTAACAGAAGTATAACGACTTTAACACACACCTTTCAACATCAACATTGTGGATCACAAAAACACTCTGTAATCCACTCAAAACGGTATTGTCAACCATTTTCGGATCAAGATTTACCAGTTGTAAACGGAAGTTCTAAGCATCCTACCAGAAACGCTGGTCGCTATGGTGCCCTTCAACAAAGAAAAAGGGCTATAGGCCCAAGTCTATTCTTGGTGTAATTTTAGAGACCGCCACTAGTAGACCATCTTCCAAAGTTGTCAGAAAGTTTAACCTGGTGCCATAAAACGAATCTGCTGCATCTCACATTATTTCTGTGTCTTTAATATAAATGTAAACACCCCAGGGGTCACAATACAAAAAAAGGACTATTTTTATCTTCTGTAGGCTATGAGTAAAATATGGTCATTCTAATAGTTTAATCAAATTAATTAGATTTTTGGAAATCACCAAGCGACCCTCCCCCCTGACCCCCACTGTGGGAACCACTGATGTAGACGATATTATTATTTGACTATATTTATCCCATTTGAAATGTATTTTCAAAACTTTAACATTTACAAGTCCCCCATATAATAGGTGTTAAATGTAAATAAACAGGAATCAAATGTGTTCTGTTTATAGTTTCTATGTGTTAGCTGACTCTTCACGTCTGATGTGTTTTTTTTTCCTCAGTGATGCTGGGAACAGTGACCGTGTGGTCATTCAGGAGCTGATAAAAACCGTCGCCCAGTCTCAGCAGATTCAGTCCAGCGCTCAGAGGGAGTTCAAAGGTTTGGCTTTCTTCTTTCATTAGGTTAGATCATTTATCTGAATGCACTGAATAGCTAAGCTGTTTTCCTCATCTATTTACAGTGGTGCTGCTCACGGAGGTGGACCGTCTCACTAAAGATGCCCAGCATGCCTTGCGCCGTACGATGGAGAAGTACATGGCCACTTGTCGACTGATCCTCTGCTGTAACTCCACGTCAAAAGTGATCGCCCCCATCAGGAGCAGGTGTCTGGCTGTGAGGGTCCCTCTGCCAAGTGTGGAAGAGGTGAGGGTGCAGCGAGGCCATGTGCCCACTCAAATGTTTTTTAGGCTAGCTCTGGGCACTGTTGTTGAGGCACTGCGTTTAGCTAAACCCATGGTGAACACAATTCGCCATGCATTGGCTGCATGATATTGGAAAAAATGATTAAGATGTTTTGTTTTTCAATATATATTGCGATATGAATAGAACTTCACCCAATGATTTGCATGGCTAAATTTGGAAAGAATTCATCATTGTATATCGATCAGGATGATTTTGTAGGACAAATAATCTGCATAAATCTAACAGATAGCGTTTTATGATGTTCTGAAACAAGTCTAACCGTATTCAGGTACAGAAATTAAATAATCAAATGTAAATAAATAACATTGCATAGTATTCATTGTATAAAAATAAACAATCTTTGTTATAATGTTATAATTTCTTATACACAAATGGTTTAAATACACTTCAAATCTCAGTCATAGGACTTAAATACAAAGCAAACAAACAAATTCCACTTTATTAGGGTTAAACTTCACAATGTGTAATCCCACTTGAATTTCCTAGTGGATAAATAAACTAAAACTGAACTGACATTGCAGATTTTATGATGTGACTATTGCGGATTTGCACATTGCGATATCAATGCCGAAACGATATATTGTGCAGTCACAATATTTATAGTCATGTAGTTTTTTAATTGTGAATAATTAGAATATATTTACTTTGTGTTGTTGTACAAGTAGAATGAGACAAACGTTAATCAGAACAAAACACTAAGCTGAAACGTTTAGTGTGAAATAGACAATTCACACCACTGCTGTTTTTAATTACACACCAGATTTTTTATTTTTTTTTTGGAAATGAATACTTTATATTAGGGCGGCACGATATTGGAAAAATATGACATTTTTGTTTTGCTGCGATATGAATATAATTTCACCAGATGATTTGAATAGCTCACTTTGAAAAGATTAAATTTAGATTAAGCCTGGGAAGATCAAGTGCATCTGCATAAAATATAATAAACTACAAGCACATATAAATACAACAGAGCAAAAATAAAAGTGAAATAAACAGTGCTTTATGGTTTTCTAGGGAGTCTAACGGTATTCAGGTACAGAAGTTTAACAACCAAACATAAAATAACATGGCCATTGTGTGTATATATCACAATAATAAAGATATTATTAAATATAATATATATATATATATATATATATATATATATATATATATATATATATATATATATATATATTATTATATTTATTAATATCTTTATCTTTTAATATTTAATAAATAATCTTATCCTTTGATGTGACTATTGAGGGTACACACATTGCGATGTCAATGATTAAATTATATATCGTTCAGCTCTACTTTATATTCACCATTTATTTAATTTAAATTGTCGGTCTAGTCATTTTTAAGGAAGCGATTCCACTAAATATTACACACTACACCATTTTCAACATTTTAAAAAGTTGATTAAGGGGAATTCATTTACTTTTTAAAATTGGTGTTTTTATGTTCAATTTTACTGTTGCACCCCTTAACTGTTAAATTTTCACTACATTTTTCAATAAACATTTTGTGCATCTGAATTTATCTTGACAAACTATGTATAATATGCATATATCACCAATAATTTATCAATAATTTATAACTTATCCAGCATATGTTTTACGCAGCGGATGCCCTTCCAGCTGCAACCCATCTCTGGGAAACATCCATACACACTCATTCACACAGCCTACCCAATTCACCTGTACCGCATGTCGTTGAACTGTGGGGGAAACCGGAGCACCCGAAGGAAACTCACGCGAATGCAGGGAGAACATGCAAAATCCACACAGAAACGCCAACTGACCCAGCCGAGTCTCGAACCAGCGACCTTCTTGCTGTAAGGCGACAGCACTACCTACTGCGCCACCATTATTATTATTATTACTAACATGTAGACTAAAGTTTATTGACTAAATAAGTATTGTAGAATTTCTGAAGCATCATGTTATGCTGAATAATCAGATGTGCCATCACATATATTACCTAATAAATTACATAATAAAATGGAACAGTAGCATGATACTACTTGGTGAGAGTAAGAGACTCCATATAAAGTTGAGGGCAAAATTAGTAGCTCTTCCTGCGCATTATTTATTCTTTTTCAAATATCTCTCAAGTGATATTTAATGGATTAAGCATTAAGCATTTTCACAGTATTTCCTATATTTTTTCTTCTGGAGAAACTCTTATTTGTTTTATTTCGGATAGAATAAAAGCAGTTTTGAATTTAAAAAAAAAACATTTTAAGGTCAAAATTATTAGCTGCCATAAGCAATATTTTATTCAATTGTCTACAGAACAAACTATTGTTATACAATGACTTGCCTAATTACCCTAACTTCCCTAATTAACCTAGTTAAACCTTTAAATGTCACTTTAAGCTGAGTACTAGTATCTTTCTCATATCTAGAGATCAGTTATTAGAAATTAGTTTTATTATTAGTAAAATCTCTCCGTTAAACAAATTGGGGAAAAAATATTAAATAATTACAATTTAATACGAGGGCTAATAATTCAGACATTAATTGCGCATATATATTTATATAAGACCAGCATCATGAATTCATCATCTGAAAACAATCCAACCTTCTTCCTCTCAGGTGTGCAGTGTCCTGTCAGGCGTGTGCAGGAAGGAGGGTCTGCTGCTTCCTCCAGAACTGGCCAAACAGATCGCTGAGAAATCTGGCCGTAACCTCCGTAAGGCCCTGCTGATGTGCGAGGCCTGCAGAGTTCAACAGTGAGAGACTTTTACTTCTACAAAAACAATAAAGAACAAATTTTCAGCCTCAGATTGAGTGTAACTCACCTGAAGAGTATGCCAGACACATACATGTAATCTGTTCCCAAATGTGCTTTCCTGCAGGTATCCCTTCTCTCCAGACCAGGACATCCCAGAGACAGACTGGGAGGTTTACCTCAGAGAGACTGCTAATGCTATAGTTAGCCAGCAAAGCCCTCAGAGGTCTGAACATTCATGTATATACATCTAGAGAATCCATTCAAGAAAGAATATGCCAAAGCCACAGCTTTATTTATTTGCATATACTGGAAACTAAATTAATTCAAATTTGCAGGCTTTTGGAAGTTCGGGCACGGTTGTATGAACTTCTAACTCACTGCATCCCAGCAGAAGTCATCATGAAGGTAGAGCTGCTTATTTTTATCATAAAGAAATTATTGCCACTTTAACTTGAGCATTAAATGAAATGTGCGTTATGTTCCAGGGTCTGGTGACGGAGTTGTTGAGTAACTGTGATGGACACCTGAAGGCTGAAGTGGCTCAGATGGCGGCCTACTATGAACACAGACTGCAGCTGGGCAACAAAGCCATCTACCACCTGGAGGCATTCGTCGCAAAATTCATGGCCATCTACAAGAAGTTTATGGAAGATGGGCTTGACAACTTTATGTTCTGAGGAAATGTACATGAGAGATTATATAATTGTTTTTCATAATAAAAGACATCTACAAATGTTTGTGACCTGTTGTTATTGTCACTGGGAAAGTCCTTAAAGGGGTACAGAATTCTGGAAAAATGTGAAATAAGCAAAATATTGACAACAAAAAGCACAAATACAATGAGAACTGGGAACTTCAGAGACAATCATTTAAATGCAAATAAGTTACAGTAAATCCTAAAAGGCAATGATACACAAGTGGACTTATGATGACAAATAGACAGTTAACAATGTAATCACGTAATTTATACATCAGAAAATACATGACCTCCAGAAATGAAAATTCTGTCATCACATACTCAACTTTACCTCTTTAACTTTTTTTTGTGTTAAACACGAAAGATGTTTTAAAAAATGCTGAAAAACTGAAACCATTGATAGTATTTGTGTCTCCTATGAAAGTCAATGGTTACAGGTTTTCAGCTTTCTTCTAAATATCTTCTTTCATGTTTGACAAAAAAAAACACATGAAGGTTTGATATAGATCAGGGGTGTCCACTTTCGCTCCTGAAGGGCCGGTGTCCTGGAGAGTTTAGCTGCAACTCTAATCAAACACACCTGAACCAGCTAATCAAGCTCTTACTAGATATACTAGAAACTTCATAACATGCCAAACAAATACAAAACATTCCCCTTATAAATGTTTTATCGTGCAAAGACCAAACTGATGTGCAAACTTGACAAAACAATGCAAATCTCTTACTTTTTACAAATAAATAATGATTTTAAAGCTTTCCATTACGTAACTATTCTGGGGACTCCTTTATAAAAATGTGCAATCATTTATACACATGTAATTCAGAGAAATGAACGTTTTAGATCTCCACTTTACAACCTCCCCCAATTAAAGGGGATAGTTCACCCAAAAATGAAACTTCTCTCGTCATGTACTCACCCTCCATTTGTTCTAAACCTGTTTGAGCATCTTTCTTCTGTTGAACATAAAGAAGATATTTTGAAGTATGTTGGAAACTAGTAGTCCATGACAAAGGCTGCCAGTTTTAAACATTCTTCAAAATATCTTCTTTTGTGTGAAACTCACAAAGGTTCAGAACCACTTGAGAATGAGTAAAGTAAAATGAGTAAGTTTTTTTTCTGGTGAACTACCCCTTTAACCTCTTTAAATGAGCACCAGTCAAAGTCCAAATCTTTAGCTTGAGAATGGCAAGTGGCAAAACCTAATTTGTGCAGATTTACATTTTATAAACAGCATACATTAGGGCTTTTCACACCTGAATTAGTTAACCCAGGGTAATTTTTACTCTAGATAAACGTAAACCTGTGATTCATAATCCTGTTTACTCAATTCAATTCAATTCATCTTTATTTGTATAGCACTTATACAATGTAGATTGTGTCAAAGCAGCTTCACATGGAAGATTATAGTGAATTGAAACAGTGTCAGTTCAGTTTTCAGAGATTAAGTTCAGCTCCATCTGATGCATTTTTTTTCACTTACAATTGTCGTTATTGCCTTTAAACACTAAAACACCTGTTTCTATACAGTTTATGCTGTTTCTGTGACATGAATAAGTGACAAGTGAGTGGTCTTGCTGTAACATTCAAAGGCCATATCATTTCAGACTGAATGTTTAGGGTTAAGCACAGAACTGGTGCTTCTAAATCACAAATATTAAACGTTTCTTTACCTGCGGTTAAACTGGGGTTTAGTACAAGTAATGGGCCGGTATAAGATTCTGACGGTATGATAACCTTGGATAAAAAATACCACGTTTTCACTGTATTGTGATTACTGCTCTAAAATATATTCTTTTTAATGTCTGGGTAAAAAAATACTTTTTTCCCCCATTGAACACAATATGTTTTATATTAAGAAGCATTTTAAATATTTTGGAACAGTGAACATGTCAGGTTAACTAATTCAAATAAATGATTGACTTCTGCTGTCTTCAGTAGTTTCAAAAACATAAAGATTTCTTGATTTCTTAACAACTTGTAAAGGCAGAACATTTTAGCGGTTTTAAAACCTTGACTTTTCCAAACCACGGTAAACCTTGAAACCGGGTATTATCCCATGTCTATTTAGTACAACAAAAACTCAGGGTTAAGCACAGTGTGAAGAGACCTACTGTAATGAGAAAATCTAACAACCACTAAATAAATTAAAAGTTTCAACAGAACTGTATCAATCATTTTTTGGTGGTTAACTTGTGCCTTTTAAATGCATAATAAATAACAAGACACATAGTGATGAGCATGCAGGAGCTCACCAGAGAGAGAAAGCCGACCACAGGCTGCTTGGTGAGGACATATCGGCCTGATCCATGAGCTGGAGCATGGGGACATTGATGCTGAGATGTGCCCGGGGCAGGGAAGCCATTGTGGCGGATAATGTTTTTGTAATGGCCCAGTGAGGATTTTGAAATGACCTCTTCCTGCACGTGACCATACATGCCAAAGCCTGGGTCCCGCTGGTCACTGAATGCGTATGCAAAATAGCCCTTCAGATTCACTGCATCCAGCATGTATGCTAAAAAACAAAAACAAATCAGAGGTTAGAAAATGACCGTAGTGAACTCATGACGTAACTATAAATCGAATTCAAATACCAAGATAAATGAGGCCAATGTTTTGGGAATAGTAAACAAATATTTTTCCAAAGCTCAGATGAAGAGCGGTGTGCTAGTTTTTTTTTAAGGTCAGCAAACTTTCCCTAGTTTTGTGCTTAATAATTAAGCTGCTGAGTGGGGATGTGTGTGTGTACAGCATGAGCTTTGCGCCTTTAAATAGAAGCTGCGTAGATTTGATTCGTCAGAACTTTTCCAAGTGTGTTACTTCAGCAAGACACACAAAAAAAATCTTAAACAAGATGATGTTGGAAATCTAAATATCTAGGATAGTTTGCAGATATTATAAAAAATATAAAAATATATATACATTTTCAGCTTAGTCCCTTTATTAATCTGGGGTCGCCACAGTGGAATGAATCGGCAACTTATCCAGCATATGTTTTATGCAGCCGATGCCCTTCTAGCCGCAACCCATCACTGGGAAACATCCATACACACTCACTCCCACACACGCTCATATACTACGGTCAATTTTAGCATACCCAATTCACCTGTACCACATGTCTTTGGATTTGTGGGGGAAACCGGAGCACCTGGAGGAAAACCCACGCGAACATGGGGAGAACATGCAAACTCCACACAGAAATGCCAACTGACCCAGCCGAGGCTCGAACCAGCGACCTTCTTGCTGTGAGGCAAATGTGCTACCCACTGCGTCGCCCCTGAATCTATAAAATGACAATGAATAATAATAATAATAATAATATTAATAATTACATCTAATTACATTAAATATATTTGAGTGTGTTTATACAATTAATTAGTCAATAAACGTAATATTTATATCATTTGCATATATATTTATATTATAATTAGGACGTTTGTCAATTGAATTGTTTAAATTTGTGAATTGTTTATTTATTTGAGATAAAATATATTAGATTAACTAATTAGATAATGTTAATAATATATAATTAATTCACTCAATTATAATCTAAGATCTATACAGTTTCCAATATACTTCAATATCAAACTATCACGCAAACTATCATTTACATTTACTTTTCCTTACCACTGTGATCCCTCTCTTATACCCCCTTACTGCTGTTTTCTCACCGCTGTCATTTTTGCTGGTTTCATTAAAGAGACCCAAGTTCACCCAAAAATAGAAATTACCTCATCATTTACTCTTCCTCATGTGGTTTAAACCTTTATGAGTTTTTTTCTTTCATTAAACACAAAAGAAGTTATTTCGAAGAATGCTGGTTGATGGCACTAATCGACTTCAATAGTAGAAAAAATGTCTATGGAAGTAAATGTGTGCAGCAACCAGCATTTTTAAAAACATCCTCTTATATGTTTAACTGAAGAAAGAAACTCAAAAATAGGTTTTGAACAAGTGAAAGGTGAGTAAATGATTGCAGAATTTTCATTTTTGGTTGAACTGTACCTTTAAGAGAATATTTACATATGCATCTAAATGTTTTAACAATGTACTGCTGGAAACTGCCTTTTTTTAGTTTATAGTGAGTTGTTGGCTGCAGTTCACATATTGGCCACTAGTGTCCCTAATAATGGGAGTTTATAAATTCTACATTTAAACACCTTTCATTTCATTCATTCATTTTCCTTCTGCTTAAGGCTGGTTTATACTTCTGGGTAGAGTGATCGGCGTGACCGATGTGCATACTTGTGCGTAGCCGTGCATTTATACTTCTGCGTGCTGTTTGTGTTGCTCTGCTATAACACTTCTGAAATGCTAGCTGGCAGTAAGCTTTATGCTCCTCTGTGTGGAGTTACTTCACTGGTGTTTTTTTCTGAACGCTACCCTAATATATAAAAAGCTAAAACTCGCTTATTCAGAGCTGGGAACCTGTGGACGTGCAACAACTTTAATCATAAGGTAAACACAAAACAAAAGTTTCCATCTGGAGCTCATTCACGCGACTCGCCACTTGTAAACACTCACTCCATCGGGCTCACGGCCCATGTTCGTTACAGCTACCAAGCCGACCAATCACAGAGCTGCGACATATAGTTATTTTTTGAGAGGTGCGTGTCAGCCACAGTGAGGGCTATGTGACTGCACGAAGGCTGCACCAGACCATACACCTGCGCTTGACGCAGAAGTATAAATCAGCCATTAGTCTCTATTTCAGGGGACAGCACAGCGGAATAACCCACCAACTATTTTAGCATATTTTACGCAGCGGATGCCCTTCCAGCCACAACCCGGTATTGGGAAACACCCATGCACAGTTATTCACACACTACAGCCAATTTGGTTTATTCAATTCACCTATAGCACATGTCTTTGTATTGTGGGGGAAACTGGAATCCCTTTAATTTCATAATTTACTATATGCTAATATAATTTTTTTGGCCTATGGTAATGTACATGTACTTTATTTGATTCATTTAAAAAATATTTTCAGGGGTTTTTACCCTTTTATTAGACAGGACAGTGGAGAGTGTAGACAGAAATATGTAGAACAGAGAGAAGGAAAGGATCACCGTGAACCTATATGTCAGCGCACTTAACCACTAGGTTATTGGAGCCATATAAAAACTATAATTACAAAAAAAATGTTCAAATTAAGATGGGCATGAACTACTTTCATACTTTCATTTACTGCAAACCAACTACTGTTGTCACGATACTAGAATTCGATACCTATCGGTACTGAAATTTTAAAAACGTTTATTTTCTGCAAACATTTGAGCACTGGTGAGCACGTTCTTAAACTGCGCTGATTTGCCAGTGCGTTCCTATGCTCAACAGAAATGACTGTGATTGGCCTTGAAGGTCATCAGTTCACCGAACTCACCGCTGTTTACTAAGTGCAATCACAGATACAGGAACACTGGAACGTATAAAAAGTCACATCGATCAGCTGCTTTGTCTATGACATGCGAGCGATCCGCTGATGAACCACGGCTTTAAAACGCCCCAGTGTCCCTGTATCTGTGGTTACATGCAGTAAACATTGGTGAGTTCGGTGAACCGATGACCTTCACGGCCAATCACAGTCATTTCTGTTGAGCATGTGAACACAAAGGAAAATCAGCGGTGTTTAAGAACGAGCTCAACAGCGCTCAAATGTTCGCGGGAAATGGACGTTCTTAAAATATACAACCCTAAAGCCAACACAAGCGAGTTCTTACCTTTCAAGGCCTCATTAACATAGTTGTAAAGGTAATAGCTGCGCAGGCTATCCTTAAACCTAGCTGTATCCTCTTGAACACCATTGGCCATCACGTAAATGGGAACCCCTTTGTATCGTGAGTTCACCCAGTTCAGAGCCTTGCGTAGACCCCAGGGAACCACAGGAGAGTTGCGTCTTGGGGACATGATCCAGGTCACATCAGATATCAGCTGAACCTGCAGCTTGTCCTTAAAGGTGTATTTATCCTCCACTCCATCGTACACCATCGAGGTGGTAAAATGGCTGATGGCGAAGAAATCGTAGGTTCCTTTCACCAACAGCCGATCCTCTTCGCTGAATGTGGGTAAGTGGTAGTTGAAAAGATCAATAGTGTTCCTCTGTTGGAGCCAGCTACGCATCACCTCCGGGTAATCACCTCTACCAAAAATGGGCTCCGCAAACCATCCCACTCGAAAGTCCAGGACTCGGTCTGCAGGCGCCACGTCCTCCCTGTTGAATGAAAACGCAGGTTCAACCCAATCCATATGAAGAACCAGTGATGCTTTGCCACCTTGGGCCTTGCGAAATTCTCTGTCGTAGACGTGCCAAGCTAGCGCATGTGCACGTAGCAGCTGGTGACCTACAGTGTATTCAAGATCCTCATCGTTGGGCTCATTGAGTGTGATCCAGAGCTTGACATGAGCTCCTAGTCGTTGGAAACACAACCTGGCATAGTCCACAAAGGCCTGGACGGTCTCCTCATTCTGCCAGCCACCATTGGCCTCCATTGGTGCCGGAAGGCTGGACAGTTTCCCTGTATGGTGCCAAAGGGTCAAAACAGGGGTTATGTTCACTTTTTGTAGCTCGCTGACAAAGCAATGGTAGTATCTTAGCAGCGTTTCATTAGCATCAGACACGCGGCCTGTGGGGATGATGGAGGACCAGTTGAGGGAGAAGTGGAAATGAGAGACTTGCATTCGGTGTAGATCAGACACCTGCTGGCGGATGCTGCCGTAGTCAGCGCAGTGAGGTGTCCTGCGCAGAGGGGGCGCCTGCAGGCCTGGGAGCTTTTTCAGCTCTCCATTTCCAGAAATGTTCCAGATGTAAACATTAGTGTCGGTGAACTGCGTAGGTGTAGTGTCAACCTATAAAACAGGATGATTTCAGATAGAGAATTTCAAAAGAATGAACTGCAAATGATGTTTAGTAGTGTTTGAAGTTTGAACAAAGGTCAGAGTTAAAGGTAAATGCAGAAGTTCTGCAAAAATGACCTTTGAACGGGACAAACAAAAACAATTAAGTAAGTTTGATGTTCTGGACTGTGGTGTACAAAGTCATGTCATTTCTTTCATTTTGATTAAATGTGTGCTGTGAGTCTTTCTGAGTATCAAAGTTGTTTTACTATTAAATTAAAAGAGAGACATTGTACATCCATGAAGATTAAAATCAAAATAGCGTTTACTTTGTTTAGCAATGAATCAGTAAAAAATACTTGTTTCCACACAAAAATCTGTTTTCAATCCTTTCGGCATTGACAATAATAAGACCGGTTATTAATAAATTCACAATATTGTCAATAAGGTGCTTTTTCCACAGCACGTTAAGGCAAAGATCAGTATGGCTCACTCTTAGGGGTTCTGCTTTCTGTACCTTTGTACCTACTTTTTTAGTATCACCTGTACTGCAAGATGTACTGTTATCAAAACGTGACGTATACATACTGCTGATTAACAATTGTTCCTAGAGAATCATCACTACCAGCATCATTGGATTTGTGACAAGACAACAAAGCCACTATATTTAAATAGTCAGCAGCGGCTAATACTGTGTGGTTGATTCCCACTAATAATTTACCACTGCAAGAAACACCTGAATAGCAGCATCGTGGTCCAGATGTTCATCCAGTTGGTATCTGAGAAGCAAATACAGCAAGAGCTGGATAGGATGACCCGGAATGAAAAAAAAACACTCAGTAGATGTGGCATAGCTACACTATCTGAGTCATGTCATTAGGACAGTAAGGTCTGACTTTGCTTAGACAAAAGTCTTGTCACTTAACAGAAATAATGTGCAGTATAGAATATAAAGTCATGGTGCAGTGGGAAAAGAATGAATACTGTGTATGACTCCCATGAGCTTGGAGGACTGCATCCATACATCTCTGCAATGACTCAAATAACTTATTAATAAAGTCATCTGGAATGGCAAAGAAAGTGTTCTTGCAGGACTCCCAGAGTTCATCAAGATTCTTTGGATTTATCTTCAATGCCTCCACCTTCATCTTACCCCAGACATGCTCAATAATGTTTATGTCACCTTGACCTTTTTTTACTTTCAGGAACTTTGATGTGGAGGCTGAAGTATGAGAAGGAGCGCTATCCTGCTGAAGAATTTTCCCTCTCCTGTGGATTGTAATGTAATGGGGAGCACAAATGTCTTGATTTCTCAGACTGTTGATGTTGCCATCCACTCTGCAGATCTCTCACATACCCCCATACTGAATGTAACCCCAAACCATGATTTTTCCTTCACCAAACTTGACTGATTTCTGTGAGAATCTTGGGTCCATGCGGGTTCCAATAGGTCTTCTGCAGTATTTGTGATGATTGGGATGCAGTTCAACAGATGATTCATCGGAAAAATTGACCTTCTGCCACTTTTCCAAACAATCAACTGGAAGTCAAGTTATTATTTGTTGCTCTTACAACTGGGGTCAACGATAAGACTTTTGTCAGGTTGTGTATAGGGATAATCCCACTCACTTTAAGTACACTAAACCGCAGTGGAAATGCAAAACGAGCTGAGCAAAACTGAACCTAAGCAAGCCAAACCATGGCGAACCGTACCATACCACACAGTGGAAAAGTGCCTTAAGAGACTTCAAATTAAACTGACATTGAAAAACTGTTGTTTTTAAAAAGTAATTTGCTTAAAAATGCACTAAGCAATTTTGACCCCAGTGTCGGAGCAAGTCTCAAAACACACTTGCAGCCAATCAGCAGTAAAATGCTCTTTGTATGTTTTGGTGCTTTCAAATATGAACATTGTTTGGTAAAATTTACTTAAGAGTACCTTTAAACGTGATTAGCAGGTAAAGTTGTACCTGTATGGAGTTGGCAGCCACTCCCCAAGCAAAGTCACAGGGAAATACGCCTTGTGCAGGGCGGTTCTCTGGCAGCTGAGGGAAGCCATTCTTCTCTACAAGTTTGCTATAGAATGTGGCAGATGCCTTCGGCTCTCTCTTCAGGTCGGGAGTGTTGAAATCCACATAGAAAAGCCCTCGGCGTATCGCATATTCACGGTACCACTCATATCCATCCAGCAGAGACCAGGCCGTGTAGCCAATCACATTCACCCTGTCAACATGGATTGCTGGAAAGACAAGAAAATGTATGTTCGTGATTGACTTTGAAATCTGAATTGTTAAAAACTGTAGTGGTCTAAGGGATCACAAATCTCACACAGTTTTTGAGTCACGCATCAGACCATTTTTCAGATCAGCAAAAAGGGGAGGAGACAAATGTCATTTGCTTGCCATTTATACAAAATATTACTGCAAAAACTATTGGTTTAACAAACAGAACTTAGAACCTGTAATTTTAATAAAAATAAAAATCAAGAAAGAACCGGTTGAAAAAAAGGAAAAATATTCAATATGAAAAATGATCTTTGCTACTGTTGCTGATAATGCTAAATATAGAGATCTAACATCTTGTACAACATATCATATTTATTTTCAATTAATGACTCAACAATTCACACATAAAACTTCATGTTTCATTATAGGTGGATCATTTCTGAAAACCTATTCAGTGACTTCATTTTGATGGTTGTTTGTCGCCACCTGTTGGTTACACAATCTAATTGCTACAACCCCAGCGTCAAGTTCCATTAAATGATGATTTTACTTTCCCATAAACATCAGTGTTTATATCTGAACTATAAACTGTTCTCCCAATACTTCTGTGTTATTTAATTGTTTGTAACTCACTGAAAAAGTATAAAAACTGAATCTCTTGATCAAACACAGATTTGAATGCAGTGTTTAGGAGTAATAAACATATGTAAATCATTATCACTTATCATTCATGTTGCGTGGGTTTGAATTGAGATCATGATCTTTTAATGTTAAATTGTGCAGCTTTACACTGATTGCATTAATGCAGGCTAAACAAACAGTGACAGAAAACACCTTTAATTAATAACCTAAGACAGCATTAAGGTAGGTCCCACCACAACTTCTTCTGTCATCATTATATTTTACTGGGAAGCCAAAATGCTTTCATACAGGTGATTTGAATAACGCTGGAGGCGATCTCTCTGCAATTGTTATAAATCTTGGATTAACCTTGGATTAAGGTTTAAAAAAAAAGTTATTAATCCGCACGTGCGTTCCGAACAGTGGGTTGTGATCCGTACAGATCACGGATCAACCATGAACCATTACACCTCTAAAAAACTGTTTATTGTAGCCTTATTATAACTGTTAAAAATATACAAGGAATAATCACCGAAAGTCATATAAAAAGTCACCAAAATACCTATTCATCACGTCGTTTCACAAGACTTTAGTTCTGTCTACCCAAAACTTGTCAGAAATATCGTAAAGAGATTAAAATATCGACGACAAGACTTTTGTCAGGTAGTGTATAGCGGTAATGCCACCCACTTTAAGTGAGATTAAAATATGAATTTATCTGAAGTCAGTAGTTTAAATAAAGTCTTATGATAAGAAATGATGTTTATTTGATGAACAGATTTAATTTATTCATAGGATTTTTTGTACCTATTTATAAACCGTTTAAGTCATCAGCTCTTTAGGCAATCATATTTTCAATAGACCAAACTCAGATTTCACATTTAACTAAAAATATTGTTGTGTTCCAAAATTTAATGAAAGTCTCGTGGATTTGAAAAAACAACATGAGCGTCGTTAAATAATGACAGAACTTTCATTTTGTGCACAAACCAGTGGTGTGAAGTAACAAATGAATTACAAATACTAAAATTACTGTGAGTGGGTTTTCTCAGGAATTAGACTTTACTAAGTAGTTTTAAAAATGTGTATTTTTACATTCCCTTGAGTACATTTTTAGTGCTGTATTGGTACTTTTACTCCACTATTTTCCTTCAACCTACAGTCACTACTTTATTTTTATTTTTTTATTTTTCTTGGCTAAAGTAGAATAACCAGTCCTGTGATTCCCGAAATCACAGAGAGACTGTTTAGACTGCATGTCACTAATGAGAATATGACAAATGTTTACTGTACGATGAATGAAGTGGCCTTAACCAGTAATTAATGCACTACAGAACGTTACGTTTTCACACACACGCACAAATTGCATGTAAACACATCAACTTTCCAGAATGTAGAATGCACTACTCACTACTCTTGAGTAGATCTCCTTTTTACTCATACTTTGAGTAATATTTACAACAGTTACTTTTACTCTACTTGCACTACGTTTTTGGGTAAGTAATAGTACTTTTACCTGTGCCATGCAGGTGAGTGAGCATAACAAACCACCTGTAGAAAAGACACCCTCTCATCTCTTGCACCAGGTTGCACATTTGCTCTATAGACACTTTCTTAATCACTCCATGTCTCTTGGAAACATTGTGCATTTCAAATTGTGCTTCATACAGGTGAGTGGGCTTGACAAACCACCCGTTGAAACACTGTAGAAACAATATCCCGCGCAACATTGTTAAGTCTCATGTAAAAGTACTTGTATAGCCTGTCTTATGTGTATATTATAGTATATGTTAGTTATGCATAGGTTTTTTTTAAATAGCTGTTATGTCCAGTGTTGTGTTTGTATTTATGATTAATTTATGTAGCACCGTTGTCCTGCGAGAAACGACATTTCGTTCTTCTGTACGTCCACATATGTAGCAGAATGACAATAAAGCTCGACTTGACTTGATTTGAATATGATTTTTCAGTACTTTTTGCACCACTGGCACAAACCAACCCTTAAACGCCAAATGTTACCCTTACAATTTCATCAAACACCCTCATTCATCCACATACCTTTTAGCGTCTCCATAATAAAGCGCTTTAAATAGTACATATGCTTGGCATCCTTCGTTTTGGTGTTGCCACTTCCATACCAGCCGCTCTCCACCACAAAGATGGGAGGATTGTTGTACTCTGCACGAATCCAGTACAACAGCATCCTCAGACCCAAATCTTCAGTCTGGCCAAAGCGCAGACTGTCATTGATCAGCTGAAAACTAAGAGCAGGTCCGTGGGACAGAGCAAAGAAGTCTGCCGTTCCGTTAACATACGCGCTCTCGGCTTCAGTGAAGGACGGCAGTCTGTGGGTCAGATTGTCCTTCATGCAGGGTGGATAATCTCCATCTACAAACAACGGACGGGCGAACCAGCCAAGCACGAAGTTTAGAGAGTGCTGGCAGGCTCTGCGGCTCTCCTGTCTGGTTCTGCTGGGTTTGATCCAGTGAGAGGCTAGAGCCATGGACACTCGTCCACCCTGAGCAGCACGATATTGCTCGTCATACAGGTGCCAGGCTGCAGCATGAGCCTAGAAGACAATTGAAAACATGTTTTTTTTTTTTATGTACTCTATATACAGTTGAAGTCAAAATGATTAGCCTGTTAATTATTTTTTGAGCAAATGATGAGCAAAGAATTTTTCACAGTATTTCCTATAATGTTTTTTCTTCTTGAGAAAGTCTTTTTTGTATTAGTTCGACTAGAATAAAAGCAGTTTTCAATCTTTTAAAAATCATTTTAAGATCAATATTTGCCCCCTTAAGCATAAGTATTTTTACGATTGTCTACAGAACAAACTATCGTTATAGAATGAATGACCTGGCTAATTATGTTAACTAAGTCATTGATAAACAGTGGGTTGTTCTGTAGCCAACTCAAAAACAAATATTTCCTAACGGGGCTTATATAGATATATATAATAGAAATAATAAGACTAATATATAGGAAATACTGGGAAAATTTGTCTAGCTCTGTTACAGTAGGTCATCACATGAGAAATATTTGAAAAAAAAAAAGATCATTTTTTGAAAAAAAAAAAAAAAAAAATCCAGGATAGGCAAATAATTTTGTCTTCAATTGTATATACATACTGTACATACATACTGTACATACTGAGCTGAATTATTTTCCAATTTTGCTAAAAATCAGTCTCTTAGGCTCATCAAATATTACTTTTATCTTTTTAAATATTGATTTTTTTCTGATACTGAAACAACTGAAATAAAAGGCTTCACACATGAATGAAATAAATATGATTACACATACAGTGCTCAGCATAACTGAGTACACTCCATTTTGAAAATGAATATTTGTATCCATTTCTCAGTGAATATAGGCAATGTATTTTGGTGCATTTAAACAATACTGATTTATTAAACAGATATTTTTATTAAAATAATATTTTAGTCAACGAACACATTTAGAAATCGCAAGATAATACAATTAAATTCAAGAAAAATATTGCAAAAAAAAAAAATGAAAAAACCTAAACTTCTAATTCCAAACATTTCAGAATGTGACGTGATTACCTTCAGAAGATTGTGTCCAACTCTGAAAGGCAAATCAGAGTCATTCTTAATACCTGGAGCCACAACCCCAGTTCCATATCCATGCCAGGCCACAACAAAAGGATTGTCGATAGTGATCCAAAATTTCACATCCGATCCAAATGTCTTAAAGCAAAAATCGGCATAATCTCTGAACAGCTCCACCATAACCGAATTACTCCAGCCTCCAAAGAGCGTCTGTAAACTGTCAGGCAGGTCCCAGTGATACAAAGTGACAACAGGCTGCACCTTAATGTCCTTCAAACCCCGGATCAGATTTTTATAATACTCCACACCTTTGTCGTTGTAGCTTTCCTTGGTGCCGTTGGAGAAAATACGCGGCCAGGACAAGGAGAACCGATAATGACTGACTCCTAGTTGCTGAAGAGCTCGAAGGTCTCCCGGGATGTTATGATAACTATCGCTACCCACGTCTCCTCTGGACACTCGGGTCCCTCCTCGAGTAAAAGTGTCCCAGATTGACTTACCCTTCCCGTCTTTTTCCCAGGCTCCTTCCACTGAATACGCAGCGGTGCCAACAGCCCACATAAACTTATCAGGGAAGGTGTCATAGAGGAAGGCTTTGTCGTCGGGATATGGAAGCTTGCTGAAGGTGTCCCATGTGTGCTGTCCTGCTCCTGGATCAGATGCTGTGCCCTGAAACTGACAGAACAAAACGAGCGCTAGAGGAATCCATGTCACTTTCATGGTGTCAGAGAACTGGACGGTGTTGTAAATGTTAAAGGAGTGAGCTGAATCTCTTACCTCACTGTGGTGTAACCCATCTGGGCCCGTTTTTTTTGTTGTTGTCCTCTCAGGAAATCTATCAATTATTACCCAGGCACTTGACGGGTAAATAGGTATCCAAGCACTGCGCAATTCCGGCCTCTATAATATAGCACATTTCCTCTTGCTAGTGTATGATATGGCAAATATGATTATACGATGACAACAAAAGCAAACAATATAAAAAAATGGATCTTAATGACAACTTAAATTTCTTTTAAGACTGAACAATATATATAATATTAATGAACTGTATTTTAGAGGAATACTGATCACCTAGTTATCCTGTAACCTAAACAGCTTATTTAATGACTTTCAATGACAAGCAGTTTATGAATGAAATACATACAGTCATACAGTCAATACTCAATACAGTATTTTAAATTGATTAATCTAATTCCTATAATTTAGTTCCTGATGTTTTAGCACAGTTTATACTGCAGGCATGATGAACATAATAGATTATTTACTAAATACAGTGTTATATAGTATAAAAAAGGGGCTGAATTATGTTTTTAATGATTGTCTGCATCAAATTAAATGACCGAATATTTATTTATGCAGATAAAAAGCATATCAAATGCAAGCTGCTACACTAATGTTTCAAATAATCTTTGTGAAAATAAATAGTCAAATATGTTCCATCATTATTTAGAATAATAGATCGATTTATGGCGTATTTATTGCTGTTTGCTCAAATGTCTTATTTGAAATGAGCTAAAACAACACAATTCTTGAGCTTTTTCTGGGACAACTTAATTGTTTCATGTTCAATCCACTTAAATTTTCATTCATTCATTTTCTTTTCGGTTTAGTTTCATTATTAATCTGGGGTCGCCACAGCGGAAGGAACCGCCAAATTATCCAGCATATGTTTTACGCAGCGGACGCCCTTCCAGCCGCAACCAATCACTGGGAAACACCCACACACTTCCATTCACACACATACTGTACACTACAGACAATCTAGCCCACCCAATTCACCTATAGCGCATGTCTTTGGACTTGTAGGGGAAACTGGAGCACCAGGAGGAAACCCACGCCAACACGGGGAGAACATGCCAACTCCACACAGAAATGCCAACTGACCCAGCCGAGGCTCGAACCAGTGACCTTCTTGCTGTGAGGCGAGAGTGCTACCCACTGTACCAGCGTGCTGCCCCCACTTAAATTTGTATAAACTAATAAGCTAACTTCTTTACGTCATGTTGTCCCAACACAAATCGAGTGTGTGTAACCCAGCATTTTTTAGTGTATTTTACACTGACCTGACCTTAAGTCTGGGCAATTAATCGAAAAATAATCGAAATCGACACTGAGAGCCTATCATCGATCAAATTTTTCCAGGTCAATTATTTCAATTACTTTCCCTACCGCGTGTGGGGTCTTGTGACCCCGCTCTGTTTATACTCTGTATGGTCCAGCCCTCACTGTGGCTGACGCCGACACTTACGCGCACCTCACAAGAAATGTAACTACACATTGTGACGATTCGTAGAGCAAGCTCAGTGATTGGTGTGCTTGATAGTGGTGACGAGCGTGGGCAGCATGGAGAGCAGTGAACCCATTGAAGCGAGTGTTTACAAGGGTGTCCAGTTCAAGTCCAGTTGGAAACTTTTGTTTAGTATTGAATTACGATTAAAGTTGTTGCATATAAAGTTGTTCCTGCCTCTAAATGAGAAAGTTTGAGCTACTTGTACATTAAAGTAGCATTCAGTATAAACAAAACACTCGTGAAGAAACCCGACACAGAAGAACATAAAAACCCACTGCAAATTAGCATTTCGGAAGTGTTATTGCAGAGCAACACAAACAGCACACAAAAGTATAAATGGACGGCTACACGCAAGGCATGCAGTTAAGGCTGATTTATACTTCTGCATCCACTTTGAAGCCACATCTGATCTCTAGTCAAGCCTTACTTTGCACTACTCTGACGATGATTGGAAGCTGCACCAGAGATGCTTTGAGACGGCATATTTTCCATTACAATAAAACTATTATTTACATTAAAATATTTGTTTACAGAAGATGCAAGAAATGCACTGTTATATTAGAATGTTATAAAATAAAATATTTTTAAAGGATATGCAGAGCTATTTTATTTAGAAAAGATACTACTTATTTTCTTTCCCGGTGATGGGTTGCGGCTGGTTTACACTGCGTAAAACATGTGCGGGAAAAGTTGGCGGTTCATTCCACTGTGGCGACCCCAGATTAATAAAGGGACTAAGCCAAAAAGAAAATGAATGAATGAATGACTACTTATTTTCTACTTTTCATATGAAAATCATTAAAAATATTTTATTTTGTTTCCAAAAGTGCAAGTTATTTATTTAAAAGAGACTGTGGTAATGTGTTTTAATTTCAGTTGTTCAATGTTGATGTTCAATAAATAATCATAGATAGTAGATAGTGTGTATTTCCTGCAATTATTTTTAAATCAAGTAATGCACCCTTCATTCAAAGTGAGCATTTTACTGTACAAAACTTGTTCGTGAACTATGAGGGCAAAAAAATTTAATAAAAATGAATAAATAATCGTTCATTAATCGTAATAGAGTTAAAATGTTTAATTAATCGAGATTTTGATTTTAGACCAAATCGCCCAGCTCTACTTGACCTCACTTATTAAATTATGTTATATATTTATATAACAGAATAAGAGATCCTACTCAATGTTATTATGTTTTAAATGATTACAAACTGACAAATGGGTAAACCCTATTGTTTTAAAGAAAATTGCAAATCATGAATATAATAATAATTATTAGGCAACTTCCTTTCCTTTGGCAAAATGGGTCAAAAGAAGGACTTGACAGGCTCCGAAAAGTCAAAAATAGTGAGATATCTTGCAGAGGGATGCAGCACTCCTAAAATTGCCAAGCTTCTGAAGCGTGATCATCGAACAATCAAGTGTTTCATTCGAAATAGTCAACAGGGTTGCAAGCGTGTGGAAAAACCAAACCAAAAACCAAGGCGCAAAATAACTGCCCATGAACTGAAAAAAGTCAAGCGTGCAGCTGCCAAGATGCCACTTGCCACTAGTTTTGCCATATTTCAGAGCTGCAACATCACTGGAGTGCCCAAAAGCACAAGGTGTGCAATACTCAGAGACATGGCCAAGGTAAGAAAGGCTGAAAAACGACCACCACTGAACAAGACACACAAGCTGAAACGTCAAGACTGGGCCAAGAAATATCTCAAGACTGATTTTTCTAAGGTTTTATGGACTGATGAAATGAGAGTGAGTCTTGATGGGCCAGATGGACGGGCCCGTGGCTGGATCGGTAAAGGGCAGAGAGCTCCAGTCCGACTCAGACGCCAGCAAGGTGAAGGTGGAGTACTGGTTTGGGCTGGTATCATCAAAGATAAGCTTGTGGGGCCTTTTCGAGTTGATGAGTCGAGTCAAGCTCAACTCCCAGTCCTACTGCCATTTTCTGGAAGACACCTTCAAGCAGTGGTACAGGAAGAAGTCTGCATCCTTCAAGAAAAACATGATTTTCATGCAGGAAATGCTCCATCACACGCGTCCAAGTACTCCACAGCATGGCTGGCAAGAAATGGTCTTAAAGAAGAAAAACAATTGACATGGCGTCCTTGTTCACCTGCTCTGAACCCCATAGAGAACCTGTGGTCCATCATCAATGGTGAGATTTACAAGGAGGAAAAACAGTACACCTCTCTGAACAGTGTCTGGGAGGCTGTGGTTGCTGCTGCATGCAATGTTGATGGTGAACAGATCAAAACACTGACAGAATTCATGGATGGCAGGCTTTTGAGTGTCCTTGCAAAGAAAGGTGGCTATATTGGTCACTGATTTGTTTTTGTTTTGTTTTTGAATGTCAGAAATGTATATTTGTGAATGTTGAGATGTTATATTAGATTCACTGGTGAAAATAAATAATTGAAATGGGTATATATTTGTTTTTTGTTAAGTTGCCTAATAATTCTGCACAGTAATAGTCACCTGCACACACAGATATCCTCCTAAAATAGCTCAAACTAAAAACAAACTAAAAACTACTTCCAAAAATATTCAGCTTTGATATTAATGAGTTTTTTGGATTCATTGAGAACATGGTTATTGTTCAATAATAAATTTAATCCTCAAAAATACAGCTTGCCTAATAATTCTGCACTCCCTGTAAAAAAAACGAATACAATTTACTTAATTTGTGTTGGGAACACATGAAGGTTTTGTGTGCAACCCAGCATTTTTACAGTGTAATTAAAATATAAATGTATGAGTATTTGGGGGGCTGCACTGCACTGTGATCCTTGAGTCTTCATAAAATATTTATTGTTCTAAATATGCTTGACAAGATGTTTATTTGTGCATATAAACCCCTTTTATTTTTGGAATCGTGTGCATTTGATTGAATTGCATGTGTCATATATTGGACAGCATATATGAAAAGTCTCTCCCTCTGGAGGCTGGTGATAATGTGCACCTGGACACAGAAGGAAACACTGGCTTTGTAATATGATAATGTCAATAATATTTTCCCTGGGATTGTTTTATCAGCTTTAAACTAGCCATTTGATGGGGCCACGCTTACATTATCTGGGTTATTTTTGCCAGCCTGACTCAAGCAACATTATAGTCACACTGACTGATTACCAGTGTGCATAATTCAGTGCATTAAATATGTTGCTTCTATCCATCTTCTATCTAGGCAAAAAATTGGGTTTTGTCAGTTAAAGTAATTTGTATTCCTAAATGAGCACCTATTAATCACACAATATTCTTCCATGTGCTATCCAGGTGAGAGGAAAATCAATGATGTGAGTCTTGTGTTTCTCCGCAGGCCTTGTTTGTAAGTCATGGGTGAAGGTCAGTGTTGTGTAAATATATGTTGGCTGGTGAAAATAATGTATTTCTCTTATTGCTGATTTTAGTGGCATATTTATTTGTCCATGACAGGTCTAAACCACACACAAGAAAACTACGCAAAATAGTTGAATTATGTTTTTGAAAACACCTCATGTTTTATCCATTCATAGGTCCCTCATTGGTCGGGTTTCCTTCAATAATCTTTACAAAAAAAAGTGTTAAAAAATGCAAATTAGGTGTTTCCATCAAATTGTTAGAGCAGCTGACTGTGTTGGTAATCAACAGTAAACAAGAAAATCATAATGCATGGTTCTTACACCTTTTCCAAAGTCAAATTTAAGCACTTTTCAAAAACTTTCAAGATCAATTCTCAAACTTTTCCAGCACTTTACAAGTGTGGCAAATTACATAATTACAAACATCAACCTATACATTTATTTTAATTTTCATTTGAAAGGGAACATATAAAAAAAACAAAGACAAACAGACAGAAAACACTGCAGGCTTTTCTGCAGACTCCAGAGTTTTCATTTTCAAAAGCAAAGACTTGAGTATTAAATAGCTAATTATTATTACCTATATTTAGTAAGATAAATTATTATGAAAACAATACAATTACATTTTCAAGCATTCATTCAATCATTTTCCTTCGGCTTAGTCCCTGATTTATCAGGGGTCGCCACAGCAGAACCACCAACTTATTGAATCAGCAGCCTGAGGCGAGGGTGCTAACCACTGCGCCACCGTGCTGCCACATTTTCAAGCACTTTTCAAACCTTGAAACACTAGAATAAAACTCAAGCCTTTTCACAATAAGAATTATTAGCATAAGGCCAAAACCATCTCCAGCGATGGCAAACCTTATTAATAAGCAAAACCTTATTGTGATTTTTACTACAAATTTGCCATTTCCATCACTCGCTTCTCATGCGATACTTCAAAATGCGCATCAACACAGGGTCATTTTAAAATACTCATTTGGAATTGGAAAACCCTGGAGTGTTTATTACAAGACTTTTGCAGTATCGGTACTTTTACTCCACTACTTTTCTTCAACTTGCAGTCACTACTTTATTTCTTTCTTGTCTATGGTGATTGATTGGCTAAAGTAGAAAAATCAGTCCTGTGATTCCTGTCAAATCATATCTCACATAGAAAGTAAATCGCATCATACTGAACAACCTCAAGACATGGGCGATTTAGAAATTCACCCTTTTTGAAAGAATTAAAAATGTCCAAGAAGATGTCCCAAATCTTTACACGCAATGACCCAGAGACTGTTTATAGACTGCATGTAACTGATGAGAAAATGAAGGATGTCGACTGTATGATGACTGAAATCACCAAACAGCCTTAATCAGTCACTAAATGGAAAGAAAGAAGAACGGAAAGAAGGGCTGAATGAAGGAAGGGCCAAACAAGGAATGGAAGGAAGGACCGAATGAAGGAAGGAAGGACTGAACTAATAAAAAAAGGAAGGACCAAATGAATGAAAAAAGGAAGGACCAAATGAATGAAGGAAGGATTCAAGGAAGGACTGAACAAATGAAGGAAGGAAGAAAGGAAGTACCGAACAAACGAATGAACAAAGGACCTAATGAAGGAACAAAAGAATGAACAAATGAATGAATGAGTGAACAAATGAAGGGAGAAATGAAGGAAGGAAAAAACGAACAAACGAATGAATGAAGAAAAAAATAAACAAACGAATGAATAAAGGAAGGACAGAACGAACAAAGGAAAGAAAGAAGGAAGGAATATAGGAAGATAACTGAATGCACTACAGAATGTTACGTTTACACATCTCTGCACAAACTGCATGCAAACGCATCAACTTTTTACTGTGTAATACTCACTACTCACTACTCTTGAGTACTTTTAAAAGGGCTACTATTTACTCATAATTTGAGTAATATTTACAAGATACTTTTACTCTACTTTCACTTCACACATTTTTTGCCAAGTAATGGTAGTACTGAGTACTTTTCAGTACTCTTCCACTAAACCCAACCATCATTGGGGGATAAGCAAATCTAAATTGTACAAATGATATCATGCGAATTCATACAAATTAGCCACTGAAAAAAAAAAGTTATGAATTGCCATGAGATAGCATTAGTAATGCTGCATTCCAGATAACTCAGGATTAAGATTTTTCCTACTTTCAACATTGGAATAACGTCTAGAATGCCACCTGAAATATGCATTGTGTTGGGAGGTGGGACATTTCACAGCTGAAATCACCAGTTACGACTGTGTCCGAAATGCAGCATAATGTCCGCTCAGTGCTGTCAGCCGATTGTTATATTCATTTTTTATTCATTGTAATCTACAGTGCATCCGGAAATTATTCATAGCGCTTCACTTTTTCCACATTTTTTTGTGTTACAGCCTTATTACAAAATGGATTAAATTTATTTATTTCCTCAAAATTCTACACAATACCCCATAATGACGATGTGAAATAAGATTTTTTGAAATTATTGCAAATTTATTGAAAATAAAAAAACCTGAAAAATCACATGTACAGTTGCAATTATTGAACCCCCTTTGATTTTTTTTTTCTTTTTTAAATATTTCCCAAATGATGTTTAACAGAACAAGGAAATTTTCACAGTATGTCTGACAATATTTTTTCTTCTGGAGAAAGTCTTATTTGTTTTATTTCGGCTAGAATAAAAGCAGTTTTTTAATTTTTTAAAAACCATTTTAGGGACAAAATTATTAGCCCCTTTAAGCTATATATTTTTTCAATAGTATACAGAACAAACCATCGTTATACAATAACTTGCCTAATTACCCTAACCTGCCTAGTTAACCTAATTAACCTAGTTAAGCCTTTAAATGTCACTTTAAGCTGTATAGAAGTGTCTTTAAAAATATCTAGTAAAATATTATTTACTGTCATCATGGCAAAGATAAAATAAATAAGTTATTAGAGATGAGTTATTAAAACTATTATGTTTAGTAGTGTGTTGAAAATTTTTTCTCTCCGTTAAACAGAAATTGGGGAAAAAAATAAACAGGGGGGCTAATAAATCAGGGGGTGAATAATTCTGATTGCAACTGTAAGTATTCACAGCCTTTGTCGTGAAGCTCTAAATTGAGCTCAGGTACATTCTGTTTCCACTGATCCTTCTTGAGATGTTTCAGCAGCTTAATTGGAGTTCACCTGTGGTAAATTCAGTTGATTGGACATGATTTGAAAAGGCATACACCTTCCGGATGCACTGTATGTCAATGAAGTTGTTTTCCACTGATCAAAGTTTAACATTGAACACCCCTACATTTAAGTTATGAAGGACTATCATTAATATGTATTGAATAAAGATGGCTGGATGGAAAGAGAGAAGAGGAGGAGACCAAACAAAAGGAACCGTGCTTTAAACTGGAATAAAAAGCACACACTCAGTGAACATTGAACTTACTTAAATATTGAAGAGTGATGTTCATGTCTGAAACGCCATCAGGCCTTCCTCTGTATTGGCTGATGGATGCTCACTCAAATACTGTTCACTTATTAACCACAGCATCCGGTTTAAAAACACACTAATCCAATGATAACATTCCTAAAAAACAAGCTTGTGCATTTGTGAGCTAACCAACATATAATTTTATCATAAATCATAATGTCACTGAGACCACAGTTTCTTACATTGAAAAACAGTATAATACAAAAAGATCTATGATAAAACTGCAGGAGAATGTCCTCAGCAAAAGAAGCACACATTAAACTAGTAAACTCAAGTTTGAACTATGGTGAACCAAGAATTTTAAGAGCTTTTGTTAACCTTCAGTTTACTTCCTTCTGTTTGCCTTTCATAAAGTGAAGCATAACAGAGGGTTTTAAAATCCTCCCTTTATTGCCCTACACTAATTTGAAGCCTAGCAACACGCCAAACAAATTATTACTGCCCTTCAGTAAAAGCAAACTACTCTGCAGTCGGGTTGGTGTTAACATTAATGTTTGAAATTAAACGTAGGGATGTGCGATATTGACAAGAAATTCAATCTTGATTTTGTAATAGAGGGTTAAGACTTGGTCAGTTATATGCACAGTCATACTGGCGATACTCTAATGTAAATAAACAACAGCATGGATTAGTTAATAGTTAATGTACTACTGAATACATTGTTCTGCCTATTTATGAATATGAAAGCTGCTAGACCACATAGAGGAAAGAGTGACATTTTTTGACAAACTGAATTTAATAGGTGGTAGAAAATACAGCTGAAGGCAAAATTATTAGCTCTCTTGTAAATTTTTTTTATACTTTTTCAAATGTTTCCCAAGTGCTGTTTAACGGGGCAAAGAAAAAGTCGCATTTCTTTTAGTTTGGCAGGAATAAAAAAGCATTGTATTTTTTAATTAAACAATTTTAAGCTCAATATTATTAGCCCCCAATCTGATTTTTATTTCCCCGATTGGCTATACAGAAGAAACCACTGTTGTCCAATGACTTGCCTAATCAACCTAGTTGACTCTAAATTACACTTTAAGCTGACTACTAGTGTCTCGAAAAATATCTAGTAAAATATTATGTACTGTAATCATGGCAAAGATAAAAGAAATAAGTTTTTCGAAATTAGCTATTAAAACTATTAAAATTATTTTGGTTATTATTAGTCATTAGTTACTCTAAAATTAAATTACTTTCAATCTTTCTGATTGGTTATGCTGGTATTTGGGCGGTACACTGTAAAAATTAAAGGTTCCTGGAGGCACCTTTTGGGGTTCTTCACATTGCCACACCGGCGGAACCATCTAAAGAGGGTCTAGGCACCTCTAGGCACCCTTTCAAAAGGGGCAGTTCTCTGAGGAACTTCAAGGGTTCCTGGAGGAACCCTCTTATTAAGAATGACCAGGAACCACCTTGAGTGCTTTGAAGCACCATTTAATTTTTTTAATGCTTGTTTTTCCCATCCCTCTTAATTTATTGTTTATGCAAGCATGTTTAATCATAAATTTTATATCTATCTATCTATCTATCTATCTATCTATCTATCTATCTATCTATCTATCTATCTATCTAGATAAAAAATACATCACATTTTCAATAAATAATCACTTTTATTAATCAATATACATCACAATTACATTCACATAATATGATTAATAACGTAATATAAATTTTAATGCAAACAATCAAATTTAAATAATGTCTAGCAATAACAGCCAGCAACATCTTCAGCTGTCCACTGCTTCACATTGGAGGTGTCCCTATAAAAGTAAATTAAAAAGTAGTTAACCTGAGAAGTTATGAAAACAAAGAAAATTCACAACATTCCCAGAGCAATTTTTTTTTAACTTATCAAGACATATTCACAAAAGATATGCAGAACATTTCTGAATAACAAAAGGAAACATGAATAAAGTCAGAAATTGTCTCAATTTATATAAAAAGGATTTTTTCACTGCTGCAGAGTACCCATATACTTCAATAAAGGCAAAATACAAATAATGTAAACCTCTCAAATATCTGAGTACAAGCAGAAATAAGACAACACAAAAGCTGTGTCTGAAACCACTCCCTCCTTGGTGCACCCCACATATTTTCCCACTCATTCACACAGATAATGCACTATAATTTTGAGTGTACTGCATATGCGATATATTATTATTATATTCAGGTTGTAGTTATTTGCTTTTTTAAATTAACCATTAGTTTATTAAAAACACATTAAATAAAGAGAAAATTATATGAGTTAAAAATGTAAATAAATTATGCATAAAGGTCAAATATTGTTTTTGGACTCAATTTAAGTGGCCTCTGAAATACAGAAATTAATAATAGATGTAATTACATGCAGATAATTAAAAAAGTACAATGTAAAAACATGTATATACAGTACTTAAGTGCATTGTACCATATTATTAATTTAACTTTAAGTACTATAGTTAAGGTGCCTTAATATAAAGTGGGTCGTGTTTTTTAAAGCGTAAAAGTAAAGCAGTCAGTCAAGTTTACATTATTTTGTGAATTGATTTCTACTTTAACGAAAATATATATTACAAACTCGAATAATGTAACCATTTTGAAAGAAATGGCATGTTTTACTGTAGTTTTTAGAGCTAGGGTAGAGCGAGTTAGCATTTTAGCAGTTGAATGTTGTTCTGTGTCCATGTTGAAACTTGCAGGCATTTGATAGACTTGTCCCTCACGCTTCATTTCTGTCATCTGTAACTAAGGTAAGCGGCTGTGTGCACGCGAGCGATACACTTATTTAAATGTGTCTTATGATAATACTGTGTGCGCACATTTATACATACAGTTTTAAAACTTTTACAACAACCGTAAAAGCAAAACAAAATCCATTTCCCACGTAAAGACTATCCAAAAGACATGGAGGTCTATGTGTTTTTGCGTATTTATTTGTTTATAATATATAGCGTGGATTATAAACCGAGAGAGTAAATCTTTGTCATGGATCATATTTCTAAAAATAAAAAGCTTGAAAAGTTGTCGTTAGCAGGGTGGTGCTGACGTCACAGGCAAGCGCCCCAGGCACTGTAGTCCGTTTATAGCCTAATGTTAGCTTTTCAGTTCTTGGGTTTGCATTTTAGAACAGATACAGTGGAAGTAAAGGACTGAACACAGAGTCTGGAAAGCCTAATTTAACACAATGCGTGAAGTTGTAGATGTGCGTCGCAGAGCTGGTGCAAATACAAGGAACAAACTTGTGTCTAATATTCATTCATTCATTCATTCATTTATTTATTTTCTTTTTGGCTTAGTCCCTTTATTAATCTGGGGTCGCCACAGCGGAATGAACCGCCAACTTATCCAGCATATGTTTTACGCAGCGGATGTCCTTCCAGCTGCAACCAATCACTGGGAAACCCATACACACTCATTTCACACTCATACACTACGGCCAATTTAGCTTACTCAATTCACCTGTACCGCATGCCTTTGGTCTTTTGGGAGAAATAGGAGCACCCGGAGGAAACCCACACAAACACGGGGAGTACATGCAAACTCCACACAGAAATGCCAAATGACCCAGCCGAGGCTCAAACCAGCGACCTTCTTACTGTGAGGCGACAGCACTACCTACTGCGGCACCAAGTTTTTTTATTTTTATTTTTTTTAATACTGTTTGTTTGATGTGCTTTGGTCCACTCTTTCACACTGGTGCAGCACTGCCTGACATGGTAATTTACATTCAGACTAATGCAACGATTAAAATGATCTCTCAACATTGAAAAACCTGTGATGTGAAAAACCGCACCGATCTTAGTTTGGTTTAAACATGAACAGAAGTGAGGGGCTGTATAGTGAGAAGTGAAAGTACCCGCCTCCATTACGTCAGGTACCTGATCTTGTTAAAGACATTGAGGGCAGTGAGGCATCGTAATATGGAGAGTGGACCAAAGCACATCAAACGATTGGTAATAAAAGAAAAATATAAAATGTATAAATGTATTTTTATGTTTCATACATAAATGTAATGCTTGTATTTGCACCAGCTCTGTGATGCACATCCAATACTTCACGCATTGTGTTAAATTAGGCTTTCCAGTCTTCGTGTTCAGTCCATTACTTCCACTGTATCTGTTCAGCTGAGGGAACGAAACCAACCCAGTGACGTCAGACACAGCGATATTTCAAAATAGCTGCACCCTAGCTGTAAAAATATAAACTATAGTAAAACATGCTCTTTTCTTCAATAATGGTTACATTAATCGAGTTTGTTTAATATATTTTCACTGAAGTGGAAATCAATTTACAAATTAATGTAAACTTGACTGAGTGCTTCACTTCCCCTTTAAAGGGACAGTTCACCAAAATAATTTAATTCTGTCATCATTTACTCAACCTTCACTTGTTCCAATCCTGTTTGAGTTTCTTTCATCTGTTGAACTGAAAACAGAAAACCTATAACCACTGTCTTCCATAATTTTGTTATACACTATAATGGTTATAATTTATTATAATGGTTAAAGATTTTCAGCTTTAATCAAAATATAATGTTTTGCGCTGAACTAAATAAAGAAAATCAAACAGGTTTGGAACATATCAGGGGTGGGTAAATGATGATAAAATTAAAATTTACTTTAAACCATGCTTATTTGTGAGGTGGTATTAACTAACTCACTACTCTGTAAAAAACTATAAATGTGAATTTTCACTTACTAGTCAAACAGAACGTAGCATCCTGGAGATGTTGTCTAACAGGCATTCAGCTCCAGCACTGCTGTGCAGCTGTGGTCCAGCCCATCAGCATGGGAAAGCCTAGGACGATCCCAGAAAAGATTCCAGTTGTTAATAAAGATCAGCTTTTGTTCTTCACACCATGTTAATAGCCATTCATTAAGAGCAAAAAGTCTACTGAACCTTTCATGTCCACAGCAGTAAGTAGAAAGCGGTCCAGAAATGATGATCTGCATTGCAAGTGAAGTGCGTCAGACCGTTTCAATGAGGCTCCTAAAGTCCCTCTGCTACCTGGATTTGATACAGCAAACTTTAAATTTCTAGTCCATATCTGTCACAATGATTTACACCTAATATTGATACATCAGAAATAGGCAAATGAGAAAATAAGTTAGTGATTTTGGACACTTAAAAAGTTAAAAGTTTATAATTATCAGTCTAGTGTTACCCAGCTGGATAATGATTTTTAAATAATATTGTTTGTTAAATTAAGTATGTATTTCTTAAATTTATTTCCAATTCAGTTACTTAAAAATACTTACATTTTAGGTAACTCAAACGGCTGTTTGAGACAGAATACTGAACAATTTCAGGGTTTATGTGGATGTTCTGAGAAGGGGAAAAAAAGGCTATGTACGTTATTTGTGTGAATGAATAAAAAATTTATTGAAGCACATAACTTAGACACAATTTGTCACACAGGTAACTGTTTCAGAAACGCAAATAATAACAAATGCGTAATATTACTTACAAAGAATATGAGGAAAGAATATTAGCATCGCGGCTAAAACAATCATATAAGCAACCCTGCTCAAGACACTTTTCACACACTGTATATGTAAGGCAAGACAAAATAAATAAAATAATATATTTGTGGAAAAAAGCCGTCTAATAAGCAGTATGAATGTATAACGTTATCTGTTTAATTTGAAATTAACGGTCGCTTGCAATGGCTTACAGGGAAGCTTCGTGTTCAGTGACAATAAAATATTTCGACATAAATCAATATTTTACATCAAATTATTTATATTTGTGTGAGGTAGACGTGTAATTTGAGTGATTATGTATATCCAGCCGATTGTTATTATCGCAAAATAATACCCTTATCTTATACAACAGCAATCGTTTCGCGAGACGTTACTAAAACAGCTTACACGACATAATAATGCGTGTAAGTGTAGATATTTGTGTGCAAATCGTATCTAATTTGTATATTTATTTTGCCAACTTACTCACCTTTCGTGTGTTAGAGTTGACAGCCGTCATGAAATGGAGGAAGGAGCCGTTACAAAGCGCTATTTGAAAACGCTCCTCCGGCCTGCACCTGCGCGTGCACAACGACTGGAGAGATCCAAGTGCGCGCGTCCGCGTCATGTTTATATTATTTTAGTTCCGGTTATTTATTTATTTATTTTTTTGACAACACAATTAATTCCATTCCATTATTCCAAGAAACAGATGAAGAAACATTTAATACAGAAAATTAAAAATATACAAAATGCGGTGTTCATTAGCAAGTTATCCTTGTTGGTTTATCAAAACAAACTGGAGAAATACTTTTTATTAATAAACCAGAGCTCATAGCCTATATATTTAAGTTTAGTAATATCTTAATTATTTTTCATGAGGGGATTTTTGAAGGACTGTGTTATATAGTTTTATTTTATAATAATAATAATAATAATAATAATAGTAGCAACTGTTATTATTATTATTATTGCAGCTGTTGTTGTTATTATTATTGTTTTAAATGTCAAAATTTAAGGGTCTAATGAGGTTAAGTGACAGAAAATTTAATTAGTCCCCTATAATAATTATCCTTTTCATAATTGTACATGCCTGTGCATGTTTTTGTCTCTTTTTTTCCTCTGTTGTGGCTCATTTGTATTTTACCCTCCAAAATTACTTTTACATTTTCATATTTTTTCACAATTTCCTAGTCAGTCTCCAAACTGCAATCAAGTTAACATGTAGACTCATCAATGATATACTTATGTTTTCACAGTGAGTGCCACACAAAAAGGAAAAACACACACCAAATTTCATATCATTCTAAAAGCACAAATAACTAAGTAAATATTAAGTAAGTGAACATGCATCTCATTTTCTGGCCTTCATAATTGTCCTATTTAATTATCACAAAAAAATCTCTTGGTTCCTTTAAGTGCTAGCTTTTAGAAGCTAGATCCACCAGGAACCATTATATAAGTTTACAGATCTTACAGTAACTCTTTTTTGGAATTTGAGTTCCTCTAATAACTTTCAAAGTGCTTCAAGGTCTTAGTGTAAGGAAACAGTGACTCCAGAACCTCAGTATTGACAAAAAGTGCTTGAAAGGTCCCAATTACTGCAAAAGGGTCCAGCAAGTACTGCAAAGACTGTCAGTGGTTCCTCAAGGAACCCCTTTTTGAGAGAAAGAGCTTTGAGGTACTTAAAATACATTTTGAAGTTCCTTGAGTACTCAACAAGGTATTTGAAGCACCTTTACTTTTTACAGTGTAGTTTGATATTTGATTGGTTATGGCTGCAGGGATTTGCGGTCTAGAGACGAGATCTGAGCGCAGATCGAGTATAGGGGGTCACACACCAGAAGCGCTGCGTCGCGCCACGTAGCGCATTTCAGAATTCTAAACGTAGGTTTCTATCAGGGTACACAGCGGTCCCCAGCCACAACTCAGGACACTGTTCATATTTCTGCCGCGCCACAAAGCGCCATCTGAATAGTTTCATTTTAAATACCATGCGAATGTGAGCGTCTGGTGTGTGATGCTTTCAGCTGTCATGTGCGCGCCATGTCTCGACACTCTTTTCGGCGAGGACTGACATGACGGCTGACGGCATGAGTGATGTTTCACCGGATGACACCAAAATCGAAAGCTACTTCAGGGAGCCATGCATCTCTCTAAACCCGGATCCTTTATTGTGGTGCAAAATAAATAAGTCTCGATATGCAAGGCTAAGCACCCTTGCCCAGTGGTACCTGGCTGTTCCTGCAACTTCTGAGCGTGTTTTTTCCCACCGCCGGTCTAATACTAAATAAACTTCGCACTCGGCTTTCATCGGAGCATGTAGACCGACTGATCTTTTTGAATAAAAACATGTAGTCCTTCCTTGTGTTAAGTTTTATTAGCCACGCATGGTAAAATATTCAGGCTGTTTTTGGTTTAAGTTTAAGCAGTATAGTTAAATTAGGCCGGCTTTATTTTATTTACCTCCACCGATTGATCATTTTGAAAGAAATGTTATTTTACCTAATCTTTAAGTTTTATAGCTGTGGTAAAAAACATTCAGGCTATTTTTATTTTAAGTTTATGCAGCCAAATTATGCTAGCTTCTAATTTTAGTTAGGCTATGTGCTACTTAGGCCTAACAGTCGTTTGGTTAAGTTTTGGTGAAACTTTATATTTGCGATTCTTTTACAAAAAAAAAAAAACTTTTTTGATCCACATTTGTTGTGATGTTGCTGAAGTAAAATATTGTTTTGGTAAAATGTCAGTTGAATAAAATAACTGAACTGCAGAGTATCATGTGTGTTTTTATTGTTGTCAACAATATAGAAAAAGGTAGGTTATAGTTTTAAAAACGGATCCAAAATATTTATAGAAATAATAAGACACATATTGAAGGGGATAATACTGTAAAATAACTGTGGTTTCTTTTTTTCTGCGGGGCTTTAGTTGCCGTTGTTTTAAAGCTCCCTGTAATGGGAGAACCGCATCTACTTTCTGGTTGGCATGTAGTTCAAGCTCACATGCATTTTGTGTAGATAAACACAATTTGTAATATAACATTTTCATATTGTGTTTCTAGGCTTTATGATTAATTTTATTTACAATGCGTCATGTAGAAAACCTACATGCCTCACGTCAGTGGCGGTTCTAGTTTGAATGGCACCCCTGGGCGAACCACCTGCTTTTAAGAACCTGCTTATAAATAAATAAAATTATTATTATTATTAATATTATACAAATATTATTCTAAATAAATAACAGAAATCAATACTAAATGTAACTGGAAAAAAATGTAGACTGGAGTGATATGCTAAGATCTCTTAAGAAATCTTTTGCTTGAATATTAAAGTCAATTCTATAAAATACAAAAAATATATTTTATGTAATTATCTGTTGTTTTAGACCCGACTCATGGCTGAGAATTAATGTTATTAAGTCTTACCTCCCTGATTCATCATCTCTCCTTTCTGTTTCATAGCCATATAGTCAAAATAAGATCATCATCATATTATAACTTTAGTTTTGTCGAATTGCAAAGCTTGCTGCGTGCCGACACCTCTGCATAAAAGTTACTCTGGTTTCACAGTACATAAGCGGCTTGTATTTTATCAGCGTGCATGTAAACAACCGGTATTCACACCGGGAGCAGAGCAGAGCAGCGCGGGAATGGTTTTCTGCACGCATGCATGCGTCAGTTTGCTTTCACCACCGTTGTTTCGGTTGCACATAGACAATAACAAACTTGCACATGCAAAATACGCCAAATGTGAATGGCCTCTAACATCTTTATTCTGGGATTACTACTTTAAATTAATACACTTGCATAAAGTAAATCGTAACTCAAGGCTTTTACTGGGGATCGTTTTTTTTCGCACCGTCTCCCCGTGCCACCCCCCAGCAAGATTCCGCCCTAGGCATCGACCAAATTGCCCATGCCTAAATACGCCACTGCTCACACTTCTTTAAATGATTACTGTGTTAACCAATATTGATTGTGATTTTTAATAACCCAACAGCGTTGATTTAATTGTTTTCTGAATCCTGTCATGGTTTTATTAACAACATTTTTAACAGGGCTTTAAATAATATATATATATATATATATATTTTTTTTTTTTTTTTTTTTTTTTAATTAAATGTTATTTAATTGTCGCTATGACACACACACGCCCCGCATCTTGCTTAAGCCACACCCCCGATTAATCGAGTACTCGTTTGTCAAACCTCTGGATTAATCGTAATGAAGAATGGTCAGAAATGCCCATCCCTACTCTATACCTTTTCCAATCTGACCAATTAGTACAACACAAAACATGACAATAATTGATTATTTTCAGCAGCAATACTCGGCAACATATGTGAATTTCAGACAGTTCAGTGGCATAGTTTACATTCTGTAGCTCCAATATGGCCAAATAATGACGCATCATGAAAACACTTTATACCGCATTTAACAGCAACAGTAATAATAATGCTGAGACCATCTAATATGTTTCACCTCCTAATCCCATCCATATTGCTTTAAAATATACAAAAATATATATTCATTCATTAATTTTCCTTTGGCTTAGTCTCTTGTTTGTCAGGCGTCGCCACAACGAAATGAACCGCCAACTATTCCAGCATATGTTTTACGCTGCGGATGGCCTTCCAGTCGCAACCCAGTACTGGGAAACACCCATACACCCTTGCATTCACACACGGACTCATAGACTACAGCCAATTTCATTCATTCATTCATTCATTTATTTTTCTTCGGATAGTCCCCTTGTTCATCAGGGGTCGCCACAGCGGAATGAACCGCCAACTTATACAGCATATGTTTTACACAGCGGATGCCCTTCCAGCTGCAACCCAGTACTGGAAAACCTCCATTCATTCTCATTCACACACACACACACACACACACTACGGCCAATTTACTGTAGTTTATTCAGTTCATCTATAGCGCATGTCTTTGGACTATGGGGGAAACCGGAGCACCCGGAGGAAACCCACACAAACATAGGGAGAACATGCAAACTCCACACAGAAATGCCAACTCGCCCAGCCGGGACTAATCACTGAGCCACAGTGCCACCCAAATATTTATTCAAATGTGTCTAATATAATTTGCGGCCTTGTGAAAATGATGCTCTGTTTGCTATTGTGTCTATGAACCAGAACACAATGTGTATGGCGGTCTGCATGACACTAAACTTTACCAAACTTTATTTACTCCAATAGAAAGCCTATTTACACAGTCTGAATCGTTCATTCCCTATATAGCCTGCTGCACTACATGCCATTCCACATAAATGCCATAGCCCACATTTTTTGTGAACAAATCCAGTGGGCGGTACACTTCAGATTCTAGAGAGCATTTGATTGGTCAGAAAATCAACTCATAAAGCTAATACATGACATTGTGTGATATATAGAATATACATGCGTTAAAAATGTAAAGTCTTTCAAAGGCACACTGCAATATTTGTATTTTTAATGACTCAATGAAATCAAACATCATTGTGTGTACGACAAGGTTAAGTATAAGCATAGGTGTGTCACGATATCTATTTTTATTGTACGATATATTGCATCAAAATATATTACGATAAACGATATTATTGTCATTTTATGCCACTCATTATGTAATGCCAGAATGACAATATAATATCATCACAATGCAACACTCTTCCAAAGGACTCATTCATTCAGTCATTCATTCGTTTTCTTTTCGGCTTAGTCCCTTTATTAATCTGGGGTTCCTACAGCGGAATAAACCGCCAACTTATCCAGCACGTTTTTTTTTACGCAGCGGATGCCCTTCCTGCCGCAACCCATCTCTGGGAAACATCCACACACACTCATTCACACTCTTACACTACGGACAATTTTGCCTACCCAATTTACCTGTACCGCACGTCTTTGGACTGTGGGGGAAACCACGCGAACGCAGGGAGAACATGCAAACTCCACACAGAAACGCCAACTGACCCAGCCGAGGCTCGAACCAGCAACCTACTTGCTGTGAGGCGACAGCACTACCTACTGTGCCACTGCGTCACCCTTATAAAGAACTTATAATATTTAATTCTTAAGAATATTTAATTTAATTATAATCATTTTAACAATTTAATAATTTGGCATTGACATCAGAATGTGAAAACGCATAACCTAAATAAATAATAATAAATGTTAACAATAAAGTGCAAGGTAAAAAGTAACAGAGGCTGCGATATCTGCTACCAGATCTATTTTCAGTTGTCAGACATCCACATGAAAATATACTATAGTAATTTATAGTAAATACTATAGTGTTTTTTGACCATACTGACACTGACACCTCCAATAGAGATAGAGATGTTGCACAATCAGCTAAAATGTTGCTAGAATTGTTTTTTATGTACGGGCGATATATATTGCATCACTAAAAATGGTTGAGATTATATCCATGTGTTGTGCGATAAGTCGATATATTGATTATTGTGACAGGCCTATATAAGCGAACGGTCTCCAAAACAATTACACCATTACATTTAAAATATACAGTGTACATTGTATACTGTAAATTCTAAAACTGCCTTTAAACTACAGTCATACAAATTACACAATTATACATTGTGCAATTAATGTAAACTGTATACTACTATACTATACTGTATACTTTTGGAGCAGTAAACATGTCAGGCTAAATAATTCAAATTAATCATTGACTTCTGCTGTCTTCATTTGTTTCAAAAACAGATTTATTTACAATTTAAAACACCATCTTTGGATATCTTTTCTGCTGAAGATACTGTTGTCCATACCTTAGGAACGGTTTAGAAGAAAATTTTGGTGGTTTTAAAATTTTTCCAAACCACGGTATACCTTAAAAACGGTTATTGCCTATGCCTAGTATACATTACAGTGATCATCTTACTATAATTATTGCTGCAACTCTGCAAACAAAAGTTAATGCTGGAAAAACATCAATGAGTGACGTTTCATGACAAATACCAACTTGCAGTTACAACTTTGATTGATTGTATTAAATCTGATAAAGTAAATGCAGGAGTATTTCCTGCATTTAAAAAAAAAATCAAAAGCGCGTTCATGTGCCACGCCCACACCTGATCAATGCTGACGAGCTCGCACCAATTAAGGCGTGTGCTAAGCAAGATCATAAATATTCAGGAGATCTTTTCCTCGTGATCCCACCAAAAATGGAGGACTTCATCATTCCACCTTACAACTGTGGACGGTACCCTGGCTATTTCCCCTTTTATCCCAGCAACGCGAAATTTAAGCATCAGAACTGGAACAAAAAGGGAAACAATTTTTACATAGCGCCAGACGCCCCTGATTACTTCGACGTTTACAAGCGCGCGCAGTTAAAGGCGATATTATCCCAGGTAAACCCGAACCTAACCCCGCGCCTCCGCAAGGCCAACACTAAAGAGTTCGGTGTGCAGGTAAACCCAAAGGTAGATGCCGTTATCCAGTGCTCGCTCGGGCCAAAAACGCTGTTTTATCGCGGTGATAAATGGGACTCACCTAGAAAGCCGTTCACCGTCAGCCCTCTGAAAGACACGCTGCCGAGCACACCAATCAACTCCGTGCGTTTCTCCCGGCCGGTAGCCATCTACTCTCCAGTCTTCGACCGCAGGATTTTCTCCTTATCCACGACTGCCGGTGAAAGTAAGGACGATGGAAAGGACGAGGACCGGAAGACGGACAGCGAGACGGAGGATCAAGATGATGACGAGTTCTGCAAACCGGATGAAAAGACTCACGACGAATCACGGCACGAGAAGTCGCTGATTCAACGCGATAAACGGTCTAACTTTCAGGTTTGTTGAGTGGAAGAGTTTACCACCAACTACGGCTTGCTCTAAAATACTGTGGTTATTATTGTACGTTTCAAGTAACTAATCCTTGATTTTGAAGTCTTCAGGCAACGTCAGTAACGGCCAATTTGAAGTTGATTCATGAATATGCAAATACTAGGATAAAACTCAATGCTGATTGGACGAGTACAGTTAATGACCATTTTTGTGATTTTAGTTTTAAACCATGTCAGAATATGAATTTTTAACTCAAATTAAGGAAATTAATTAACGTTTCTTTTCTTTAATTAAACCTTAATTTACCTTTTGTTTAGTTTCTGGAGCAGAAGTATGGATTTTATCACTGCAGTAAGTGCAATATCCGATGGGAAAGTGCATTTGTGTGGTGCATCTCGGGAACCTCCAAGGTAGATGCACTAAACGTTGTATTTATTTTATTAATTTTAACTTTTTTTTTTTTTTTTTTTAATATATAAAGTCATGTCTGTAATAAATTGCATCCTCCCCACAGGTGTACTTCAAGCAGCACTGCAGGAAGTGCCAGGCAGGGCTGAATCCATATAGGGTGGAGTCCATTCAGTGCCAGGTAACAGTTGGCATAATATAAACCCTTTATGGATTGCGATTTGTCTAGGTACATGCTGGTATACCATATCCTTCACTAATAAACGGTGGTTGTAATTTTGCCAAGTACGATGTGGTCCTGGATTAACATCTATGTTGATCTTGGAACGTCATTTCTGTTGGAAAATATAATCCATACCTATTCCCTACCCCTAAACCCAACAATAACTGTAAATTATTTTATAAAAATCAGAGGGGAATAATAGTTTGACTCTGTAGAAGTGGATAAATGGTCAAACTATCCCTTTAATTCTGATTGGAATGTTCCAGGATCAACATAGATGTTGGTCCAGGAACCTGTCACACTTGGTGAAATCACACGAACCACTAATAAACATGAAGTCAAATATGCAAATAGTCTCAAATACAGCATTTTCATTGGATGTTCTTGTTGCCAATCAATTTTCTGGTTTCATTTTAAAGACTTCTGGGCCTCTTCATATGCATTTAAAGGTTTTTTTTTTTTTTTTTTTTTTTGTCTGATTCCTCTGCTTCAGGTTTGCTGTAAGGCTCGCTGCTGCTGTGAACGCAAGCAGAGGCACATTGACATGCGGCGTCCTCACCGCCAGGATCTGTGCGGACGCTGCAAGGGCAAAGGCCTGTCCTGTGACACCATCTACAGTTTCAAGTACATAGTCTGATTGTTCTGGTCAATGATGACGATGAGTTTTAGAATCTGCATTGGCGGCCCATGCAATCATATTGGGTGGGATGAATCGTGTATGTTTTTGTATGTCTAATGTATACATTTATAAGAATTAATAAAGTATTGCAGCATAATGCCAGCCTCCGTGTTTTGGAAAGGACATTGAGATTGTTATCCCAGAGATTGAATATGTGCTGTAAATTTTTCTCACCCTCAGGCCATTCAAAAAAAATAGATATTTTTTTTTTCCTTTTTTGTTTGCTCCAATTGAATGAGGACAAGTGTGAAATTTTGTTTTGGTCAAAAAGATATAAATTTGAATGCCAATTTGTCATTGCTTGCTGGAAAAATACATTCCTCTAAAGTCTTAGTGTTATTTTTGACTCCGCTTTAATTTGGTGATCAAATTTAAGCTCAAAGTCCCTTTAAGGCAAGTCCTTTCACTTGGCAACCATCTTTGAAACTCCTCTTGGGCAGTATGCTCTGGCAGTTTATCTGAATGGGGAAACCTCAAATTCTTCAAAATTGCTTGCCAAGCTTAAAATTTAATATTATAAAACAACAATTACATTAAACAACAACTGTCTCTTAGTTTAATTTTTAAATGTTTGTCACAATCTGCAGAAACTTACATCTGGTCCCAGCCCCTCCCCTGGAGAAACGTCAGTCTATAGTGATTGTTGATTTGGTTCTTGTACTAGAAAGCGGGGCTTAATTTACCATGGATTAGTGCAACTCATTGTATCTGGATGCGAGTCAGCTCTCTCAACCGCTACCCCTTGTAATTGGTTGAAGGTGCTCTAAAAATAGAGTTGATCTTAATTTCTGAATGCATGCCAGATATTCTGACACTTTTTAAGTCCCCCTCAAATAAATGCATCAAGCTAAGAAAAATTGGAAGGAGGTCTCGAGGAAGACCCAGGACATGCTGAAGGGACTAAGTCTCTCGGGTGGCCTGGGAACGCATCAGAATCCCTACAGAAGAGCTGGAGGAAGTGTCTGGGGGAGGGAAATCTGGGGTTCTCTCCTAAGACTGCTGCCCCCTTGACCCAGCCCCGGAAAAGGAGAAGAAAGTAAATGAATGAATAAATTCATGTGATCATACACTGTTATGAAGCAAAACAATCAGTCTATGCAAGCTATTAAACATGACTTACTTTTTTTTGCTTTAAATCAACATCCTAAGCAAGTAGTCTTGAGGTAAAATCGACATCGCTATTCCACATCTCAGCAAATCCAAGAAGAAACTGAAGAATCTCAACAAGAGAGCACAATTTACTTCACAAAAGCTTTAAATATTTACATTTTAGGAGGGAAAAAAAACCAAGACAATTGTTCCAAAGAGGCTTTAGAATGTGCAATCTGTCTAGGCATGCACTAGTGACACAGACTAATCTCCATGTGATGCCTCCCTTTTCTGCTTTATACAAATAACATAATAAAATACAACTTTTAATAAATACAGTTTGAAAGTAAATACAATAATGCATGCTTGGCAACTTGAACTGACAAACTGTTCAACACACAGATTTCTTAAATACAAATTTACCCTACAACGTGAGCCTGTGTACGACGGGGTGCAGGTCGTCGATTGAAAAACAGCCAGACAATCTCATATCAGCACTTGAAGTAGTATCAGCTTCATCAGTAGTAGCTTATCAGCTGAATGTCTGTGCGGAGGCTGATATTTAGCGGCACGTCAATGATGGACAGGTTCACGAAGACACAAGCTTTTAGCTTCAAACAATTGTGACAATGACCGAAGACATACAAACAGTATCCTGTATCGTCCCATCTTCTTCAGCGTTTTTAAAGACATTCTTGAACAAGTACAGTAGAAAGGCATCCGTTTCAATGATCCATCATTGCACATTCCCCACGTTAACTAACAAACAAACCAAAGTGCAAAGTTCTCACTCGGGTTCTTCCTTTCCAAAAATGCAGCATTGCTCACAGTAGCAAACAGGATTATTAGTTTATTTCCTTCTCATGATTCACGACATGAAAACGTCAACATAGTGCAATAATTAAAAGATGCGTTTGAGTGACTTCATTCCAAGGAATCTCGCAGGAGCAGCTCCGTTTCTCCGTTATTGCTGCACATTTGAGGACCTGAGGATACACTCACTCTCAGGAGCCCCTTCCTATTCAGTACAGTCAAGGACGCTCGTGCAAGTTTCCCTAAGAAGGGCGCAAGTTTATCAGTGACACCCTCGAAAGGGCGGCAGCACTCCCAAACGTCACACTGGATCTGGTCTGGAGCGGGTGGAGGATTGTGGGAAGAGGGATGGAGCTGGAAAGGCTGGGTGGTGACTATGGAGGGATCCAGTGGTCGGGGGGTCCAGGCCAGGGCCGGTCCGGGGTGCTGCAGGCTTCGTGTCAGAGACTCACGCCGGACACGCTGGAGTCCACGAGGCTGGATGAGATCACCTGGTACCCCTGAGCGCGGCGGATCATGTCACGCACTTCTCCGTTGAGCTCCATGATTTTTGTGCAGACCTCTGACATGTCCTTGTTGGAGCCCACCAGAGCGAAGGTGCCAGTCTGGCCGATGGTCTGGTGACGGAAGTAGACGTTGAGGAGAGTCTGGATTTCGTCCTCGGAGCCACCGCCAAAGATGTCGTTTGGCCATATTCGTCTAAAAAGGAGAAGAAAGTTAAGCAAAAGGACACATTTATTAATAGCAGTAACATCTTACGAATCTAAATACCTAAGTCAATGCTTATACACTTTCAAACAAGAACAATGAGACAAACTTAAAGGTTAAGTATGTAAGATTTTTAGTGTCAAACAATGGGCTACATGCACAGCTAGTGTTTTTCAGCCATGATAAATTTAAAAAAATCAATTTCTGAATGTTGCTTTTACAGCATCGATGTTGTAATGTAACTAAAATACAATCAGTTAAATAGACTTAAGCAGTCTTTTAGTTGTTCGAGCATAAAATGAGATTGAAGGTGTTTAAGGATACCTCAGAAACTTCATTGAAAATACTGTGGTGAAATATATGTCCATATTTAAAAGACATGGCACAAAACTATGTAATTTATTTCAGTGCTTCATGTCTGGTTTGACACCCATTTTATATCGTATATCTTTCAGGCAGTAAAGATCACTGATTTTTAAAGAAATCAGATCTTAAACGGGATTAAAATGTGATTTTGTAACAGCTTGCCAGTTCACCGGATGCGATTGAGCTGGCTTTCGGAAAAGTCCATGTGCATGTACTCCATTCTAGATTCAAAATAAATACAGAACTAATAAATAGGCCCAAACGAAATCTGTCTACGCAGAAATCCACAGATTTTTTAGCCCATCATTGAGTCTTGATTTATGTAAATGTGTGTAAATATACTGTATATTTATTCAGTTTTTATATTCCTTTCAGTTATATTGTTAAATATACAAATGTTTATATGATTTATTACAATACAGTTTGTAAAGTAGTATATTCTTTTAGTAGATGTATTATAAGAGAGACTTGCTTTGCTTACGAAACAAGTGGTTCTAATTGAATTTGCTTTGTGAACAATAATAAAAGTTAAATAAAATATGTCAGAAAAATGTCTGCAGATTTTGTCTGGCCCTGCTAATAAGTAGCTAAAATGTAAAAAAAAAAAAAAATTATATATATATATATATATATATATATATATATATATATATATATATATATATATATATATATATATATATATATATATATATATATATATTATAGAATAACATTTTAGATGCATTTATATGCAGGGTTCCCACTCTTTCATGGACACCAAATTCAAGAACTTTTTAAATCACTAATCATTTTAAATCAAGCATCTTTGTAATTCACATCACGCGTGTGTATAGCGCCATGAAAGTCCTTCCTGTATTTAACATTTCATTTACACTTAATATTTACATTAAAATGTCAACAAAGATGTCATTTTCAAAAATGTTGACCGTTTTAAAAAGTCAGATTCAAAGAACTTTAATACTTTAAAATTTAATACAATTGATACCAGTTGACATTCACCTAAAAGGAGAGGAAAGTTATGCAAAAGCACAGATTTTTAACCAGATCCGCAAATATACTCTTACTTAAGCTGTCGTTTTTCATATATAATTAGGTCGATCTGAATTCTCGAAGTATGCTTTACATGTATGGAATGAGCTTCAAGATATTTTACATATGTAATCTGTACCATCTATCGCTATATTAAAAAATATTTTAAAGTCTTTTTAGAGCAGTGCACGTTTTAGAAGATCATTCTTCATCAATACGCAGAACAAAATTCTGCACAGAAAAATGTCTGCAGATTTTGTCTGGCCCTGCTAATAAGTAGCTAAAATGTAATTTGCTAATAACAAGACTTTTTTAATTACTAATAATTTTAAATCAGGCCCGGATTGGCTAATCGGGGGGACCGGGAGAATTCCCGGTGGGCCGGTCCGTTTTTTGGCCACGAGGGCCGGTTTCCCTAGCTGCTTGTACTCTTAGCAGTCGCACTTTTTTCATTTATTTATTTGTTTGACCATAGCCTCACTCTTTTTATTCATTATTTTGCTGCAGCTCCGCTCTTTTCATTTATTTTCTCGCAGCCCCGTGAGCAAAATGCAGCCTGCAGGTTAATGATGACGTAACTATCATTCGACCTCAAACAGCGGCACCTTAGTGAATATAAGAATTCGATTAATTAATATTAATGAATATTACACCTGCTCAATGAAAATCAGATGATTCACTACAGTAATACATCTGATATAACTTGATCAGAAATCTAAAAAGAGGAGAAAAAGATTAAGCCATCAATACAAAGTAATAATAGCATTATTGTGGTCCAGTGGTCAGCACATTGTGTTACGACGCCACCGACCCAAGTTCGAACGTTCGAGTAATTTTTTATTTATTTTTTATTTTTTTCATTTTTAGTGTTAAGACATATAATACTGTTTGGGTTACTTATGTAGGTGTACATATTTTATTTAGATTTTTTGTGTGACCACCGTTACAAAGGACTGGATATCTATAAAGAATTTTGCACAGAATATATAATCAGATATTGCAGGAAAGGACATTGTGATGTTTTAAAGAATAGTGTTGGAGATTTAGCTACCCTTTAATGTTCTAATATTTATGAAAAACATTTGAAGTTCTAAAGCAGCTGTTTCCTTGAAAAAGACGTGACAGTGTCATTAGAAACTCAATTGGAAATTACGTTATTTTAATATAGTCAGTCATGAACTGAGGTGGGCTGGTCTAAAGCAGGTCGCACACCAGAAGCGTCGCTCGGCTATGCGCCGCGCAGCACCATGCATTTCAGAATTCTAAACAGGTTTCTATCAGGGTACACACACCGGCGCCGCAAGTTGGCGGCTATCCGCGGCGCCCAGCCACGACTCAGGACACTGTTCATATTTCTGCCGCGCCACAGAGCGCCATCTGATTAGTTTCATTTTAAATAGCATGCGAATGTGTGCGTCTGGTGTGCGATACTTTCAACTGTCATGTGCGCGCCGTGTCGCGGCGCATCCGGTGTGTGACGTCCTTTAGACTTGAAACTCCAGGGCTGAAAAGGAGTCCCACTCCGGCCCTGTTTTAAATCAAGCATCTTTGTAATTCACACCTCCAGTGTATATAGTGCCATGAAAGTCCTTCCTGTATTTAACGTTTCACTTACACTTAATATTTAAATTATAATGTCAACGATGATGTCTTAAAAGTGTCATTTTAAACAGTCATATTCAAAGAACTTTAATACAATTGATACAGTTGAATTCAATACTGGTAATATTCAAATGCGGTTTCTAAAATATTGATAAAATGCACTATTTGTCAAAGTTCTTGTCAGCTAATACTGTAATAGTAGAAATCTAAAAGTGAGTAAAAAGTGTAAATATAATGCAAAAATCAAATGCATTTAAAGAAATTATTGTGTGCATTAACAACAGACTCCTTCCATTATAAACTTTTCTTACCTGAGGTATTGGAGTGTGAAGAACAACAGTTAAATATAAGATTTTTAAAGATGAATTACTTCATTTTTTCGTTCAGTTTTTGAAAGAAGCAAAGTACAGTTGTCGAAAAAACATCATAAGCTTTAAATTTAAGCACTTTCAAGGACCTATGCTTGTTTTTAAGTATTTTCCAGGCCTTGAATTCATATGTTTGAAAGTCAACATTCAAGAAGTGTGGAAACCCTCATACAAAAAACGACACTGTTGGCTTTTACATAAGCGTAGATTCCACTGAGATGTGTGTCCTTCATGTAACCCCTGCTCTCAACAGAGTTTGTCTCCCTCTAGTGGTGTCTCAGCTCACCTGCACTCTTGCGTGTAGCGGATGGCCATGGAGAAGTCGTTGTTGTTCAAGCACTCCAGGATGGCCTGTACGGCTGTCTCAGAGCTGGAGAAGATGGACTGCGAGCCGTGCCTGTGGCGGTCTTCTAGATCACCTGCTAACGAAGCTTCAGCAAGACGCAGGCAGTTCTTCAGATCGCTCAGCTCACGAGACATGTTCCACAGCTAGACATTAAAAGACACGATTAGGACTGGCTGTTTATGATTCACTTTAAAATTCTACAATGATTTACATATTTACAGCTATGAAAAAAACATTAAAAGGCCACTTGGAATTTCTCAGTCTCTGGATTTCACAGTTTGGTTTTATTCTGTAAAATATTGATATTTCTTTAGATTTTCAAATAAAAATGTACATTTTAAAATTTTTGACTTGGCTATCTGTGAGGTGTAAATTTTTTAATTTTTAAAAAAATTTTTTTTAAATTTTTTACAGAGTTTTAAATTTACAATGTTTCTGACTTGTTTTATTTTTTATTTATGTAATCTTTGGCGGCACAGTGGCTTAGTGGTTAACATAGCAAGAAGGTCACTGATTCAAGTCTCGGCTGGGTCAGTTGGCATTTCTGTGTGGAGTTTGCATGTACTCCCCGTGCTCGTGTGGGTTTTCTCCGGGGGCTCCGGTTTCCCCCCACACTCCAAAGACAGGCGTTAGATGAATTGGATGAACTAAATTGGCTGTAATGTATGAGTGTGTGTGAATTCAAAAGTGTATTTGGATCTCAGGAACTAAGGTTGGTGATTAAGGTTGGTGTGTTAAATCCTTTTGTAAAACCTAATGTAAAACACCTGGGTGTTATTATGAATAGTGACTTCAAACTGGATAAACAGATTAATTTGGTAATTAAAGCTAGTTTTTTCCAGTTGAGGCAAATATCCAAATTAAAGTCTTTTCTGTCTTTTAACGACTTTGAAAGGGTTATACATATTTTTATCTCCACTCGGCTAGATTATTGTAATGCCCTCTATGTGGGTATTAGCCATGCCTCTCTTTCTCGACTGCAGATGGTGCAGAATGCTGCTGCTCATTTGCTGACAGGGACACACAAATGGGAGCACATTACTCCCATACTGGCTTCTCTTCATTGGCTTCCTGTACAGTTTAGGATACATTTTAAGATTCTAGTTTTGGTGTTTAAGTGCCTAAATGGACTAGCACCAAGATACTTGTCTTCATTAATTCAACTGTACACTCCATTAAGGACACTTAGATGTGCTGCTGAGGAATAATTTGCCTCTCCATGTTAGGCAGGCCACAACCCTTTCTGTTTTTAAATCTAGTCTTAAAACCCATTTTTACTCTTTGGCTTTTAATACCATTTGACAGTCTGTTGTATTGTCCTTTGTTTTAGATGGTGTATGCGTGTACAGCACTTTGGTAAGCACTTGTTGTTTTTAAAAAGCGCTTTATCAATAAACATTAACTTGATTTGACTTGACTTCTAAGGGTGTTTCCAAGTACTGGGCTGTGGCTGGAAAGGCATCTGCTGCAGAAACATATGCTGAATAAGTTGGCAGTTCATTTCGCTGTGGCGACTCCTGACAAATCAAGGACTAAGCCGAATGAATCAATAAATATATAATTTTTATCGTCGGCATAACTGTTTTCTGCTATCCTTGCATTTTTTTGTGTAAAGCGCTTTGAGAATTAAGTTTTAACGGTGCTATACAAAATTAAATTATTATTATATTTGTAAAAGATTTTTTAAAAATTTTTTAATGACAATATACATTTTTTTGGAATAAATGTAATCAGATCTCTGTAGAATAAAACAAACACTACACATTAACCATACTTAAAAATCCAAAGAAACTGGCGGTCTCATAATTTTTTTTCAAATCTGCTCACATCGGAAAATTTATTTAGTAACACTTTATTTTGATGGTCCATTTGAGTATTAGTAGACTGTCCGCTTAATATCTGTTGATATTGCTCCTTCAACAGACATTTAACTGACTATAAGAAACTTTGCAAGTACATTTCAACTTATACTAACCCTAACCCCAACCTAACAGTCTACTTACAGTATAATCTAATGAGAATTAGTTGGCATGTACAGTTGAAGTCAGAATTATTAGCCCCCCTGAATTATTAGCCCCCTTGTTTATTTTTTTCCCCAATTTCTGTTTAACGGAGAGAAGATATTTTTAACACATTAACACTCATTTCTAATAACTGATTTATTTTATCTTTGCCATGATGACAGTACATATTATTTTACTAGATATTTTTCAAGACACTTTTATACAGCTTAAAGTGACATTTAAAGGTTAATTAGGTTAACTAGGCAGGTTAGGGTAATTAGACAAGTTATTGTATAATGATGGTTTGTTCTGTAGACTATCGAAAACAAATATAGCTTAAAGGGGGTAATAATTTTGACCTTAAAATGGCTTTTAAAAAAATAAAAACTGCTTTTATTCTAGCCGAAATAAAACAAATAAGACTTTCTCCAGAAGAAAAAATATTATCAGACATACAGTGAAAATTTCCTTGCTCTGTTAAACATCATTTGGGAAATATTTAAAAAAGAAAATCAAAATCAAAGGGGGGCTAATAATTCTGACTTCAACTGTAGATGCAATGTAACTTAAATTCAACAAACGGACCATCAAAATAAAAAAAGTGTGACCATTAATTTTGATTCAAATTTAAAATCCATTAAAAAGAGTATACCTCCGGCACAGAGCTGATGGTGTTCACTTGTCCGATAAGTTTACAATAGGACTGAAACAGCAGAAGGAGCTGGAAGTGAAGCTTGTATAGTCGCTGACACAACTCCAATTGCTGTAGAAGATACGAATACTTTAGTCACATGACAATAAAGGAATCACACATATGCACAGCCACAAAGAGTAAACACACAACTCTAATATCCATCAATGAGGGTGTTTATATGCACAAAAACAATTAAAATATTAGCTAATTTCAGGTATGGTAGTGGTTAAGTTTGTGTTAGAATGTGCATATAAACACTCACAATTGAATGCATGTACTAAACTATAAAACACTCGCGCTAGCAGAAGAAAAAGAAAGAGAACGGATCTTAGTTTCAAACTTACAGCCAGAGTTTCCATTTGCTGCAGAGCAAGCATGTCGTAAAACAGAAAAGAGTTGACAAGGGAAAAATAGACAGCATTAATTCCCAGCATGCAATCTGTGAGACCGAACGTCTGCTCAGAAATCCCATTAACATAATTAGAGGATTAGTGCCAGTCATGTTCAACCCAAGAAGCCACCCATATAAATCATGCAGAAGAGGTGAAAGTGCACAAGAAAATCAAGTGTAAGGAAATGACATTGGATTGCACTGGTATATATGCTATCATTTCAAAGTTTGGAGTCATGCAAGGGTTCAATACATTGAGTGAAAATTGAAAATAAAGACACTTATAATATTACAGATGATGTTAAACAACAGCTGTTTGTACATCAAAAAAATCAGCACATATGAATGCTAAAGTATCTGATGTATCAAAACTACACTAAAACAGGATGTAATAGCTGCTTTAATTTTATTTTAAACTATATATTAATAAAAAAACAATAAAGCTTAATTTGCTCTATTTTTATAAAATAAATGCACCCGTAGTGAGCACGATTAAAAAAAAAAAGAAAGAAAAAACACATTATTAACCTCACAGACCTCAAACCTTTGAACGGTAGTGTATATATGGCCACCTGACCCACTCAATAACAGAATGTAAGTGTTCTATTAGAAACTACTGTGTATGTCATGTTAACACAGAAAGCTGTTTTCACCTTTTCCTCTGAGTCTCCAGGCTGACAGGTGATCACTCCATCATCGGGAAACCTGGGAAATGTGGCCTTACAGTTCTGCAACCACTGTGGAAAGATGAGAGGAGGACATGAGCATGAAATGTCTTTCAGTGTAAGCTGATGGTATTTATTTGAAAACATTCATCATGCAAAACCCTCAATAACTTGCAAAAGTATCATACTTATAGCACAAACTATGTACTGTATAAATGTGGCAGCTTTCAGTAGTATTATAGTGCCTCGTTTCCACTGAGCATAAATAAATTTACACTCCCTGGCCACTTTATTAGGTACATCTGTTCATCTGCTTGTTAGCGCAAATTTCTAACCAGCCGATCACATGGCAGCAACTCAATGCATTTAGGCATGTAGACATGGTCAAGATGATCTGCTGCAGTTTAAAACGAGCATCAGAATGGGGAAGAAAAGTGATTTAAGCGACTTTGAATGTGGCATGATTGCTGGTGCCAGACGGGCTGGTCTGAGTTTTTCAGAAACTGCTGATCTACTGGAATTTTCACGCACAACCATCTCTAGGGTTTACAGAGAATGGTCAAAAAAGTGAGTGGCAGTTCTGTGGGCGCAAATGCCTTATTGATGCCAGAGGTCAGAGGAGAAGGGCCAGACTGGTTCAATGCTGCAGCCTACCTGAGTATTGTTGCTGACCATGTCCATCCCTTTATGACCATAGTGTACCCATCTTCTGATGGCTACTTCCAGCAGTATAACACGCCATTTCATAAAGCGCAAATCATCTCAGACTGATTTCTTGAACATGACAATGAGTTCACTGTACTCAAATAGCCTCCAGTCACCAGATCTCAATCCAGATAACAATCTAAATGCACTCTGTCTCACTGAAACCTGGCTGAAACAAAATGTCTATATTAGCTTAAATGAAGCAACTCCTCCAGGATTTGCATATAAGAATAAGGCTCGTCAAACCGGTCGTGTTGGTGGAGTTGCAGCAATCTTTAGTGATATTCTTAATGTTAATCAGAGAAATGGAATTATGTTTAACTCCTTTGAGGTATTAGCTCTTAATGTTATGCTACCGGATATTATGCAAAAACCTATGTTATCTCTCGCTATAATCACCATATATAGACCCCCAGGACCCTATGTCAATTTTCTAAAAGAGTTTTCTGATTTTATTTCTGACTTACTAGTTAAAACTGATAAAATACTAATTGTAGGAGACTTTAACATCCACGTAGATGACTCCAATGATACACTAGGGCTCGCCTTTATGGATCTACTACATTCACTTGGGATAAAACAAAATGCTGTTGGTCCAACCCATCGCTTAAAGCATACATTAGATCTAATATTGCCTTATGGAATTGAGGTCTTTGATGTAGACATTATACCACAAAGTGACCACTACCTCTTGCTATATAAGCTGCGTTTACCTGAAATTAGCAGATCTGCACCAATATACCGCCCTGGTAGGACTAGCGTTCCGTCCACCAAGGATGAATTCATAAATACCTTACCTGATCTTTCTTTATTTCGAAATACACCCGCAAACGCAAATGATCTTGATGTAGTAACCAGCAGTATGGATGCCATCTTTACTAGCACACTAAATACAGTGGCACCCATCAAATTAAAAAAGGCTAGAGAGAATAAAACTGCACCATGGTACAATAATCATACTTGCGCTCTCAAAACAGCAACCCGTGCTCTGGAACGTAAATGGAAAAAAACTAATTTAGAGGTTTTTAGAATTGCGTACAAAGACAGTATGTCCAGCTATAGGAGGGCTCTTAAATCTGCCAGGGCTGAGCACCTCCGCAAACTGATTGAAAATAATCATAACAATCCGAGATTTTTATTTAGCACCATTGCTAAACTAACAAATAATCGATCATCTTTGGAACAAAATGTCCCACCGCAAATTAGTAGTGATGACTTCATGAATTTTTTCAGTGATAAAATAGAAGGCTTTAGACAGAAAGTAGAAGATGTTAAACTTTCTGCACCACCTTATACTCCAGATCCAGTAAACATTCAACTGAATCAAAATAACCTACAATGCTTCAAAACCATAGAACAGGAAGAGCTAGATAAAGTTATAAATAGCTCTAAATCAGCTACATGTATGTTAGATCCAATTCCAACAAAACTACTGAAAGAATTGATACCTATTATAGGAGAACCTCTCCTTAATGTTATCAACTCTTCTTTATCTTTAGGCCATGTTCCAAATCCTTACAAGCTAGCTGTTATTAAACCTATAATTAAGAAACCACAACTGGACCCGAGCAACTTAGCTAATTATAGGCCTATTTCAAATCTTCCGTTTATGTCTAAAATACTAGAAAAAGTTGTTTCTACCCAATTATCCTCCTTTCTGCAGACAAACAATATTTTTGAAGTGTTTCAGTCAGGTTTCAGGCCTCATCACAGTACAGAAACCGCATTAGTAAAAATAACCAACGATTTACTCTTAGCTGCTGACCAAGGGTGCATCTCACTATTAGTTTTACTCTATCTTAGCGCCGCATTTGACACCATTGACCACAATATTCTTATAGACCGCTTAAATTCTACAGGTGTCCAAAAACAGGCTCTTGAATGGTTTAGGTCATACCTAGCTGACCGTTACCAATTTGTGAATATTAATGGACAGCTTTCCCAAGTTAGGCCAGTAAAGTACGGGGTCCCTCAAGGATCAGTTTTAGGCCCCTTGCAGTTTACCATATACATGCTTCCCCTGGGGGACATTATTAGAAAACACAGGATCAACTTTCATTGCTATGCAGACGATACTCAATTATACATTTCAACTAAACCTGATGAGATGTCTGAACTGTCTAAGCTAACCGAGTGTATCAAAGATGTCAAAGACTGGATGACCAACAATTTTCTTCTCTTAAACTCAGACAAAACAGAATTATTACTTATTGGGCCTAAATCCTGTACACAGCAGTTCTCACAACTCGACCTGCAGCTAGAGGGATACAAAGTTAGCGTTAGCTCTACTATAAAAGATCTAGGTGTCATATTAGACAGCAATTTAACTTTCGAAAATCTTATATCCCATGTCACAAAAACTGTTTTCTTTCACCTGAGAAATATTGCTAAATTGCGAAGTATGCTATCCATATCAGATGCAGAAAAGCTAGTTCATGCTTTCATGACTTCTAGGCTGGACTACTGTAATGCTCTGTTTGCTGGTTGCCCAGCATCCTCTATTAACAAACTCCAGCTAGTGCAAAATGCAGCTGCCAGAGTTCTTACCAGGTCTAGAAAATATGATCATATCACCCCAATTTTATCCTCCTTACACTGGCTGCCTGTTAAGTTTCGTATTGAATTAAAAATATTACTCCTTACCTATAAAGATTTAAATAATCCAGCTCCTGTTTTTTTTATTTATTTTTTTTTATTTATTTATTTATTTTTTTAAATTTTTTTTTAATTTATTTTTTTTAGGGGTTTTCACCTTTAATGGACAGGACAGTGGAGATTGACAGACAGGAAAGTGTGGGGAGCAGAGATAGGGGAAGGATCGGCAAAGGACCTCGAGCCGGGAATCGAACTCGGGTCGCCGCGAGCCCCTTGGGTGCTATGTGTTGACGAACTAACCACTAGGCTATTGGCGCCGACTTCCGGCTCCTGTTTATCTAACCAACCTCCTGTCTCGCTACAACCCAACCCGCTCTTTACGATCTCAAAGCTCAGGGCTTCTGGTAGTACCTAGAATATCAAAGTCGAGTAAAGGAGGCCGAGCCTTCTCATTTATGGCCCCTAAACTCTGGAATAGCCCTTCTGATAATGTCCGAGGCTCAGACACACTCTCGCTCTTCAAAACTAGATTAAAGACCTATCTTTTTAGCAAAGCATACACTCAGTGCAGTACATAGCGCTATGACGCATGATGTGCCCCACACATGATTTTGCTTCTTGTTTATATACACTATGAACAGCAGCTACGCTAATTATTCTCCTTATTCTGTATTTCCACCTGGGGGTACTCATCTCGAGGCCCTCAGACTATGCAGTGCCACTGATGCGATCCAAGACCAGCGACGAGATGATCCCAAGGTTTTCTGGACCAGGCCATATCCTGAGCAGCTGCTGTGGTGGTCATCGTGGAGTGAGAGCATGAGACTGACTCCTGTGATGCTCCAAGGACAGACGAGTCTTCGCTGAGGTCCAGCTTGGTGAAGTTTTTTCCTCGCCGCTGTCGCCACTGGCTTGCATGGTTCGGGATCTGTAGAGCTGCGCATCGATGGATTTGCTCTTCAGTGTTTGGACTCTCAGTTGTGATTATTAACCCACACTGAACTGAGCTAAACTGAACTGAACTTAATCTCTGAAAACTGAACTGACACCGCTTCAATTCACTATAATCTTCCATGTGAAGCTGCTTTGACACAATCTACATTGTATAAGCGCTATACAAATAAAGATGAATCCAATAGAGCACTTTTGGGATGTGGTGGAACAGGAGATTCGCATCATGGATGTGCAGCCGACAAATCTACAGGAACTGCGTGATGCTATCATGTCAATATGGACCAAAATCTCTGAGGAATATTTACAGTACCTTGTTAAATCTGTGCCACGAAGGATTAAGGCAGTTCTGAAAGCAAAAGTGGGTCCAACCCGGTACTAGTAAGGTGTACCTAATAAAGTGGTCGGTGAGTGTATATTGTATAATGTAAATGATTTTAAACTAACTGCTGTAACTTTTTATTCATTCAAAAATTCTGAATAAAATGCACTACAGTATTAACGAAATTAGCATATTAGATTGATTTCTGATGTATCAAAATGACACTAAAATATGATGTAATTACTGTTGAAAATTCAGCTTTGCATCAAAGAAATAAATTCAATTTTAAGCTAAAATGGTCTTAAAAATGGTACGGTATGTTTTGCTACACTGCAAAACAGTTTTTTTCTTATCTTTAGTCTAAAATTTTTACATCAAGAAGCATTTTCTGAACAAGTAAAAAATATTGTCTTGTTTTCAGAAATAATAAGTCAAAATTAAGTGAGATTTTCCATAAAACATGCAAAATAATCTTATTTCAAAGCAAAAACAAGATTATTTTACCCCATTTGCAGATTACTTTGCTTGTTTTAAGAAAAAACTCACTTAATTTAAACTTATTATTTCTGAAAATAAGACAATATTTTTTACTTGTCAAGAAAATGTTTATTAACTAAACATTTTTTAGATATCTGGACTAAACAAGACAAGAACTCTAAGTAAGAAAAGCATTATTTGCAGTGTATTGTTGCTATTTTTCACTTCTAACAGTGAAAACAGAGATAAATGCATGCTGTACTGTACTGTTTAAGCCATAAAAGTAGCCTGACTGGCTTGAATGACCTACCGAGACAACTGCTTCCTCACGGGTGTTATATGTGTCCAGATACTCCTGCAGCTCAAGAACACTGAACTTCATCTTCTCTAGAAGCCCATAAGAAACAATCTACAAGAGCACATATAAGACATTTAAAAAAGTTAATGCACAAAATAATTTTTCCCAATAATGTGTTAGTCATGGAGGTAGAATCGTATTGTGAACTTGAAATCTTTACTAACCGTTTCTGCATCCACATACAGCATAGGACAGTCTGAGCATAAGGCCAACATATCTGATGACTGCACAAACTTTGACCCGATTCCCCTCAGGCCTTCTCCAAGGTAAGTGGAAGCATCGCTTGTCAGAGAGCAGAACTTATTTTGCATGTTCTGTAGAAGGAAAGACAATTGTTTGTAGAATTGAATATAACTTGATGCATTTCTAATAATTTTTTTTTAACAGACTTATCCAAATATGATTAAACTAATCAATCTAGTTAAGTCTTTAAATGTCACTTTAAGCTGAATACTGATATCTTGAAATATATCTAGTCAAATATTATGTACTGTCATTATGGCAAAGATAGAAGAAATCAGTTATTAGAAATTAGTTATTAAAACTATTATGTTCACAAATGTGTTGAAAAAATCTTCTTTCCGTAAAACATATAATATACAGGGGGGTAATAATTCAGGAGGCAATGTTACCTGAAACATGGCAGAGAAAATGTGGAATGTGTAAACAGCACTAGATCCATCAGTATCACACATCAGCTGGTTAACGTGACTCCGCCAGGCTTCTTCTGCATCGTCACACACCGCGGGCTGAAACGCTGCCAAAATGGCCGAGAAAAATGGGGAGGGTGGAGGAGGAAAGCCCAGCTCATCCAGATCATCTCGGTCCTCCCCAAAATGGTAGCTATGGAAAACGAAATGATGATGTCTTTAATAACCATACAGGTAAGCCTTTTTTGTTTCTAGAAAAGTGCATCTGTTTGTACCTGGGCAGGGAGTTTGGGTTCTGGTTGATTCCAGCTCTGTTTAGTTCTGCAGGAAGGTCCAGGTTAGCGCTAGAGCCGCAGTCGAACCTCATTGGCAGATCATTCGAGCTGAATGGCATGTCGTCCTCTTGGATATTTGACTCCTCGTCTTCTGGTAAAACCTGTGAAGATAAGAGAAAGCCTTTGCTGATCTGCTGTCCTCAATGTTTTATTTCATAGTCTTAAATTAAATCTTAAGTCTTAAGTCGTAAATTTGATTATTTTTTCAAATATTGCCTAAGTAACGCATTTCTAAACATAACAGTTTTAATAACTAATTTCTAATAACTTTTTTTAGTTTTTGCCATGATGACAGTACATAATATTTCACTAGTTATATTGCAAGATACAAGTAATCAGCTTACAGTGCAATTTAAAGGCTTAACTAGGTTAATTAGGTTAACTAGTGTGGAAATATAAATGTATGTAATCTAGCTTCAAATTAACAGTGATATTTATATATATATATATATATATATATATATATATATATATATATATATATATATATATATATATATATATATATATATATATATATATATATATATATATATATATACAGTTGAAGTAAGAATTTTTTTTTCTTTTTGAAATATTTCCCAAATGATATTTAACAGAGCAAGGACATTTTCACCGTATGTCTGATAATATCTTTTCTTTTTTTTCTTTTTTTTAAATTATTTTTTTAGGGGTTTTCACCTTTATTGGATTGGACAGTAGAGAGTATTGACAGGAAAGCATGGAGAGCAGAGAGAGGGGAAGGATCGGCATAGGACCACGAGGCGGAAATCGAACTCGGGTCGCCGTGAGCCCCGGAGTGCATGTGTCGACGCACTAACCACTACACCACTGGCATCGACTGATAATATCTTTTCTTTTGGAGAAAGTCTTATTTGTTTTATTTCGGCTAGAATAAAAGCAGTTTTTAATTTTTTTAAAAAACATTTTAAGGTCAAAATTATTAGCCCCTTTAAGCTATATATTTTTTTCGATAGTCTAAAGAACAAACCATCGTTATACTGTACAATAACTTGCCTAATTTACCCTAACCTGCCAAGTTAACCTAGTTAAGCCTTTAAATGTCACTTTAAGCTGTATAGAAGTGTCTTGAAAAATATCTAGTACAATATTATGTGCTGTCATCATGGCAAAGATAAAATAAATCAGTTATTAGAAATGAGTTATTAAAACTCTTATGTTTAGAAATGTGTTGAGAAAATCTTCTCTCCGTTAAACAGAAATTAGGGGAAAAAAATAAACGGGGGCGAATAATTCAGGGGGGCTAATAATTCTGACTCCAACTGTATATACATAACTGAAAAGTTATATTCTTTAGTTTTTAATTATACAATTTCATTCAAAACTGTAGCAGTGCAGGTGTGAGGGACATAAAACCTCTTGCTTCCTGAGCACTGGCTGAGCCAAAGTGATGCAAATGCTAAAGGCAGGGTCCAAATGACTGTACCTTTGTCTTTGGGTGATACTTTCAAGCTGGTCAGGGTGAAACCTCAGAATCTATTCAAGGCCCTAAAACAAGATTTTAAACTAAAACTAGTCGTGCCTGTTTTCTGTACACAGCCCCTCCTAAAAACATAATATAGACAGGACAACTCTGTCTCAAATCAGACTTGTGATGGACTCATTTTTAGACTACTCTTGTCTCTGTAAGGCCCTCTATACACTAATACATTTTAGTTTTAAAATGACGATTTAGAATGTAAACGATCCACGTCCACACTGGCGTTTCACCTAGCATTTTTGAACAACTCTCCGTCCACACTACACCACTGAAAACGCACATCACAAGACCACACACACGCACTCTGTCATGAGATGCAGCGTTTGTGCACGTCTGAGCTCCAGGCAGTCAGCGGGTGCTTTGAACATAGCTCCCCAGATGAGAGCAGCGCAAGTCGAATAGTTCATCAAGGATCTACTGCTTAATCTAATCTCACTATATTTGTTAAACGTGATATTTAATTCATCGTGTCTCTATCTAATGACTCTTCATCTTTTCAATCTATTACTTGTTCTCAGGTAACGCGTTTTGGCTGAGCACAAAGATAAGTTAATATATTAATTTATGTAACCACGTACACTGATTCTGCACATTTGACTGATTGCTTGCCTTTATTTCCTATATTGAATAAACTATTTATAGTTCACTAACTATTTATAAAACTGATATTAAGCAAAAGTGAGGGTATGTTTCGTATTTTTCAAAGAATGAAAGGAGGCAATAATTTTATAGGCTCTGTTTTGTTATAAATATGCATACAGTGAAGATGACGGTAATATAAATATGGAGCTACATGATGCCTCAACATTTTTGGTGTCTGTTAAGTTGTTAACATCAAAATGAAAATAGTCATGTTTTTATTTTATTCCTAATATAGGCTAGTGAAACAACGTAGCGAGGGTGATGCGAATGACAGTATAAAGTACACTGTTCCCTGTAAGATTTACTCGACGTGTCCTCGGGAGTTTGTTTTCCATATAACTTGCAAGGAAAGAATGCAAGACTGAACTTTGTGTATTTGATATTGAGATAAAGCCCCAATTAGATGTCTGCAGCCACGCCTCCGTTTTCAGATGTCTCTATTTTCCCCCTTCCACACTGACACGGAGCAGCAGTGTTTTAAATCCAAAACGGCTTCTTTACCATTTCCAAAACGCTTCGATTTCAGGGCTCGAAAAACTCTTGGGTAGTGTAGATGGAAGGTGTAACCGTAGCAAAACGTATGCGTTTTAAAACAAATAGTAGTGTAAACGGGGTCTTAAGAGACTCCTGTAAGCTCTTGCAGACTCGTGGACTTCTTGAAGACGCAGTTTGACTGCAGAAAAACCAACACGCCTCGATAAAGAATTCTGTTTGAAACGAGTCTCCTAGACTGGGTTCTTATTTTTCCAATACAACGCAAGTTAGGTTAATCAGGCAAGTCATTGGACAACAGGTTTAAAGATTTAAAAACTGCTTTTATTCCCTCTAATCTAAGAAATAAGACTTCCTCCAGAAGAAAAAAATGTACTGTAGAAAATACTGTGAAAATGTTCTTGCTCTATTAAACATCACTTGTGAAATATTTGTAAAAGAATATAAATGTAACATAGGGGCTGATCATTTTGCCTTTAACTGTAAAGTATGTCAACACATCTATCTTGTACTGGCGCGGTGATGTTATTTGGGCACTCTGAAGAGGTTTTGACATAACATTAAAACTAAACATACCGGCGGGATGATGTGGTCATCTGGTAGAGAGGTTCCCAAGCAGGGTGTTGCAGCATTAAGGGAATTTGGGTCAGCTGACGTGGTGTCATAAGAAGTCGACAGAGAGTCTGTATGATTGGTGTCCTCTGAGGGGGACAGGTTCATCGTCTGAAAAAAAAATCTAGATTTAGAAACTAACATCAGGCCAAAATGAAAGTCAAACCAAAAGTGGAAAGATGGATGTGTATACGGTATGGATGGATAAAACATTAGTTATACTTTAGTTAAATACAGTTGAAGTCAAAATTATTAGCTCTCCAGTGATTTTTTTCCTTTTTCAAATATTTCCCAAATTATGTTTAACAGAGCACGGACTTTTTCACAGTATTTCCTATAATATTTTTTCTTCTGGAAAAAGTCTTATTTGTTTTATTTCGGTTAGAATTAAAGCAGTTTTAATTTTTAAAAAAAAAAACATTTTAAATGTTATTAGCCCTTTTAAGCTATATTTTTTTCAGATTGTCTACAGAACAAACCATCGTTATCCAATGACTTGCCTAATTACCCTAACTTGCCTAATTAACCTAGTTAAGCCTTTAATATCACTTTAAGCTGAATACTAATATCTTAAAAAATATCTAGTACAATATAATTTACTGTCACCAGGGCAAAGATAAAATAAATCAGTTATTAGAAATGAGTTATTAAAACTATTATGGTTAGAAATTAGTTGAAAAAATCATTCAGTTAAACAGAAAGTGGGGAAAATATATATACAGGAGGGCTAATAATTCTGACTTTGACTGTATATTAGATACAGTAAATAGATAGAGATATGGACGAACAATGAATGAATAGAGTGGATGTTAAGAAAGCGCATACTAGTTGAGAGTGGGAAAGGCTCTGGCTGGTGGAGTTTGACTCTTCCTCAGAGGAGTCATCAGAGTCCCGCTGGGGGTCATGTAGACCAATGCCGATGCCAATGCCGATGCCGATGCAGGGAGTGATGTCAGAGTGCTGGCTCTCCTCCAGGAGTTCAGTCAGGTCTGTGCTGTCCAGAGAGCGACGGCGTACTCCCCAGTTAAAGTTATCCATACTCTCACCCTATTAAAACAAGCAAACAGCACTCATTTAGCAGATATATGCAATAATGTGCACCATTCCAGACTTCATCTCAGGCCCCAGGAAGCAGACTTAAGGTTAGTGTGATTTTACCAAGTAGTACATGTTTCTGGATCATGTTAATCCTGAAACAGCATTCCAATCAGCCAAACAGATTTATGGGATAACTTTACAGTGTATGTTTAGTTTAGGCTTACAATTAGTTAGGGTTATGTGATTCTACATCATTGTTCACAAACTATTATTGCGCTCGGATTTTGGAAATAGTTTAGTGATAGGTTTAGGCGTGGGGATTAGGTACAGATTACATTTTGGAACAGTAATGATGTTCCAAGATCAGCATATTTGTAGATAATATGTACAGTGCTTCCCACAGGTTTGAAATATACTTGCAGCGGTAGCCGGATTGAACCACACCTGTTACCCACATCAAATTAATAGTTACCTATATACGACAAACAAAACATAAATTGATTTTCGGCATTATTTTTATTTATTAAGAAACTGTTATAAACTGTTTCCTTTCAATGTGTTAAATGGGTTAAAGTCAAAATAAATAAATAAATAAATAAATAAATAAATAAATCCACTATTTCTATTACTTTTATGCTATTCAAGAGCCTCATGTGCAGCCACGAAAATCTCTCATTCAAGTTCAGGTTGCTTTCTTGGCATAACATTTTGTACAGTATTGCCAAAGCATTTCAGATGAATAAAATATGTAATATATTGACATCATCAATATCAAATATTAATAAAATATACAGCAAACGAAAAATAAATGACACAAATGGAACAAAAACAGACAATATCTCTAAAAAAAAAATAATAATTACAAAAATGTGTAATTGTTTAAAAAAGGCAAATAAGTTGATTAACCGTTTCTAACGGTGTACAAATATTTTGCAGCCAATTTAGATGTAATTTCATCCTCTCCGAGTATTTAGTAAAGTTTTATTGAGTTGTTTAGATTAAAGAATTAATTGTTTAATGTTTCTCTCGTGGCTGTGTGCACACAATTACTGACAGCTTTAATAAGAGAAAGCAAAAGTCAAATCCTGGATATTTTAGTATATTTAGAAACCCTGGCCGGATGCAAAAAGGCGAGTTTCTGTAGGTCTGCAAAGCACATGAGACGGTCTGTGGGACCGTTCTGCTGTCGAGACAGTTCTCGCGCGCACAGAACGAGCAGTATGAAAAGGGGTAAATGAGAGATTTTCCACTATTTTGGTTATATTGGGCGTGTAAAAGGATGATAATAATAGTAAAAAAAAAAAAAAGTGTTACTAAGTATACTTGGGCGGACGCCCAGGTAAAGTCTATGTGTGGAAAGCACTGATATAATATAATAGGGTTAGTGTGATTATGCTTACAGTTAGGATTATGTGCTTCTACATGATTATTATCCAACTATTATTCCACTCTGATTTTGGGAATAATTTACAGTTAGCTTTGGGTTTAGTTGTAAGGATTACATTTTTGAACAAAAATGACATTCCGGGATCAACATAGTTATTAATCTAGAATCGTGTCGTACATGGCAAAATCACACCCATCAATATAATAGATAATTTCTAAAAACAATTTATGTTAATCTAGGATCGAATCCTACTTGGTAAAATCACACCCACCGTAGAGAAAACACTCTTCTAACTGATCATGCACAGATGAAGAACACATGCAGGAAATACAATATTAGAAAACATTTCTGACTCTGCAAATGAAAAAGAAGTAATAATTTCCTTTATAGTCGAAGTGAAAATGATAGCTGATTTTAAGGATCTTAAGCCTGCAAGTATCTCCAAAATTGTAAGAATTTACTATTTCTAACTAAGTAAGAAATGGCTGAATGTGAATGAAACAAAAATGTTGTATGAGATGCTGCTAACATGCATTTCTACTGTATGAAATATGACTTTACACATCAAACTATTCTCTTTAGCCTATGACAGGATGAAGGTCTAGATGACTGGCACACATCTCAAAGCGAATCAGGTCACATGCTAACACAGCTGTTCTTACCTGCAGCTCCTATGGCAGCACAGGAGAGAAAGAGAGAGAGAGAGTGTTAGTCAAACAGTGAGAAAGACCAGAGGAAAAGCAATGGCCGCACTATTCAGGCAGTCTCTGATCAGCAATAGTATTATCTCATCATCCACAGAAAACATGAAAGAAATAATTGAAGAAGAAAAGAAAGAAAGGTGCAAGACAACCAGCTTGGGTTATTGTTAGTAGGAATGGGAATTGTATCTTACTCTATTTGAATACAATTTTGATGAAATTATTTGATTAAAGTTTTGATTAGAAACCACTTATTGATTTGCATTCCTCTATAAAATATTACCTTTAAATAATACAAACAGTATAGCGTTCCTCAGTATTCTCTGACGAATAGAAAGAACTAAATTTAAATACACATCTGTAAAAATAGAAATGTTTTACTGCCATTTTTGGTCAATTTAATAATAAATAACAGTACTAATTTAGTTTACCAAGCCCTGATTATTTCAACAGTGCATATATTTTAAATTAAACATATCAGAATGTTAAAGATGATACAGTAATAACATCTGATTACAATCTGATTTCCACTGACCTCTCCATCTTCTAGCTCTACATCCAGGAAGTCAAAGTCCCGGAAGACTCTGAACTGCTGCTCTGACGTGGTATCATCCAGGGTGTCCTCGCGGGTCCCGTCCTCAGATGACACCTGACTGGGCTGATGCTCCATGAGGTCCAGATCCCCACAGGATGAGAAGATTACCTGAGACAGATAAACACAACGATAGAGGCATTGAAAAGTCTTAGTGAGGGTTCAAATCAAGCAAAAATTTGTGATGAAAAGTATTTGAAAAAAAAAAAAAATAATATATATATATATATATATATATATATATATATATATATATATATATATATATATATATATATATATTATATATATAATATTAATATTATAAATATATATATATATATATATATATATATATATATATATATATATATATATATATATATATATATATATATATATATATATATATATATATATATATATAAAAATGAATCATGCAATGTAGTTTTTTTGAGTAGAATCTCAGGCACTCAGAAAGAAGGGTCTTAGAAAGACTAGACCAGAGATGCCCAAACTAGGGCCCGTGGGCCAAAGTTGGCCCATGGTAACCTTTGATTTGGCCCACCATCCCATCTGAGAAGAGATGGAGAATGATGGGGATGGTTTAGAGACTGTCATTTCTAAGTTAATGTAACTTTTTGATTGTTTTGTTTTATTGCTAAGCTATGAAAAGTTATACAAATTCAACATTTCAATTAAATTAATCAGATTTTTTAAAAATGTACATAGTCACCAGACAGACAGAGGACAATCCAGAGATATCAGTGAGCAAATGAAGGCAAAGGCAGATTCTGCTTGACTAATGTATTCAGCATTGAACTCCACTGTGCTATAAACGTGATTTTCTATGTTTTTATCGTAATAAGTAATAATAAAAAAAAAATATATATATACTGCATTAGTTAATACGATTTAAAGTAATGTTTTCAATTTATTTTTAAAATATTATAAAATAAGTTAGGAAATTACCTATGGCAACTTTAATGTAATATTTGACATTTTTACCATTGGCCCATGGGTCTCAATGATATTTAGTTTTTTGGTCCTTCATACAAAAAAGGGTCACACTTTATTTTGACGGTCCGTTTGTTGAATTTAAGTTACATTGCAACTAATTATCATTACATTATAAGTAGACTGTTAGGTTGGGGTTAGGGTTGGGGTTGGGGTTAGGGTTAGTGTAAGTTGACATGTAATTGCAAAGTTTCTTATAGTCAGTTAAATGTCTGTTGAAGGACTGTTAAATGTCAGTGTCAACAGATATTAAGTAGACAGTCTACTAATACTCAAATGGACCATCAAAATAAAGTGTTACCCAAAAAAGTTTGGGCACCCCTGGACTAGACACTGGCTACATTTACACACAGCCAAATAATCTGTTTGCAATCAGATTGACAGTTACATTGGATTGAAAAATGTTCAAATAAACACCTTGATTAAATTTTAATCAGATTGGAAGAGGTTTTTAATCATTTTCATAATGAATTAGTAAATGTTAAACTTTGATTAGTAAATGCTGGTATTGTTCATTATTAGTTCAAGCAAGTTAACGCATTAGTAGTAGTTAGTAAATGCTAGGGGTGCAACAGTTCAGTCTACTCACGGTTCAGTATCACGGTTTTAGGGTCACGATTTCGGTACGGTACAGTATGTGCTATGTTTAGAAAAAAAATGGCTACAGAAAAATTCACTGTAAAAATTAAAGAAAAATATACATATTTATTGGGTAACAAACACCTGAGAGCGGAGCAGGTTTTACACATATGACTGTAGATTTGCATGTTCTCTCATTAATTAAATAAAAGTAAGGCATTTCGAAATTTGCATGTTCAAAAAAAATGCTTAAGAAAAATAAAGAGAGAAAGCTTAAACCTCCCCTTTTTCTGTTATACATCTTGACTCAACAGTCTCAACCAATTATGCAGATAATAATTATGTCAACACATCTTAATAATTGAGCAATTTTAGAGCATTGAGTATTACATTATGCTTGCATTACCAAGGCAACAACGCATTTTTATCAACAATCATTACAGAGAGCTGAATAATGAATGAAACTTAAGCAAAGAGAGAGCGTTCGTCTCTTCTCTCTCATCTTAAATCAGCAGGAACAGTCATTTGAGAAGAAAACTGTTCTTAGCAGACAGCGGGTAAACAGAACGAATAAATAGCGGCAGCGATTGGGTGTGGAAGAACACCCAGTGGGAGTGCGACTGCAGTAACAGACCTCTGCAACCTCTTTAGGCTGTACAGTATGTCAGGGTCCATATGGGACGCTTCTGGGTCTGGACATGGACTTTGATCTGCCTGTTAGACACCACTGATCTAGGCTATCTTTGCAACAACAACAAAAATAAAATCGGCATTTGTTATTTTTTTGTGTCTGTCTGAAGTTACGTTTAGTGTCTGTTGAAACACTAACTGCAATGCGCCGTTTTGGTCTCACCTGCGCTTTATCTCTCACTTGCCATGCTAAACTCTCAGAAACTCAGTGAAAACTCCATCACACACCAGAAACATGATGTCAATAACAGATTTATATACTAAGAGGTGATTGGACGGGTCACAGACATGTGAAAGGTAATCGAAGCGTACAAAGGCTGAACTTTTTTGCCTTGTTGCAGTTGTTTTTCTCACCTAACCAATATAAATAATGCATATTCTAAACTGTGGATCACAGGGTGCACCGAATTGTGGGAGGACAACGGAACGACAAGATTTTTTACTGAGAACCGTTGCATCCCTAGTAAATATATTAACTAACATTAACTAATCAAAACTTATTGTAAACATTTTGAATTTACTTAAGACTATAGTGAAAAATTTGTGACGAAAAAAATTAAATAAATGAATGAATCATGCAACCAATATTTCATAGTAGATTTATGATTACATCCTAATGGAAATGAGCTGATGTGTTTGTGCTTTATCAGTAGAAAACACCTGCCGAAACCCCTGCATTTAGCCGTAATTTGCCCTGTTTAGTAAATAAATGATTGCCTAAAATGCATGTCTTTCTAGGAACAGCAGTGACATTGATTACTTACAGATGGGTTTTTGGTGAGCCCAACTTCCTGTCCGCAGAGTGACAGAACATTCACCAGCTTCTCTCTCGTTCGCTTCTGGGAAACAAAAAAAAAATACAGGTTGAAAAAAGCAGACACTGATAGAACACGTTGATCTTCAGTCATTTAGACTTTCATCACAGTTTAGTACAACCTAAAAGAATCCCTCATACCGTGTCTAATATGAGCATGAGGATGAAATGTTTGTCACCTGTGATGATTGTGGTCGTTTCCAGCTGACCGGCACAAGAACGGTGTTAGAGTTGGATCCTGAAGAAGTGGAGGACGTGCTACGGGTCACAGCAATCGCACGGGCTTTCCCATCTCTCCCTCCTGATCCCTGCAAGTCATCATATCTGCGGCCAATAACCGGCGTCTGGACACAAATACATACAGTATAAGCCACTCATCAATATAAACATGTTTTGACATAAATCATATAACCTCCTACACAAACATGAGTACAACGACAGGTCCTGAGAAGCACTCACAGACTCGCACTACCCTATGAGTCACAGACTTCCTGTAGATAAACAAGCATGCATGGAAAAACAGTCTAATTGCTGAAGTCCTTATCAGTGTGCACCCATTCCATCTGGACAGGATATCACTGCTTTCATCAGGGCTGGACAAAAGGCAAAAGGACTCAATTCTAGGAACTGAGAGGGCTTCCTGTAATTGCATCCGAAGCCACAAGAGGGCAATCATACACACATTTGGTTTCAAGGAGGAAAGCAGCACAGTCTTCATGTGTTACAAATTTCCCTGTTACAGAATTACAAAGTTCATCTTAAATACACAGAATATAACCAAAATTGTCTGAAGATTATTATTGGATAAGGATGAGAGTGTTTGAAGTGCTTCTTTTATACTATTTGGACTATTTTTGTAGTGTGTAAAATAGCTGTAATAGAGATAAGTCTCTGACTCAAATCGATACTGTCAAACGGACACCCTAATTACTGTTAATAGCACTGTGTTGACAAGTGCTGAAAAGGCCTCTGAACTAATATGGTCATTCAGATATGAATATGGTAAACCAATCACAGCAGACTGGGTCATTTGACCAACCAGAGCAGAGCAAGCTCTCAGAAAGCAGGGGGTTAAAAAGACCTGTTTTAGATACTGGCTACAGTTACATGCACCCAAATAATCAGTTTGTAATCAGATTGATGTTTAAACTGGATTGAAAAATGTTCAAATAAAAATACTTCAAATCGAATGAAATTTTGAGCAGATTGGAAAAGGTGGTTTATTGCTTTTCCAGTCTGATCCAATAGCAAACCAAACGACCATGTAAGCCAGGGGTGGGGAAACTCAGTCCCGGAGGGCCGGTATCCTGCAGAGTTTACATCCAACCATAATCAAACACACCTGCCTATAGCTTTCTAGTGATCTTGAAGACACTGCTTGGTAGGGTTGTCGCGATACTATTAATTAATCTTACGAAACTATACCAGCTGAAGTATCATGATACCAAATAGTATTGCGATACTGTAATTCATAACTCAATTTATAAAGAAAATTGTCAAAAATATTATATTTTATGTTATAATAAGCCTACTTGAATTTAATTCATAATACTCAAGGCCAAAAAGTATTATTTGCATGTCACTTCATCTAAAATGTATTTATTCTTTTTGTATATTTTGTAGATAACTGACCAACAAAAAATACATTAAAATAAAGATACAAATTATACCGAATGAAAATCGTTACAAAAAGAGCATTTTTCCAACAAAATTAGGCTATATGAGGTGGTCAAAAATTGTTTCAATGTTTCCTGTTGCTATTTTGAGTTTTTCATCTGTATTTTTCTTTCAGAGTTATCAGGTAACAATACAAAGTAATTCAAAATTTCACTTTGTGAGTGGTTCTTTTAAAGAGATTGTCACGGTTGTTGTAGCTACTAAATCATATTAACAGGAACAGAAATGAACCGATTCAGATGTGCATTCAAACTGAAGCATCAGAAAACGTTCAATAGGTTACCATAAAATGCACAAATTCTACACAGTTTTGCAACCCTAAAGGGCTCCACAGACTATTCAAATAAAGTAGTCTATTGTTGCACAAACGTGTGAGCATTTTAGTGACTTTTCCACATGCAAAATTATCTATTGTGGATAAACCGTTAATGACGATATTACCGTTTACAAACTACAGTGGCACTGGCAGTATTTTGGAGCCATAATATTGCGATACTAGCATAGTACCAGTAAACTGTGCAACAGTAAAATGCTTAGCATGTTCAGAAGTGTTTGATTAGTGTTGGAGCAAAACTCTGTAGGACACCGGCACTCCAGGACTGAGTTTGCCCACCCCTGATGTAAACACCTGAATCCAACTACTATATAATGAGCTCTGATGGTGTCATATCCCCACAAAGCAAATACGCACTTGTTTTAATCAGAATGTACAGTTTAAGAAACACATATAAATGGATATTTGAATCAGACAACAATGTTTACAATACATGTAAACAGATCTGCAATCAGATTCATTTCATTCAGATGGAAGAAAAATTAGTGCATGTAAACGTAACCACTGTGATAAAGGAGGCAATGCTGCTATAAAATTTGGACCTTGGATAGATGTAATCTTATTGAAGACATAAAAAACTAAATAAAGAACCTTTCAAATAACATAATATTAAGTTATGATTTTTGACCTATTTAGGTGTCAAACATAACATACAAAAGCAGGCTATCAATCTTTATTATATAATACTGTATGATGAGAGGTTATAATCATAAATGCAGTAAAAATGTCTCTCGGGACTTCTGTTGACTATCACCCCCATTTCTCTAGCTGAAGTTGAGCTGAAAACTTGAGTGACTCTCCTTTGGCCTATTATGCACCAAAAACAAAGGAAAAGTGGCTGCGCCCTTCATGGGATCTGATAACAAATGCATAGTCAAAAACAACAACAGGGCCACACCTCAAGAGTTGAATGAGTCAGAAAAGGTGTGTGATCTCACTGAAAACTGACATTTTCAAGAGGAAAAATTCAGTTTCACACATGAATGTGAACAATTGAGCAACAATATACCTCAGATATATCGAAATGGAATTCCATCGTCTTTCCTGGCAAGGCTTTAGATGAGCCATCCCACATCATACGGCTAACCTCCAGGTGGGCTAGATCACCATGGGCGTAGGATGGCAGTGATAAACTAGCTGAACGGGAAACGACCAGCTTCAAAATGTTCAGAGCTTCTTTCCAGTGGACCGTCTAGAACACACACACACATATTGGTTTGACAAATCAGATCGAGATGCTTAAAAATGACCAAATGAATCCTAATTCAGTAAGAATCTCACCTGTACAAATTTCTCAATGGTCTTTAGCACCTCAACATTGAAAGGTTTGACCTGAATTCCTGCCAAATCCATGTGGCTTAGCAGACTATAGATGATCTGCAGCAGAGGCTGTTGCATGCTGGGTAATCCTTTATCTAGCAACTGTGAAGAGAGATCAGCTAGCATTACAACACTGTTCTTTGCATGCAATTTTACATACCATTTTGTATGTTATAGGTGAGGAATATCGTGCTCATCAGGTTAGCTCACCTCAGCCATATACGTCACCAGACTGAGTGTGATGTCTGAGAAAGCCTCATGCAAGTAGCGGCAGACCACATTAACCCACGAGAAGGGGTCTCTGGTATAGGAACGAGTCTTATAAAGGGTCATCACATGTGCCAGGTTAGACAGCTTAGTGTTCTTGTCTTTCTCCTCAAGACACACCTAGAAAACACACAATAAACAATAGTATAATGTAATTGTTAATGTCTTATAGAATTAATTTACTGAAGATTACTGACCTTATACTGACAGTTTTTATACTTTATTTTATTTTCATACATAAAAGTAATTATTAGTTTACGTTAATGTGACCAACTGTTTATTATACATGCATAGATGCTACCACTGTCACAATTCAGGGTTAGGTGTTGAAAATGAGTCAGGTTTGTCTTCTAATTCGGGTGTAAATGTCAGTAAAGTGCAGGGTGTGTTTTATAATAGAAATGTGCAGACCTGTGCAATCCGCTCAGCACTTTCTTTACAGAACTGCGTTGGACTACCAAAGTGTTGCACCAAGTGAGGCAGCAGACAAAGCACATTCAGAGGAAAACCTGGGCAGATGGAGAATAAAAAATGAAATATGTTAAAGCGTAGATTTTAAAACAAAATCAAGTTTGGTTTTCAGGCTGTGGATCAATGTAATGAAATATGCATCAACACATCTTGGTCACAGTAGATGCATCTAAATACATACCAGGTAGGAACAGTAGCTATATTTCCATCCAAACATGTGAAAATGTGTGCAAAACTGTACTATGACATAAAACATTTGCAAATAAAGCAGTGTTTCCATCAAACGAGTCAAAAAGAACAAAATCGTCACGCATAAACTGGCGCCAGATATCAAAAAGGAAAATAGAATTGTTTCTGCAGTAAAAGCCACTGTAGGCCTTTTTTCTTACAGGATAAATGCAGATAAAATCAAAACTCAATGAACATGCAGTGTTTTTGGAGGTACAAGATCGCCCTTTAGAAACACAGTTCTGTTCTAGGAGGTAATAATACTAAACCACTTTGATGACAGACTTTGGCTAAGGGATTTTAGAATGACCAATGACCAAATGATGCTGTCAGTTTACTGGTTAGACCATTAATGCTGTCTCATCGTGTCCTTATTTGTTAACACGTTATCTGTTAAAACATGACTTTTTGACACACATGCTAAACTTTATTCATTAAATGTGTGTCCCTTATTGAATTGATGTTTATAGGTATTGAAACTACAGTTGAAGTCAGAATTATTAGCCTCACTTTGAAATTTTTTTCCTTTTTTAAATATTTCCCAAATGATGTTTAACAGAGCAAGGAAATTTTCACAGTATGTCTGATAATACTTTTTTTTCTTTTGGAGAAAGTCTTATTTGTTTTATTTCGTCTAGAATAAAAGCAGTTTTTAATTTTTTTAAACCCCATTTTAAGGACAAACTTATTATCCCCTTTAAGCTTTAATTTTTCGATCTACAGAACAAACCATCATTATACAATAACTTGCCTAATTACCCTAACCTGCCTAGATAACCTAATTAACCTAGTTAAGCCTTTAATTGTCACTTTAAGCTGTATAGTCTGTATGCGTCTTGTGAAATATCTAGTAAAATATTATTTACTGTCATTATAGCAAAGATAAAATAAATCAGTTATTAGAGATGATATATTAAAACTATTATGATTAGAAATGTGTTGAAAAAAATCTTCTCTCCGTTAAACAGAAATTGGGGAAAAAATTAAAAGGGGGCTAATAATTCAGGGGGTCTAATAATACTGACTTCAACTGTATATGTTGTTTTGTATATGTTTTCAATTCACATTTTCAAAATGTATGTGCATCTTGATATTTTTATGCAATATTCCAAAACATGCATTAAAATAGATGGATGGAAACAGCTAGTAATAATACAAGGCATTCATAATAATAATCAGTGCTTTCCACACATAGACTTTACTTGGGCCACCCAGGTATATTAACAGCCGCCAAAGTGTATTTGATGACAGTTTTTTTTTTTTTTTACCAATATTATCATCCTTTTACACTTTATTGTATCCACCCAAGATAACCAAACATCCGTGTTCAATTAACAAGTAAAAATCTTCTTTTGCCCCATTTCATACTGCCTATTGTATGTGCGCAAGAACTGTCAACAACACTTCCTCAGACAGTCTCACGTGCTCTGCAAGGACCCACAGAGATGTGCTTTTTTGAGGCTTAAAAATGCGTCTGTCGACTCCGGCCGGTGTTTCTAAATCTCCTAAAATGTCTGGGAGTCAACTTTTGCTTTCGCTTTCTAAAGTTGTTGCGTTTATGGATTACTCTTTTATTAAAGACTACATTCCGCTTGGATCAACTCAACTCATTTGCCTTATTTAAATAATCTACACTTTTTATTCTAATTATTAATAAATATTATCCATTTTAGAGATATAGTCTGTTTTTAGTAATTTTTCCTGAAATTTATTTGGGCGACGCATGGCGCAGTAGGTAGTGCTGTCACCTCACTGCAAGAAGGTGGCTGGTTCGAGCCTCGGCTGGGTTAGTTGGCGTTTCTGTGTGGAGTTTGCATGTTCTCCCTGCGTTCGCGTGGGTTTCCTCCGGGTGCTCTGGTTTCCCCCACAGTCCAAAGACATGTGGCATAGGTGAACTGAGTAGGCTAAATTGTCCGTAGTATATGAGTGTGAATGAGTGTGTATGGATATTTCCCAGAGATGGGTTGCAGCTGGAAGGGCATCCGCTGCGTAAAACATGTGCTGGATGACGCCGCCAATAGCCTAGTGGTATTGTGCGCCGACATATAGCACAGATGTGCTCACGGCGACCCGAGTTCGATTCTCGGCTTCAGGTCCTTTGCCGATCTATTCCCTCTCTCTGCTCCCAATACTTTCCTGTCTGAAATCGCTACTGTCCTATCATAATAAAGGTGAAAACCCCTAAAAAATTATTATTAAAAAAAAAAAAACATACGCTGGATAAGTTGAAAGTTCATTCCGCTGTGGCAACCCCGGATTAATAAAGGGACTAAGCCGAAAAGAAAATGAATGAATGAATGAATTTATGTCTCATTTGCTGTATATGTTTTTCATTTGATGATGTTGATATATTACATATTTTATACATATCTAAAATGCTTTGGCAATACTGTACTAAATGTCATGCTGATAAAGCAACCTGAACTTGAGAGAGAGAGAGAGAGAGAGAGAGAAAGAGGGAGTGGAGCTGTGTGCAGATTGCTCCTAAATAGCATAAAAATAAGAGAAATAAAGGATTTTTATTTCAACAGCCTTTTTTAAAACTTTAACCTATTGAAAAGAAACGGTGTATAACAGTGTCATAATAAATAAAAGTATTTTTAAAAATCACATTAGTGATTTCAAACCTGTGGGAAGCACTGATAATATACAAGATAATGCCAGAAACCAATCAAAAAAATACAGAGAACGCCACTGCTTTTAAGTCATTAAGCCACACCACACTTTTGTGAACAGATTTCAGCCCATTTTACCCACCTATAGCCTGTGACGTATCCACCACTGGCACTCGTGAAACAGGTGTAAGCTGACAGAATAGCTGAAGAGTAAGATCATTCGTGGTTGGAGAAGTGAATCCCTTCAGGAGCAGCTGCTGAAGTCCAGAAAAGCCACTCCACCTCAGCTGCGCCTGGAGCTTCTCTAGTCTTTCCCTGTTCTCCTGCAGATCCAGTGGAACCCGCGCCAGCAGTTTGTGCACTAGCCTTAATGACATCTGGTACTCGAACTCAAAGTCCGACTCCATGAGCGACACCGCCACCCAGAAGATGGTGGCGAGCAGGTTTGCTGGATGACTGGAGTGCGACGGGTCGGTGATGACACTTGTGTCGGCGCGGGTAGAGTTGGATGATGTGCTGCGGGCCGAGCGCATGAGACCCTGTTGGGTACAGGCCTGGATGCGATCCAGGGTGGCACTGCGAGGCGGGTTGGAGGATGAGTTTTCTCCACTTTCGCCAAACTTCTTGGGGACAGAATAACTGCGCTGGTGCCTGTTCCGTTCATTAGTCCCGGCCTCTTGGAGGAGGTTGATCTGTCCTGTGCTCTTACGATTTGGGTTAAGCTTGCCACTCACCAGGAAGTCTGGCGATGAATCTCTGTTTGTGGATGAGACATTGCAAGAATATATTCAACCCAGGCTCATTCTGATTACGTACCCCTATATACATTATTGTAGAGAGCAAAATACATCCCAGGAGCTATGTTTTTTTTGCAGTTTTTGTTTTGGCGAACTCGCCAGAGGCCGCTGCATACACTTTTTCAGATCTTAAATTTCTCTTGTAAGTGCCATTTGCAACAGCTGTTTCACAACAAACCCCCCAGAGTCCGCTGCGTGCATTTTTTTAAATCTCAAATTTCTCTCGCGAGTGCCATTTGCGCCTGCTGTTCTCACATAAATCCACCAGAGGCCGCTGCTTACACTTTTTTTTAGATCTTAAATTTCTTTCGCGATGGTCATTCACGCTTGCTGTTCTCACGTAAGTCCACCAGAGGCTGCTGTCGACTGACTGACTGACTGACCAACCGATATCCCCACCCTCCCCCTTCCCTAAACCCAACCGCAGTGTTTTGAAAAGCAATCCTGAAAAAGAAAAACCCCTTGATTTTTACCCCATTTTCAGATTTTATCACATTCTCACCCTGTTATTTGCTTGTTTTGCTTTTTTGGCTTCTGTTTTTGTCTAACCTGCTTTCTGGAAAGGTTCTTCACCAGGCTCTAACCCCATCGTCGCGGTCAACTCTGCTCTGCATCTCAAGTTTGGTGACATACGTGTCGTTTGTACGATCGGACAAACTGGGTAACAGCGAAAAAAAAGTCTTGATGCAGGTAATCGGTCAGCTGGTAAGCTCGAAAAGGAATCATACCGCACATTAGCATCATTAGCGTTCGTTTTAAAAACAAGTTGCTGCCATACATAGCTCTAGCTACATAATTCGAGATCTCCAGAAACATATATAGGGCTACATTTTCAGAATGAGCCTGTGTTGAATATATTGTAAAAACCTATTTTCTTGTTATATACGGTATTTATATTTATATGTACTACCATTTAAATATGTGGGCTTAATTTTTTGCTGAAGATACAGTAAAACATTAACATGAAATTTTATTATGATTTAAAAGAAGTTTTTATCTCTTGTAATATATTTTCAAATGTAATTTGCTGAGTTTTTAGCAGTCATTACTTTAGGCTTCAATGTCACTTTATTTGAAATTAATCTAATATGAATCAATCAAATAATTCTCAAAACATATCTTATTATTATCAATGTTAAAAAAGTTAGTTCTGCTTAATATATTCAATGCTGTTATTTTTGATTACTTTCCATCCATTTTAATTATTTTTCATCTATAGTTTATTTACACATTTTCTTCTGTTATTTTAATTTTGAAGTTTTAGTAGGTTTACTACTAAATAATAAATATTTGTAATTAGCATTAATAGTTACTATTACGATCAACAGTTGTTGTTATTATTCTTATTTAATACTTAATTTTATTTATTTATAATAAGCATAAATAAAAGTCTTAATTTCTTTCTTTTTTTTGTACCAACCCCAAAATATCGAATGTACTATACTGTAATTATACATTTTTGTAATGTAAACAGCATAAAAGACAAACCTTGTCAAAGCTGCCATAAGTTCACTGTTATTGAGACATTCAGCCAAATTGTCCACAACAGACTCCAGAGTGAGTAAAATCTCCATGACGTAACCCTGGAAAGCAGGTTAGCACACAAACTTTAACTTCCAAATACATTTGATCAATTATTCCAGAAAACTAAATGTATTATTATGATAATGATAGCATTTATTGCATTAAAATAGCATTGATTCACACCTGGACTTCATCTCCATGCTCCCCAACGACCTCCACCAGACGCGAGAGCAAGTCAGACACGGCGTGGGCAGAAAGAGGCTGTCTCAGGGCACGGAAGATCTGGAAAGAGCGTCCGGCGTAATGGCGGGAAGAGCTGCAGAGGGCCGTCTGCAAAGCAACGTCGCTCAGCTGATGCTCTAGATGGAAATCTAGACACACAACACAGAAACTTAGCAATCAATGTAATATATCATATTTTTTTCCTACATTTCATAAGGCTTTGCATGAATAGTGGGAGTAACTTCCATTAAACTGTAAAGAATCAGTGAATAAGGTGTAATTTATTCTCCTCACAGTTCATCTATCCAATATTAAAAGAAATGTCTTACAATTAACAAATTACTATTAGCAGACCATGAAAAACTCCACACAACTTTCCACAGCAATACTACAGATGTGTTGAATAATAATGTTATTAATAATATTAATTATGTTGTTATTAATTGCACCTCTCACTCACTTTTCACTATATATATACAGTTGAAGTCAGAATTATTAGCCCCCCTTTTTATTTTTTTCTCCAATTTCTGTTTAACGGAGAGAAGATTTTTTCAACACATTTCTAAACATAATAGTTCTAATAACTTATCTCTAATAACTGATTTATTTTATCTTTGCCATGATAACAGCACATAATATTTTACTAGATATTTTTCAAGACACTTCTATACAGCTTAAAGTGACAATTAAAGGCTTAACTAGGTTAATTAGGTTAACTAGGCAGGTTAGGGTAATGTAATTAGGCAAGTTATTGTATAACGATGATTTGTTCTGTAGATTATCGAGAAAAAAAAAATAGCTTAAAGGGGCTAATAATTTTGTCCATAAAATGGATTTAAAAAAATTAAAAACTGCTTTTATTCTAGCCAAAATAAAACAAATAAGACTTTCTCCAGAAGAAAAAATATTATCAGACATACTGTGAATTTCTTTTTAGCTCTGTTCAAAATAATTTGGGAAAGCAAAGGGGGGCTAATAATTCTGACTTCAACTGTATATGGATTATTTATAGCACAACTTTAATATTTAAAATATTCTGCTTTAGATATTTTTGAAAAGATGTTCTGCAAACTGGAAGGGAAACCCATAATTTGAAGCACAGTCGTCACATGCAGAAAAAGATGGATACGTTTGTTTATTGTGAGTATGAAACATAAATGGTAATTACCTGATTTGGACTCTTTGAACACAGAGACGATATGCCGCAGGAAGTTGGTGAGCTGCTCAGCACTCTTAGAGTTGAGATTCTTCGGAGTGATGTCTTCATGGCACCAAAGCGGTCCGAAAGCCCTGAGTAAGGACAGGACAGTACTCCATGCACTGTACCACCACCACCACCACCAGAATCACAAATACATCAACTACTGCTCGCTAATTTTACCTGCTGATGCGGGAATAGGCCTAACTCATAGTTTCCAAGTGACATCACACTCAAGATATTCCTACAATAACACCATTTATTTTTTGCACCAGGTTTGTACTATGTATTAATAAAGTAAGAAAGTGATGTTAAAAGACCAAATTCATTATTCGTCTCATGCTAACTATTTACAGGTGATCAGATTTACCTAGAATATGAATGCAATATGCTAAACTGCTAAGTGTTCCAATTTATAAATCTGCATACATGCATCTGCAAACATTTCCTGCAAAGAGCAATATATGTTGTATAATAAGGATTGTAAATTAACAAAACTTGTTTGTTCACATATCTTTTTATTTAAAAATATTTTTCAATATATATTAAATATATGTTTATATCAAGATATGATATAAACATTTTTCGTTTGAAATGAATGGAAAATTCCAACCCAGGCTCATTCTGAAAACATACTGCTATATACATTTCTGTAGTGCGCCAAATAAGTCCTAGGAGCTACGTTTTTTGCAGTTTTTGTTTTCGCGAATCCACCAGAGGCCGCTGTGTATGCCTTTTGAGATCTCAAATTTCTCTCGCGAGTGCCATTTGCACCTGCTGTTCTCGCATAAATCCACCAGAGGCCGCTGTCGACTCACTGTTTACTGACTGACTGACTGACCGGTCGACTGACCCACCCTCCTCCTTCCCTAAACCCAGCCAATAGTGTTTTTAAAAGCCCCGATTGACCCGCCCACCCACTTCCCTAAACCCAATCGACAATTTTAAAAAGCAATCCAGAAAAAGAAAAGCCCTCGCCTGATTTTTACCACGTTTTCAGATTTCACCACATTCTCACATTCTCTCCTGTTATTTACTTGTTTATTTTACTTTTTGGATTCTGTTTTTGTCTTACCCACTTTCTGAAACCGTTCTTCACCGTACTCGAACCCCATTGTTGTGGTCATCTCCTCTCTGCTTTTCAAGTTCACCGAGGTACATGGCGAGCTAACTGGACAAACTGGTAACAGCCGGAAAGCCATCCATACGGAGGTAAGTGGTCAGCCAGTAAGCGTGAAAAGGAACGGTGTCATACCGCCTCGTAGCGTTCATTTTAAAGATTAAATGCAGCCATACGTAGCTCTGGCTACATAACTTGCGATCTCCAGAAACGTATATAGGGCTACATTTTCAGAATGAGCCTATGTTGGAAATTTCACAAGTCTGTTCACAAGTCTTCAGTTCTATTGATGTTTTTTTCCTGATCTCAAGATTTGTGGGAAAGTCAAATGTAAAATAATTTAGATAAGTAGGATTAATTAAACTAATAATTTAAATATTAAATAATTCAAATCATTTGAAATAGTTAAAGTAATAATATTTAATATAGGAATTATATGTAGAAATATATACTATTTTTAAAAGTAGCAATAAACCTTTTTTGTAGTTTTTTTTTTTTTATCAGCTAGAAGCTTTGTGAGCTTTGTAATATCTATTAGTTGATGCACCATTTGTTTATCTTGTCATCTTAATAAAAATTTTCCTATGCATTTCATATGTCGTTTTACTAAATGTATATTTCTTTTATAGGAAAACTGATACACAAATTTGTATCTATATAATAAAACAACTCCTCTAAATGTGTTTCAGTGCCACACACCTGGTGGTGAGAAACTCAATGAGCTTGTTGGTTTTCTCCTCTGATTCTGTGGAGGACTCATCCAGCTCCTCCAGGTCAGCTGTGATTTGCGGCAGGTTTCCGATGCTTCCTCCCAGACTCACACTGGAGGAAGTGGAGGACGAGCTCAGTCCAGAATCAGCCACTGGTGATGCCTGCCACTCTCGCAGGAAGTCAAATCCCCCTGTTCAGACAAGAGTACAGTTTATTTGTGTGACACACACATTTTTTTAAATTATACATCTTGTTTCTGCGGCCTGGAAAGTAAGTATGATCACGACTCTTACGTATTTAAAAAATGTGAGGTGTGTTCCAAGTTGTAACTGTCAGTAGTGACTTTTCGCACCTGCACCTATTCAAATATCAGTAAACAAGGAAGCAGAAGCATCGTGGCATGCATGATTAAAGATTAAATGCCAGAAAACCCTCAGTCATGATGCAAAATTGGACTTGGCACAAGTGTCTGGCCTAATTACCTCCATGTCAGTCTCTTCCAAAGCAAGAAAGACAAACAGCTGCCAAAAATACTTTTACTTCTATGCCAAAGAGAGTTAAATCATTATCCTAACCCTTGGGGTTTAGCCTGATAATAGTCACCTACTTCCTCACAGTAAATTTAAGCTGTGTTTGAAACGTAGTTGAATCAAAAACGCAGTCAGATTGCTCTTGAAGTGTAAATGTGCTCAAATATATTCAGAAAGCCACAAAAGACCAACTAATCTTAGCCTACTGACGGAATGTGATCATTATGGGTTGTCAAAAGCCCATCACACATCGGAGGCAATGTGCAGCACAGATCAACGTCTCTCAGAATACTTAACTTTTTTATATTAAGGTACACATGCATTTAAATGTATGCCAATATCAGATGGAGAAAGTAATGCGCCTCAACCAATCAAGCATTTTTTTTGTGTTTAAAGGTCTTGTGAAATTAAAATAAAAAAATGTAGATGCTAGTTTCAGTCTGTTCATTTTAAGGGATATCTATTAGCTAACGTGATCCAAAACAGTGAAAAATTCACATTTAGAAAATATGAAACTGATATAAACATCATCGTTTTTTTTTTTGAATTGACCTCATACTTCAGTTTCTCATTGAAACTTGACCAATACATCTCTAGTATTTGATCTCTAGTATCTGACATGTCATGTCATTCTAGACGCTCTCATTTGCTTTTTATTTGATGCACTTGAGCTCAACAATTTTCACTGGCAGAGCTGTGATAAAAACAAAACGCTATTGGCTGTTTTTTTAAAGGGGAGGAGTTACTCTATGTCTCGTCCTCTTCATTTCAGTTCAGATTACGTCTCAAACATCAAATAAAAAAATGCACATTTTAAAGCACATTTCTCCACAAATACTGTAGACTACACTATCTGACAAAAGCCTTGTCGTCGATCCCAGTTGTAAGAGCAACAAATAATAACTTGACTTCTGGTTGATCATTTGGAAAAGTGGCAGAAGGTAGTTTTTTTTGTCGATGAATCATCTGTTGAACTGCATCAGAATCATCACAAATACAGCAGAAGACCTATTGGATCCCACATGGAGCCAAGATTCTCACAGAAATCCGTCAAGTTTGGTGAAGGAAAAATCGTAGTTTGGGGTTACATTCAGTATGGGGGCGTGCGAGAGCTCTGCAGAGTGGATGTCAATATCAACAGCCTGGGTTATCAAGACATTTGTGCTGCCCATTACATTACAAACCACAGAAGAGGGCCAATTCTTCAGCAGGATAGCGCTGCTCCTCATACTTCAGCCTCCATATCAATGTTCCTGAAAGCAAAGAAGGTCAAGGTGCTCTAGCATTGGCCAGCCCAGTCACCAGAGATGAACATTATTGAGCATGTCTGGGGTAAGATGAAGGAGGAGGCATTGAAGATGAATCCAAAGATGAATCCAAGAACGCTTTTTTTGCCATTTCAGATGACTTTATTAATAAGTTATTTGAGTCATTGCAGAGATGTATGGATGCAGTCCTCCAAGCTCATGGGAGTCATACACAATATTCATTGTTTTTCCACTGCACCATGACTTTATATTCTATACTGTACATTATTTCTGTTAAGTGACAAGACTTTTGTCTAAGCAAAGTCAGACCTTACTGTCCTAATTGAATAATTATTAATCAAGGCATGGTCATATTTTATTTTGGTAAAATAAGTGTAATCTAGAGGCCTTTGCCTTTCATATAAGCCACTTCTGATACCAAATGATCAACTAGAAGTCAAGTTATTATTTGTTGTTTCTAAAACTTGGATAGGTGAGAAAACTATTGTCAGGTAGTGTAGTCATGAAATACACATGAACGAATGACTACATGTGAAGTCTGTCTAATCTATTTGATGACTAGTGTATTCTTGGACTATTGTTAGACATCTATCAGACTTTCAATGACAACCAATTGTAGAAGACGTCTATTAAACACAAAATTGCTTGGTGAGAACTGACCCCTTGTGATTAAATCATTGGAACAGCATGCTAATATCAAAAGAAAACAGTGTCTTTAGTGTCAGGCTATATTTGAAGTTTGTATTTCTGGGTCAAGAAACTGATCGTACCTGTGTAGACGTATTCAGGCTGGTAGCTGGATTTTACAGTGAGGGTCTTGTTGTCCCCAATCTCTCTGGTCAGCAACAGGACAGAGGCAATGACCTGGAAGTTGTTGTTGCAGGAAAGGGCTATGAGAAGATGCAAGAGTAACCTCTTACTGTGCTCAAACACCTCCGGGCGGTAATGATCCAAACCTGAGAGGACAGAGAGGCACAGCTAAATGAATTGAACTGATTTAAACTGAGTAGAGCAGGAGTCAGTGAGGTAGACAGGAATGAAACACATTCGGAAACTGAACTAAACTGCTTTCAGTGGGAATTCCCACGGTTGTACTGTGACATAACTTTAACACAATAATAATAATAGAGTGCGGATTCAACTGTCAGATCTATTACACGCACAGAAGATAAATATTTTTGGAATTTGTGATTTGAGGTTGCAGCACAATGGTTTAGTGAGTAACACTGTTGCCTTATTGCAAGAAGGTTGCAGGTTGGACCAGGTGGCATTTCTGTGTGGAGTTTGCATGTTCTGCACATGTATATGTGGGTTTCCTTCCGGTTGCCCAAAGACATAGGTGTATAGGTGCACCGAGTAAACTAATTTGTCTGTAGTGTATGTGTGTGAATTTAAGAATGTGTGGGTGTTTCCCAGCACTGGGGGTTCACAAGTTAGTGTACTCTTAGTGCTGAGTTATGGCAAGAAGGAAGTCTGCCAGTAAATCACATGTGAGAGTAATTGACGGTTCATTCCACAGTGGTGACCCTTGATAAAGCAGGAATAGGTTGAAAGAAAATGAGCGAGTGGATGAGTGATTTGAAGTTTATTGGAATATTGCTTGATAAGTGACAGTTCAACCAAAAACTAACATGGACTACTTTTACATGGACATCAGTGGACTACTTTTACATGGACATCAGTAATCAAATTATTTGCCTTAATCTGAATAAGATAATAATTTGATTAAGTGTTTACATGAGTTGCTCTTTGAATGTTCCTTTCATGATCCCGTTTTACATGTTATAGCACATAATTTGATTAATGTCATTGCGTCACCACGCCATCTACGTTTCCTCTGGAGTTTCATGTAATTTTGGGTGTTTCATTTTTAATTTGTCGACTTTTTAAACTGCAGTTTGGCAGTTTCACTTTCATTCAGGAACATTTCATGCATGCCCCCCGTGACAAACGAGATATTGGATGCGAGTTTGAACTGCTGGAAAAGTGTTGTTTTAATGGAATTTTATGCCGCACACCGCATGGGAAAAAAACTCCACATTTCACGATGCAGGTGTCTGTGGTCGTTCACTGACTCAGTATACGTGCAGAGAATAGTGTCAAACAGCCGTGTGTATGGACTATCCTGTCACAAAATGCGCTGAAAATTCTACACGACGGTAATAGTTTGATTAAGGCATATACATGTCTGTACTGCACTTCAATAATGTGAACAAAATCGGCATACTCCACATGTCTTAATCCTATTTCTGTTTAGTTCGATTATGACTTTAATCAGATTAAAGTGATCAAAAATCTTTGTTTACATGATAGACTCTTAATCAGAGTATTGTCTTAATCGTATTAAAATCAGATTATCGGTGTCCATGTAAATGTACTCTCTGTTTTCTTCAGTAGATAATTTTTAACTGAAGCTGTGGTCCTTAGTTATTCATGTAACAGTCAATTTCTCCCACAGATGGACTGATCCTCTTCATAATGCCTCACTGTATCTACAGGGGACATGAGTAATAATTTTTTTTTGCCTACATATGCTTTTTTTTTTGGTAACGGTTGGCTTGCATTTTATGAATCACCAAATCCCATGGTTTCATCAAAGAAAATCCTTAAAGTTCTACAAAAAAAAAAAAAAAAAACACTTTTAATCCATATTTTTAATATTTTTAATTAAAAATCTCAGTCTGATCCTTTTTAAATTTAATTTGAAGCAAAAAACAAACAAACAAATGAAACAGAAACAGCACAGTCACTGTTCTGTATTTGCTTGTTAAGTGTGACGTCACGCGAAGCGGCTTCCGGGTTCAAGCGCTATATCAAAACTGTATGGGAAGACTCATCAAATGGTAATAATAAACGTTTACAAAGTGCTGTACTACTTTCGGAAATCACGACCGCAATATATATGTCCATGCCTAATATCAGATCGCCAGAAAGTGATTAATGTTTTATAATTTGTTAAAGTTTGGTATTTGTGATGCAGAGTCCAGAGACTGTTGTGTACACTGGGAATTTATATAAAATTCACTTTAATATTGATAGGACTAAAAAAGTGGTCATAAAGGAATATTTTCTCAATTCAAATGAGCAGCTTGGACCCGGAAACAGTATTCCATATACGTCACCAATACGTCATGCTTTATCAAGCGGATATTTATGGGTTGAAAAACAAATTATCACTTGGATGCCTTAAGTCAAAAGACAAAAAAAGAAATGTGTTGTGGGCAGGAGGTCCTGATGACATTAAGAGTGTGAGAGAGATAAGCTATGAGTAGATGGCATTTTGCCAGCCCCTTCCTTCTATCCTTCTCCACCTCATTTTCCATCACAGACATTTTTCACATTTCTGGCATTGCTGTGCTGTGTTATTCAGACAGACTGCTTGGGTGAGTTACACTGGAGAATGTGGGCACTATACAGACTACACCAAAGACATGCATTCTCACGCAGACATCCAGACACAAAACACACACTCCTTCATATCTCTATTTTTATAGGGTTGAAAATTAGCTCAGGGATTTCCCCACATTTTAATAGAAATTAAAAGAAAGACATTGCTTACCCAAGAAAAGAGCATGAAGAAGCAGAGGCAGGTGTAGAGCCCAGTCTTCTCTCACACTGTGGTCCACCACCATCTCCGTCATGAAGATCACAGCTATATTACACCTGTCAGCACACACACACAAGAACAGAGTTACATTACTACCCTTAGTCATGGCATCTGCTAAGATTTGTGCATATACTTTATTTTCCAGAATATGATTCTGATATTTTATCACGTAAAACAACTTATATTGTATAGCGTCTTGCTATTATTGCAATTAATGTTACAAAAGCAAAACAATTACAAAAAGTATGTCCACACACCGCTAATTTCAGTTTCACTTTAAATAAATTTGTTCAGGCTTGATGTTTTTAATAAATGTTACTATAATTTACATGTGATTTTTAGTCATATTTCATTCATTTTTCTGTTCTGAACATCATTCAAGATTTTAGGATCACTAGTTGAGTGAAAGAAACTAAAATATGTTTATTATAAACATTTAGTTTTATTTAGGGATACCAGGGCCTATTTCACATTATTACAGCTTATCTTTGTTTCTTTTTCACTCAAAATATTTTTTTACATTTCATAATCTTTGTGAAAACAATCTTGTTTATTATTTCTTGTTCTATTTTCATTGTTTTCCAGAATATGAGTCATATTTTATCATGTAAAACAACTTATATTTTAAAGGGTCTTTCTATTAATGGATTTAATGCCACAAAATCAAAACATGCACAAAAGCGTGTCCACACGTCACTAATTTCAGTTTCAATTTACATAAATTTGTTCAGGTTTGATGTTTATAATAAATGTAACGAGGGCTCCACGATAATGGTAAAAAATATCTGATATTGGTAAAATCTGATATTCATTCATTTTGTTTTCGGCTTAGTCCCTTTATTAATCTGGGGTCGTCACAGCGGAATGAACCGCCAACTTATCCAGCACACTCATACACACACACACTACGAACAACTTACCATACCCAATTCACCTATACCACATGTTTTTTTGGACTTGTGGGGGAAACCGGAGCACCCGGAGGAAACCCTAGCCAACATGAGGAGAACATGCAGACTCCACACAGACACGGCAACTGACCCAGCCAAGGCTCGAACCAGCGACCTTCTCGCTGTGAGGCGAACGTGCTACCCACTGTGCCACCCAAAATCTGATATTGCAATGTTTTATTTTTCTGTTCAATGTTTTTTTTTTTATGATTTTCTGAGGAGTCTAACAGTATTCAGGTATAGACATTGAATAATGCAAAAAAATGCTTTTCTTAATTTGTTTTGTGGGCAACGCAGTGGCGCAGTAGGTAGTGCTGTTGCCTCACAGCAAGAACGTCGCTGGGTCGCAGGTTCGAACCTCGGCTGGGCTGGGTCAGTTGGCGTTTCTGTGTGGAGTTTGCATGTTCTCCCTGCGTTTGCGTGGGTTTCCTCCGGGTGCTCCGGTTTCCCCCACAGTCCAAGACATGCAGTACAGGTGAATTGGGTAAGCTAAATTGTCCATAGTGTATGAGTGTGAATGTGTGTGTGGAAGTTCCCAGAGATGGGTTGCGGCTGGAAGGGCATCCGCTGCGTAAAAATCGTGCTGGATAAGTTGGCGGTTCATTCTGCTGTGGCGACCCCGCAAGGGACAAAGCCGACAAGAAAATGAATGAATGAATGAATGAATGAATGAATTTGTTTTGTCTCATTTCTAGTCCTAAAAAAAAATCTTAGAGCAAGTCAAATTTATGAGTCAAAATAAGTCAAATAAGTCAAAATTAAAAGGGTTTTTCCCTCAAACAGTCAAAATTATTTGCCAGTTAGGTAAGTAAAGTAATGGTATTTCCAATTCGAAATGTAAATATTTGGACTAGACACGACAAAAATTCTAAGTAAGAATTTTTTTTTTCCATAAATTGCATAAAATTCCATATAAATAATTAAATGCAGGGTGACTCAATGGCTCAGTGGTTAGCACTGTCGCCTCGGCTGGTTCAGGAAAATGAATGAATGAATAATTAAATGCAATTCATCTTTGTTACACCTCCAAACATAATTTTTTGAGGCCCAAATGTTTTAAACTCTCTTGAAATGCTCAGTCACAAGCCTTAAAAACACATGTAAATGATACATTTTCACTCTATTATGGTTAAACTCAGAGACTCCACAAATCACGTGTTCTGTAGCTTGAGGTCTGTCTAATTATGTTCAGGTCTAGCTCTCTGGTCAGGTCTAATTCTGACTCAACATTGCACATCCTGCGATGTGACTATTGTGGATTGCAATATCGATGCTGAAACGATATGTTATGCAGCACTGAATGTTACTATTATTTATGTGTGTTTTATAGTCGTATTTTACTCCTTTTTTCTGATCTGTATATCATTCAATTTTAAGAATCTCTTGTAGAGTGAAAGAAGCTAAAATATGCTAACCATGTTTGTAAACATAATTTTTATTTAGGGCCTGTTTTATATTATTACAGTTTGTCTTTGTTTCTTTTTCCACACAAAATTACTTTTACATTTCACTATCTACAGTGCTCAGCATAACTGAGTACAGCCCATTTTGAAAATGAATATTTTGATCCATTTCTCAGTGAATGTAGGCAATGTAATTTGGTGCATTTAAACAAAACAGATTTATTAAACAGATATTCAGTATGTATTAAAATTATATTTTAGTCATCAAACATATTCAGAAATATAAAAATAATACAATTAAATTCAAACAAAATGTTGCAAAAAATATGTACAACCTACAAAATGTCAACTAAATTATTCTAATAATTCTTAATTCTAATAATTCTTTTTTTTGCTTCTTTTGATTTTTCCTCTTTTTTAAATATGTATTTAATATTTTTCTATAACATATACATTTGGGTGTACTTGTTTTTGGACTGTTATCGTTAGTTATTTTGTTAGATAAGCTCCAGATTTGCCTTCAGTACTGACTAATAATGTATATGCACAAATATAATATTGTATAGCTTCTTGTTCATTACTGCAGTTCTTGTTCATTACTTCTTGCCCTATTTTCGTTACTGTATCTCTAAAAATGGCCCTGAAAATAAATCAGACATACATTAGCTGTGATTATGAATCATCTACGTAAATATACGTTTAATTACAGACAGAAGGACTCTTTATTGAACCTGCATATACCCAAACAGAATACATTTTTAGCAGGTATTTCTGTTATGCAATTCTGCTCATATTTTCAATAACTCATGAGCCTTTGATGTAAATCTTAATGTTCAGATGTCAGTGTGGCACAGATCTGATTAACCTGAGAGATTAATATAAAATCCTAAACACGTTGCTGTGCAGGCCCTATAATGAATGCATGACTCTCCGTACATCCCTCTCAAAAAATGTCAAAACTATGCTGGTAAGAATCCTCGTGTTGTGGGAAACAGAACAACAGTTTCTCTTATGTCAACAAAACAGAGTTGTAGTTAACTGCAGTAAACGATAGAGCAAACCAACACAAGTGAGTTTTATAGGACTGGGTTAATAAAACCACCCACTGCATATGAACAACAGTGACTCTGTAGGTTTATGGTGTATCCAAGCATGTCTGTGTAATATTTTGTGAGTATTTTATGTGTGAGGAGTATTATAAAGCTTACAAAGAAAAATTAAGGAAACTATCTTGTGTATTTAAGAACTTTTATAAATCCTCTGTGCTGTTAATTCTTAAGTCTTTTTTAAATGCGAAGAAAGAAGTCAAGAAAGGAAGAAATGTTGGTTTGATACCTGTGAAGGGGTCCTCGAGGGGTGATGGTTTCGGGCAGGTAGTCAACAAGAGGAGCCAACAGCCTCCATTTACTGGCATAGGAAGAGACTGAGGTCTGTTACTCTCCAATACACTGATCAACCAGGCAGCATATGGAGGGCAGAGGGTCATCTGTCAACACAAACACACATAATAATTAGCTAAAATAAAAAATCAGCTGTGCACTGTCATAGAGAAAGCACATTAGGACCCTAATGTATAGATGTAAACAAAAATTAACGAGAAGAAGATTTTCATATCCAATTAGTATTAAATCTGCCACTGAATACCTGAGTTGTGTATTACTTAATACAGTGTTTCCTATAGGATTTTTTCCAGCATGTGGTGGCAGGGCCTTTTTCACAGATCTTCCAACTACCTATGGTGTTGTTTCAATGACAAATGTCATGAGCGCAGTATTACAAGTTGAGATCGCATTCATGTAATACGAGCATGCGAATCTCTTTCCTAGTGCGATGATTTCCTCTGTTCTTGCAAAAAACTTCTTCCACGCCCCCTCAAATATACGCTGCTCAAGTGAAGATTTTTTTGGGGGTTCTCAAATAATCGCTGCTGAAGTGCAATTTAGTGCGTTTATGTAACGAGTATGTCTCCAACATTTATTAGATTTGCTAGGAATATGTATGAATGTCTTTAATAGACGCACAGAACGGTATTGATGCATCTTGAAGTAAAATGAAACATCCATAAACTACAGTAGATAAAGTCAATGTATGCAGAACCATTGACCTTTATCTATAAATAAAGTATAATTATGGAAACTGTGTTCAATAACTTCATGATTGCTGGCCTCACGCTTTGAGCAGGCCTATCAGTCAGTCAGTCATGTAACCTTAAAGGGTTAAACAAATAACGCACAGCACTACTACAATTACAGAAAAGTTTGCTCTGTTATAATATCACTTAGATTTTAATACGTTTTGGTGCGATTATAATCCACTATTAAGAAAAATGAAAAAAAAAAACAACAACAGCAACGACTGAAGGTTTTGAATGAGTAGATGTAATGTAGCTGGAATTAATTTTGGTGTGGCGCCCCTCCATGAAAGAATGCATGTAGCTGAAACCATCTAATAATTATGCAATGATTTCTATTATAACCTCAAAACATTATGCAATTCTGAGTGTGCCTCACACAGATGAGTGGGTTTGACAAACCACCTGTAGAAAATACTCTTCTCTCTCTACTAAATTAAAAGAAAAACACTCTCCCCTCTTTACTCTATCATCTAATTCTCAAGCACTAACAGTTCCTTTATAGAATTACCACTTCTTTCTTTACATCTTGTGTGCATTGCCTCTTTCTTGTTGAATTGCTGAATGCCTCCTCAATTGTACGTCGTTTGGACAAAAGCATCTGCTAAATGTCTCAATATTGAATTAGGAAGTTCATAATAAAGTCATAATAATTAAATACTGGTTTAAATCTAATCATTTAGTTTACTCATTTAATCAATCCAGTGTGACACAACAATTCAGAGGAGTCAATTCAGAATTCAAATATTATCTTTTTCAGGGCTCGAAATTACTTGATAGCACAGGTGCTCCAAACTTTAAAATTTAAGAGCACCAGAAAAATTTAGGGGCACCCACCAAAAATTAATAAGCGCCACTGCAAATTGTATATTAACGGATTTATTTTATTTAAAAACAACATCAATTAGGACTAACAAAAACCAGAAACAACTATTACTAATGTGGTGATGACATATTGATAATTGCGCAATAATTCCAAAATGAATGTCCAATACTTATTAGGGTTGGGTGATGTCGACCAATTTGGCATCGTACGATGTCTAATGTGAAACATTGCAATGGACGATGGCATTGTAGGCGGCGGTGAATTAATCATTTATGAATAATTAATTAATTAAAAACGAATTAATTATTTGTAGCCTACCGTTTCAACTACCTGACCCCCATGGTCTTTGTTTTACCCATAATCAAATCCTAAACAAATAAAGATAAGTTGCACACAAATTACCACCTGTCAATCACTTTTTTTCCGTGGCACTCTGGCATGAATAGGCAGAGTGATCTGTGTTGTTATAATGGCATCGACAAAAACTTGTTTGGTAAAAAAGGTGCACAACTAACAGCAACCAACCAACAGAATCTGAGGTTTTTGTGTGTGTGTGTGGTCACGTGATGTGCGGTTTCAGCGGTATAGTGTGGATGGAGAGCTGTTCAGAAATGCTAAGTAGAACACAGTGCGGATGTGGATCGTTTTTTATTCTAAAATGCCATTTTAAAACTAAGACGTATGAGTGTAAACAGGGCCTGAGTGTGAATACTCGCGAGGGGGTTGCTGCTGCGACGGGAGTGAGGCGGAGGATCACGATGTCGGCTCAGCATTATGATGTCTATCCACTATCTGCGATGGACGATGACATCATCTATCGACCCAACCCTAATACTTATAAAATATTAATGACGACATTAATTACAATAATACTAACAATTAATTACATTTCTTATTATCATGCTGTCTTGAATGTGCATTAGTTGAACACTCGGTTAATCTCGGCTGGCGGATCCGCATTCAACACATGATCGCTATCATCGGCGCCATTATTTGTAGCTTAAGGTGGGTTTGCAAACCTGTGCACCTTTCATTGCGTCTTTCATTACATTTCCCGCGGTCATAAAAGCTCCTGGTTATCTGACAGCGGAAAGCCTTGAGTGATTGACAGCTAATATTAACCAATGTAAGATCTACGCGGCAGGGAAGATTGATTCAGCATGTTTTAAAAAAAAAAATCAAAACAGTTCGCACTACAACTATTTCATGCAGTTGCACAAATGCTCCCAAATATATTACAACATTAAATTTCAAGCGCAAGCGCACCAAAATGGTCGCAATTTCGAGCCCTGTTTTTACGCTAATATTAATAAGCAATTATAATCCTTCTCAAGAAAACCAAAGCAACTTCATACTTCACAATATTCAATTACTTTTAATGATTATTTTTCAGGTCTGTCGCACTCTGTCAAACCAATGTGACGTTAATTCGGAGCACATCATCCAGTCATACATGCTATCCTGCAACCATCAATCTGCTGTCATGACAGGTATGTAAGGCAGGACAAAATGCTGGCAGCGCTCACACCAAAGCAAACAATTCAATGAGCACAGCTGGATGACATGCAGTTACATATATGCAGCAATTCCTTAATATGGACAAGGCAACGCTAGTGAGCAGTAGTGCTGGTAAGTATACAACTATCAGCCAAATGGTGATGCCACATGTAGAGATGTCAGCTTTTCTTTAAAAATGTACAGCTGTATTAAAACAATAAGTGTAAATGTATCCTCACTTGTATGTATCAGTGAGTGAATCGACAGCTGTGAAACATCTGTTTGCTCTGTTCTTGTTAATCTGGGGGATTACTGACAGTAACTTATCATGTGTGGTGGAAGTGCACACGGGCTTCTGCACCACAAATAATCTGTTACTACATTTTATAATACAGAACTTACTCTTTCTAATCATCGTAAGAACCTCCAGAGCTGTTGCTGTATCGTGATTCCAGACGGTTGTGAGCACGGGCAGCACTGCTTAACCTGAGGAAAACATGTGCACAAACTATGTTAGGGTACACAGAACATGCATGCGTTTTTAAAGTGCATATTATATTGACTTTTTTATTTTCATTGGCTGTTTCACAACCAAGTAGCTGCCAAATTAGCATATATACAGTGGAGGAGAAGTGTAAAGCCCATATGTGGTTTATTCTGGCAATGGATGAATGAATAAATAAATAAGCAATCAAGTTTGCTTTCTCCATTTTAATAAATTCTAAGTTCTATAAAGAAAATTGCACCTTTCTTCAGTCTCTCTGGTGATTTTGCCTCATCAGTGTCCTGGAGTTTTCTTGCCCAGCCACTACTGTGTTACTGCTAGATGTTGTACCTTTGCCAAAAAACAAAACAAACAAAAAACAGAGTATTAAGTAAGAACTTGGCCTGTCACAATAATCAATATATCGACTTATCGCACAACACATGGACATGACCTCAATCATTTTTGGTGATGCAATATACACTCACCGGCCACTTTATTAGGTACATCTGTCCATCTGCTTGTTAACGCAAATTTCTTATCAGCCAATCAAATGGCAGCAACTCAATGCATTAAAGGCATGTAGACAAAAATAACCACTCGTTACAACCGAGGTATGCAGAAGAGCATCTCTAAATGCACAACATGTCCAACCTTGCGGCAGAATGCCACACCAGGTGCCACTCCTGTCAGCTAAGAACAGGAAACTGAAACTACAACTGGCACAGGCTCACCAAAATTGGACCATAAGAGATTGGAAAAATGTTGCCTAGTCTGATGAGTCTTGATTTCTTCTGTGACATTCGGATGGTAGGGTCCGAATTTGGCATCAACAACATGAAAGCATGGGTCCATCCTGCCTTGTATCAACGTTTCAGGCAGCTGGTAGTGGTGTAATGGTGTGGGGGATATTTTCTAGGCACACTTTGGGCCCATTAGTACCAACTGAGCATCGTGTCAACGCCACAGCCTACCTGAGTATTGTTGCTGATCATGTCCATCCCTTTATGACCACAGTGTACCCATCTTCTGATGGCTACTTCCAGCAGGATAACGCGCCATGTCATAAAGTGCGAATAATCGCAGACTGGTTTCTTGAACATGACAATGAGTTCACTGTACTCAAATGGCCTCCACAGTCACCAGATATCAATCCAATAGAGCACCTTTGGGATGTGGTGGAATGGGAGATTCGCATCATGGATGTGCAGCTGACAAATCTGCAGCAACTGTGTGATGCTGTCATGTCAATATGAACCAAAATCTCTGAGGAATATTTCCAGTACCTTGTTGAATCTATGCCATGAAGGATTAAGGCAGTTATGAAAGCAAAGATGGTTCAAACCCGGTTCTAGTAGGTGTACCTATTAAAGTGGCCGGTGAATGTATATCGCCCATACATAAAAAACAATTCTAGCAACATTTTAGCTGATTGTGCAACATCTCTATCTCTATTGATGGTGTCAGTGTCAGTATGGTATAAAAACAACTATAGTATTTACTATAAATTACTTAAGTATATTTTCATGTGGGTGCCTGACAACTGAAAACAGATCTGGTAGCAGATATTGCAGCCTCTGCTACTTTTTACCTTGCACTTTTGTTAATATTTATTTAGGATATACATTTTCACTTTCTGATTTCAATGCCTAATTATTAAATTGTTCAAATGACTATGATGAAATTAAATATTCTTAAGAATAAAATATTATGTGTTCTTTGGAAGAGTGTACTTGCATTGTGATGATATTATATTGACATTCTGGCATTATATAATGAATGGCATAAACTGGTCTTAAAATGACAATAATATAGTTTATCGTAATACTGTATATTTTGATGCAATGTATCGTACAACAAAAACAGATATCTTGACAGGCCTAGTAAGAACAATATATTTGGGTTACTGCTGTAAATTAACCTGATTTATTTATTTTCTCAACAGTGTTTCTAACTATTTACAAATTCTCGACTTCTCATTATTAAAGTTGTACTTTATCAACTTTACTTGATTTATTCTATAAAGAAATATGTTTTTTCACTCACACTTTACTTTAAGGCACAGTTCCTGCTATTAATATACAGTATAATTAATATATTATTATTAATATATTAATTACCTTTTATGACTTTTGCCTCAATATACTCCTAATTTGCTTCTTATTAATGCTTAGGTTTATATATTTAGAATTAGGAGTGCTGAATAAGATCATGCAGAACTACTAATGCAGAAAGTACTAATAAACAGTCAATATCTTAATAATAGGCATGTAATAAGCCACTAATTCATAGTGGAAACTGTTACTTAAACTAAAGTGTTACAGTTTCTTCTAATACCTTGTGTCAAACATTATTATTTGAATTACCTGAAGCCACAACAGAGGTCTTGTTGCTGGCAGCAAAGCGGTAGAATGGTGGGTTGTCGCAGTGTAGGACGACTGGGTTTACTGGGTCTGTCTGCTGAAGCTCAAAAAGCAGCTCCTCCATGGTCTGAATGGTGTTGTTCCGACACAGATATATCACCACTTTTTTAATCTAAAGACAGTCAGATACAAGTTCAGTCTATTATGTAGAGCTAATAAATTGAATGTGGGCTAAGAGTGTCTGTATGGCTCACATATGGCAACAGTGTGGTGTCACTGCTGACTCCGCACAGGCTAATCAGGAACTGCAGTGTTATTCTCAGGTTGTTACTCCACTTGTCATTGGACACAAGAGCATTCCAGGCGTTCTCCATCTCAGGACCTGGGACTTCATCCCCATACTGAAGAGAAACCATACAGAAAATGATATCCTAGTCATTTGGTGAAATTTTAAAGGGGTGATTTTTAATACTTTCATAGCATTGTATTTTTTCCTAGTCCACCTCTAACAACACATCTTGCTTGTATGTTATGTTTGATTAGAAACTTGTTGAAGCTTGAAATAACTTTGAAAAGCTTAAAGACTGAGGGCTCGTTATTTTGAATATTGCTAGCATGTTTTAGCCTGCTGTTTCTAGCGTGCTCACTTTTGCAGTAGTACTATTTAGCACATTGCTAGTACATTTTAGCATATTTCAATGATGATTAAACATGCTGCTATCATGTTCACTATGCTTCTAGTATGATTTAACACATTACTAGCATGTTTCTTAAACCCATTTAATTAATTCGGATTAAAGATTACCAGAACAACTTGCAATAAGAAGACCATTGTGAGCTTACAAAGTAATTTTTGTCTTGTTGCTAACATGTATCTAGCATGTTAAAGCTGAATGCAACACTCTTACCTTTGCGGTCATAAACATGAGGTTGTTTAGGACCAGAGAGGTGGCCTGCAGTGAACCCCAACCATTGCCCTTGAGTCTGTGGGTGATTCCTAAATTGTCTGCCTGCTCACGAGCCTCTTCCTCTGGGGTGCACGGACTGGAGGCCGGGGGGAGCAGTCCTGTGTCCACCAGCTCTATGTTGTTCAGCCACGGCAGCAAGTAGGTCAACATGATCTGTCTACCATTGGGATGAGTGGTAGGGAACCTCTGACTAACCTCTGCATGTGAGAAAAGATTGTCAAATTAAGGTGACATTCATTTTTTTGCACACAGGTGTTTATTTGCTTTTGATGGAGCAACAGTTTTAAACATGTGGTTGAGAAGTATTCCTTGTAAAGCTTGAGTAAATATGCCACACACACACATATACACACACAGACCTGAGAAGAGAGGCAGGGTGAGCTCAGGATACATGCAGGCCAGCTGGTTTGAGAGCTGGAAAAGAGAGACGCTGTACAATGGTGGTAAAGGACCATGTGTGCCATACAGGATACTTCCTGATTTCTGGCCCACAGTCCTCTTGGAGTAAACCGACAACTTGGACTCCAGAACCTGAGCGATACATAAAATACAAGAAATTAAAATAAATATATTGTCAGACATACAGTGCTCAGCATAACTGAGTACACCCCATTTTGAAAATGAATATTTCTCAGTGAATATAGGCAATGTTTTTAGTGCATTTAAACAAAACAGATTTATTAAACAGATTTACTTATTAAAATAATAGTTTAGTCACCAAACATATTTAGAAATTGAAAGAAAATACAATTAAATTCAAGCAAAATATTGAAAATTACAACCTACAAAATTTCAACAGCATTTTCAATGTTTTTGCTTCTCTTGATTTTTTCTCTTTTTTAAAATTTGTATTTAATATTTTTCTATAACATATAAATTTGGGTGTACTAGTTTTTGGACTGTTATTGTAAGTTATTTTGGCTTCAGTACTGACTAATCTAATGTATATGCACAAATATAATATTGTATAGCTTCCTATTCAAAATATCCCCCACAGGACGTTAATATTGACGTTGTACCCCAACGTCGTGGGGACGTTGGATTTTGTTTGGAAATGAAAATCGGGTTGACGTCAGAACCCAACGTCAGGCCGACGTCAATGTCCAAGGTCCAACCTAAAATCAACCAAATATCAACGTCTAATCATGTTACACCTTGACGTTGTGTGGACGTTACCACTATGACATCTGACGTTGGATTTTGGTCAATCTCCAACACAACCTAAAATCAACCAAATATCAACGCAATTCGACGTCATTATTGGACGTCAAAATAACATTGTCCTTAGACGCTGGCTAAACATTGACTTTTGGTCGCCTGACGTCATGACCTATATCTAACCTAATATTAACGTCTTATGATGTTGTGTGCCTGCTGGGATGAATTTAAAAGAGAGATTTGTGAGGGGTGTACTTATATATGCTGAGCACTGTAGAACACTGTAGTTTCTTTTCTTAAAACTGCAACTAAACGTACCTGCATGAGCTGCATGGATATCTCATAAATCTCTCTGCTTGTGTCAGATGACTTGAACAGCACCAGATTCAAAAGGGTCACAATGTCACATGGATAATTCCTAAAAAAAATTAAATAAAGATGTTCTGTCTGCTAACAAAATCTTCAAATTTCATTAAGGAACGCTATGGCAGTGATGATACAAGCTCTGATTACCTGCTGCCGCACACAGTAGCAATAGCTTTGAAGCATCCTGAAGCGAGCTGGTATGATCCAGTGAAACAGCGATCCACAGCCCAGTTAAACAGATTTACCTGATCTGGGTTCAGTTCCAGGAGCAAAATGACAACCTCACAGCCAAGCCGATGCACCTGTATCCCAAGGCGGTGATATAAACATTAGTATTTAAATGAGTGCTTTTCCTTCAATCATAACTGAACTAAAGTTAATCCAAACGTCAACATTACACTAGTCATTATAGTTTAACTGTAGGCCTAAACAAACAAGATCACTCATAAAGCTAATAATACAAATTTTCCTCTCATGCTACTCCTGTCAGGCTTGCTGGTTTAGTTTTAATGATGGTTATTAAATCTGACAAAAGATTTAAACAGGAAGTCTGTTCAGCATCAGCAGGTTATAACAAGGACTACAGCTGATCCTTCCAGCAATAAAAAAGAGCAAGAGTGCTTACTCGGAGATCATGGCAGGCTAAGATATTGTCCAGCCACTTGTACAGGTATCCGTCTGTAGAAAGGCCCACGTTGTCAAACACAGGCCCACAACACAATACGGCAGACATAGCCTGAGGACAAACCATAAAGGCAGATAAACACGTTACATCAAAGGAACTCTCAATGACAAACAACAGTTATGGTTGACTTTAAAAAGTCATTATTTACTATTATCAAACTACCTGTTTGTTTGGATATTGCCCTTCATGTATTGTGTAAAAGAGCTGTATGTGAATGTAAAAGCTCTAAAGAGAACAAAGCAAAGAATAAATGGAGTTTCCCACTCCACTTGATCTGAAACTTGAGTTGTTGGTAATTCTAGTTTTTCTGCACAAACCTGCATAGGCTGTAAGACTGTAATTTGCATAATGCCAGCCTATCGTCGTTTTCATTAGCTATGTTTTCATCCAAAGATGCGAATAAATGTATGCGCAAAACTGGAATATTGCATAAAAGATTTGCGAATAATGCTGAACTTTTATCGAACGAGTCAAAAATCGTCACTTCCTGATAAACTGGCACCAAATATCCAAGATAAAAACGGAATTCGCTGAGGTAGGAGAAGCTGCATGAGTCTTTATCTTATATTATAAATTACTTGCACCTCAGAAGACAAAGGCTACGTTCACACTGCAAGGCTTAGTGCATAAATCAGATTTTTTCTCAGATCTGATTTTGGTCACACTTTATTTCGATGGTCCATGGTACATGTCAACTAATTCTCATTAGATTATAAGTAGACTGTTAGGTTTGTGGTTAGGGTTCTGTAAAGGCGGAGTTGGTTTATCTCTGTTTGCAGAGTTATTTCATTTTACTTTGTTATAAACAACAGGCATGTGCAGAAGGGGGGTTTGGGTGCTTGAGCCCTTTTTTCTCTCGAAGAGAAAGTTTATCCTTAAAATGAAAGTGCCCCCTCCTTTGCGCACGGATCCCCTATCCGCAACACCCCCCAACACTCTACAGCTTCGCGATCAACCCGTGCCTCAATCGTTAACCAAATTGTTTAACAAGCACCAGTTTTACCTTCAATTTTTTTTTTCAAAATGAACAACCAACTTTCTGTGGTAATCGCCCTGTGTGCCATTCTACTATGCTGCTGAGGAGTAAATGATATTTGCAGCACAGAATGACAACGCATATCACTCAAAGATTATGTAAAAGTCACATGAAACCGACATAACCATTTACACTGCAGTCGCATTGCAAAACATCAGATCTGTGTCTGATTTAATACTACATATGAAAGTGGCACAAATCTGAATGAAAAAGATCAGATTCCATGTGGTTTGGGCTGTTCACACTGTCAAGACAAAAACAAATCTGAGTCACATGTGGGCAAAAAAATCAGATTCGGGCCATATTTGCCTGCAGTGTGAACGTAGCCAAAATGCGAAATACACGTGGTGAATTTTTGAGGTGCGAGATGCTCTTTAGGAGCAGAGATGCTATAGTTCTGGAGGTAATAATAATATTATAATAATAATAATACTGAACCACTGACAATCTGCCCACTGGTTTGCCAATTAATGTTATTTTTAGCATCACATGACCTCTTATAACAAAATCACATGACACTTTTTAATGTGCATACTAGAATTTATTCGATAAAAGTGTTTATATTGTAGTTTATGCACATTTTTTCTCATCTGATGAAAAGTTTATCCTACTCATGATTTTTTTGTTCACATTTTTAAAATTGATGTGCATCTTGGCATTTTCATACAGAGTTTTTTATGCGATACTCCAAAATGCGCACAGAAATAGGTGGTTGGAAACAGCTATTGACTGTTTGTGAACAAGATCAACCTTTATACTTTAAAGGTGCCACAGAGTGAATGGATTCAAGTTAAATTGTTCTTTGATGTCTACATAGCAGGTATATTCTTCATAAACGGTTTTATATGCTAATATTTGTAAGGGTCTATACTCAATATTCTTTAAAGTCCCTTTAAGGCAAGCAATTTCACTCGGCGGCCATCTTTGAAACACCTCTACGGGCAGTATGTTCGGGCATTCTGTTGTACATCAAATTTTTTCTAAAACAGCTTGCCAAGCTTTTGATTGAATTTCATATTAGGAATCACCAATAAAATTAAACAACAACTGTCCCTTTAGTTTCTAAGTTTTTAAATCACACAAAATCTGCAGAAACTCACATCTGGTCCGAGCCCCTTCCCCGGAGTATTGTCAATCTATAGCGATTGATGATTGGCTCTTGTACTAGAAGGCGGGCTTTATTCTCCATGTAGCGATCGATGATTGGCTTCTGTACTAGTAGGCGGAGCTTTATTTACCATATTGATCGTTACACTTTTGCCAATTCAAAAAGATACGAGTGACATGTCTTGTGTATTCTATAGTCTTTCTCTATACTCAATGAAATGAATCGACAGAGATGTATTAAGAGTTGTATTTTGAAGCTTTAAGACATGAAAACACAGGTAGGAATTAATAACCACCTTAATCCTTTCACACATTGAACACTTGTATTCAACAGTCTACATGTATTTGTTGCCTCATCCCAAACATACACAGCAAACTTCACAATGTACAGATTAAACTAACAAAAGATACATTTAAACAGACCTTATGACTCTTTGAAGTGTCGCTAAATAAATGTTTAATCTGTATATCCCTCGTTTTGCATTATGGTGAACAGATGGCTGGTGGAGATCTGCTCCTTAAAGCCCATCACAAACTAGATGCGAAGCGCCAAGCCATGTCTTTTCAAATTCTAGTCATTGTTTTCAATGAGTGTACACACACCGACAACACCGTTTTCAAAATAAGAGTCTCACATACTTATGTACTTATAGCATGCTATTTCTATGTTCAGAACTCTTATTATTTAGCTATGCCTATGTATATCCAAATTTTCATTATATGGCACTTTTATTCATACATGAGTCCTGAAAAAATCTGGTTAGGATTTTCGCTAAATAAAGGTGATGTTGTTTTGTGTGCCGCAAAATCCAACCCACTCTGGATTGACTTGATATGGAAAAACTAAAGTCATTGCTATTGTTCATATCACCGTGTATCAAGTTTAGATAAGGTAAACCCCATTTGATTTGAGAAAACAGCTGAACCTGCAAGCTATATCATGAGATAGCCAGTGGTTTTTGACCTTGAATGCATGTACACCTATTGTAGGATACCTTCAACACAGTTTAAGTAGCACAATAGCACCATTTTATATTGGGTTGTCATCACAAGACTGAAATTACACACTAATTTTAAACTTTACACACAAATCTTTCTGTCTGACAGCCCTGAAAGATTGTAACACACACACAAAATGGGCTTTTTATACCTATAAAAAAGAAAGATCAGAGCGCTTGATGTCTGCCAACTTCATGCTTGTTTGGACAAAGAGGGTGCAGAGAGCTTTGGGACGTTTCCACAAGACACTTACCAGTTGTTAATTGAGCAAATAGGTACTTTCCAGATTGGATTTCAGACATTTTTACTTGATTTAGCACTGCTGACATGACGGTCTCATTCTTCCTTTCACTGACTTGAGCCAAACAGTCAATGAACTATGAAGGTAAATTCAAAACTTCCTCTGTTCTTAAAATACCAGCCATTTATATATGCCAAGTATGAGGCAACAGAGTGTTATTTATTAAAATGTCATCCTCTAAATCGTCAATGACCAGATTTTACTTATTTTTTATACAGGTTTACCTTCAAAGCGCAGTATTGGTAGCGTGTGATCTGGTGGTTGCGGTCACTGTAGCGGTCCAGAGGTGTGAACATGACACTAAAGGGACCGGCCCACTGGCTGAAGAGAATGAAGAGGTGATGCCTCAAGCTCTGCTGGGGGAACAATAACCGCCTGTTGTGGACTAAAGAGAAAAGCATGAATGAGACTCAATACAAAAATTAATCCAGTCTCAAAAACAAAACAAAAACGTGCTCAGAGCAAGGTGCCCGGTGTTCGAGCAGGCAACATAAATTGTAAAATTACGTGTTTTTTTTTTTTTTTTAAAAGTATGTAAACAAATGTTCAAACGTTTAGGGGCTGCTTTTTTTTTAAGGTTTTTATTATAACCAATGCTACATTTATTTTAAATAAAATAGTAATAATAATATAATTATATTAAATATTTTAATATGCCATTACTTATTTAAAATAGTTTTATATCTTCATTCAGTCATTTTCTTTTTGGCTTAGTCCGTTTATTAATCAGAGTGTTACGATTACCAGTGATCCAGCCTGAGCAGATCACTGGCAAACACCTATGGACTACAAATCTGCCATTTTATGAACTACAACTCCATACATGCACTCCAATCACACACACATTCCTCATCCTGACTGATCGCACACACACCACCGGAGGCTTGTCAAAGACTGATTACACACAGTACATAAGCAGCACACACACACACTTCAGGGCCGAGTCTTGTTACCTGTTATCTGTTTTTAGCCAGTTTCAATTCTAAGCGTTTTCTTGTTTTGTTTTTGCTGTGTGTTTACCCTCGCCTTGTTATCCTGTTTATCCCTGCCTGCTGCCAGCCTTTTGATTATCTGCCTGTTATATTGACGATGACTCTGGATTGCCCTCATACATCTGTTTGCTCCTGTTCTGATCATTGCTTGTCTGACCACCCCTTTAATAAATCCTGCATTTGGATCTGCATCCTGTTGTCTGCATCCTATCCCTGGTTACACAGAGGTCGCCACAGCGGAATGAACCGCCAACTTATCCAGCATACATTTCACGCAGCACATGCCCTTCCAGCTGCAACCCATCACTGACAAACATCCATACACACTCATTCACACACATACACTAAGGACAATTTTAGCTTACCCAATTCACCTATAGGGCATGTCTTTGGACTTGTGGGGAAAACCGGAGCACCACGCGAACACGGGGAGAACATAAAAACTCCACACAGAAATGCCAACTGACCCAGCCAAGGCTCGAACCAGCGACCTTCTTGCTGTGAGGTGATTGTGCTACCCACTGCACCACCGTGACGCCCGTTTTCTATCTTTATTTATGTAAATGTTTTAGTAATCAGTCTTCGCTATTCCTATAAATATATATATATTATAGGTGGGCATAGATTTTTTTTTTATCTAGATTAATCTCAAAATTAATCTAGATTAATCTCATTTGAATTCTGCCGATGGCATTCAGAATATGTGCGCTACCCAAATAATAAGTCTTTGAGAACGGGTTTCTCAAGCCCGGTGGTGCATTAGACCAGGGGGTCATCTCCTGTTTCCAAAATGCATCACAAACTGCTTGAGAAACTGTTCTACTATGATTATTGGTGATGAAAATAAATTATGTTCTATAAGATGTACTTGTGTTTACTAACTGTTTATTCAGTTAAACATGAATTTTGAACTGTAGGCCTACATAATCTCGAAACAGCGATTTCAGATTTTTAATTGATCAGTTCAAATAGAAATAGCTCTGTAAGGAACAGTTTTCAAATTTTTTCTGTGTAATGACACCTAAAATAAATACACTTTTTCCCCCAGGTTCTGCAGGTTTCAATGTCCCAAATTTTGACTGCCAATCTTAAGCCAATTGTAATGGTTTGTTTTGGTTCAATTTGGAATTTCCTCAACCAATCGCAGATGCAGGGGGACCAGAGTGAGTGAGCTCTGACTTGGCCATCCCCTGGTCCATAAATACACATTTTAATAGGTAAAGAGTGTCACGCTTATTTATATAACAATTTATATAACAATTTCATTACATACTTTACAATATTTGACCATAGTGTAAAAAAAATCTTGCATCAAAGCCACCTTTTAATTTAAGAGCTGTCTCTGATACAGGGCTTTTGGTGGGCTTCTTGTGTTGTGCTTTGCTGATCTGAGGGTTTTCTTGGTCAGTCAGCACGTATTAATCAGAGCCAGCACAGTTCTATTCATAGCTCTGCTCCTGGGCCTTTAACAAGTGACTCACTCACTTTTAGAGCCTACAGAGCCTTTGAAAGGACGTCACATTTGGATAAACACCAAGACCTGTTTATCAATGACTCTATTATGCCAGCTAAAATATCTCACCTGCTCTATTATTGTGGTCTTTGGCATTATATTTCATACTTTGGTTTCAAATTATATCTAATTTTCACGATTTCTGAATTAAATGATAAAATGTGTACACTAATGTGACTTTTTTATTTAAATTTTTTAAGTTAAATATGCCATTGACTTACCTGGAACACACTGGATGAGATTGGCCACCATTCCACTAAAATGAGCTCTCATGTCCTTCAAAATGTCCAACTCTTTGTCATTCTCTGCTTCTAAGAGCATCCGGGTCAGATCGACATATTCCAGGAAAAGAGCTCCCAGAGCAAGAGAATCTCGTTCCAATGCTCCATTAGTGCTACATGAGTAAAAAAAAAAAAAAAAACAAACAGGTGCACAAGGGATGTTTTACAAGACTTTCCATTTTCACTTGAATTCCACAAAGGTCAAAGACTTGCTTTGTTGTGAAAGAAGATCAGATTAAAAAGTTAAACCCAGGATTTGACTACATGACTTCACCTGTCACTGATGACCCCCGAGTCAGCAAGAAGCTCAAAGATGCGCAGCAGCTGCAGCCGGAGCAGATCTCTCCTCTCTCTGCGCTTTTTGTTCTACAGAGGAAGCAACAGAGAAACAGAGTCTATTTAAATTTACTAAAGCAAATACTACTATATATATGAGAACTGCCACTGCAATATGGACCCAACAAAACATTTTAAAATGCTAATCTTTAGTTTTCAAAGATCTGCATCTCACCTCAGGCCTCCTTTCCAGAGCTTCTTTCATTAGTGGATGGAGTTCCTCCACTAGCTCCCTAATGAAACACACATTTAAGAAACAGTCATGAAATAAAAAACAGCAGATCATTTTTTTTGAATGTTTTGTATGAAACCACAAATTTTCTAAATTATGCAATGTACTGCTAGGAAGTCATAACTGTATAGTGTCCAAATTTTAATTTACACATGGGTTTTTATAGGTTACATCAAATAGCCTGTGCTCAGTGAAATTTTTGGATTTTTTTTATATCACTGGTTCCCAACCTGTGGTCTAGCAAAGCTTCATTAGGGGTTCCTCTAGTTTGAATAGTTCAAATGAAACCATTCAAATGTTTGATGATGAAAAAAAATATTGACTGCTAATTTGAAATAGCATTTAATTACTGCTAAAAGCTGATATAAAAGTGTGGATTTACATTTTAATTCAGTTTGCAGTTTTTGTTCAGACCATTGACAGGATCTCGCAAAAGTTAGATTTTATGAATTAATGATTGATAAATAAATCAATAATTAAATAAATAAATAAATAAATATTTCAGTCTTTACGCAGTTGTAAAAAACCCAATATTTTGATTTTGTATTTCTTGTCTACTACGATTTCTTTTAAAGGTAACGGGGTCATTAAGGATCATTAAGGATGCTAAAATACTAACTTCAGTTCAGTTCAGTTTTTAGTTTTAGAGCCTTTGAAAAGATGGCACATTTGGATAAACACCAGGACCTGTTTATCAATGGCTCTATTGTGCCAGCAAAAATTTCTCACCTGCTCTATTATTGTGGTCTTTGGCATTATATTTCATACTTTGGTTTAACATTTTCATGATTTCTGAATTAAATTATTAAATGAAAATTTTAGTATAAATGAAACGATTTGATGATGAAACAAATGATTGACTGCTCATTTGATTTAGTATTTAATTACCACTAAAACCTGATATAAAAGTGTAAAATTGTGGATTTACATTTTAATTCAGTGAGAAGTTTTTGTTCAGACCATTGACATAATCTCACAAAAGCAAAAGTTAGATTTTATTAATTAATGACTGCTAAATAAATGAATAAATGAGGGGCGTCACGGTGGCGCAGTGGGTAGCACGAGCGCCTCACAGCAAGTAGGTTGCTGGTTCGAGCCTCGGCTGGGTCAGTTGGCATTTCTTTGTGGAGTGTACATGTTCTCCTAGTGTTCGTGCGGGTTTCCTCCGTGTGCTCTGGTTTCCCCCACTGTCCAAAGACATGCAGTTCAGGTGAATTGGGTAAGCCAAAATTGTCCGTAGTGTATGTGTCAGGGTTCTGCCACTCTGGTCTTGTAAATTCTTGTTTGGTGGCAGAGTCCGGACACTAGCTCTGTCTTGTCCTACCCTGTTGTGCTCGGCTCGAGTTTTCTCGGGTCGAGCACTTGTTTTTCTGTCATTGTGTGTGTCTCTGTGTGCGCACGCTGTCATGAGTGCTTGCGGACCGTGCGCGCTCCCGCTTGATGTGAGCGTGTACGGCGTGCTTGTGACACGCGCGCGCTCGTACTCGTGTTTGTTTTGTTCTGTCGGCATCGCGCTGCTTCATTCTCAGCGTCTCAGTCTGGTTGATTTTGGTTTCGGTTGGCGCTGAGATGAGGCATGCGCGGTGCTTATGTGTGAGCGCACGGTAAGATGTTTACATCGTGTGCTCGTGTCCCCTGTTCAGTCTTCTGTTGGTGTTGTGTTCAGCACGTGGTGCGTGTTTACATGCACCGCGTGCTTGTGTTCTAGTCTTGTGTTATGTGAGCATATGGCTTGTTGTCTTTGAGTCATGTGCTCTCCTGTCTATTGTCTAGCCCCACCCTCCTTGTTAACCCAATATTAGTTATCATGTTCACCTGTTTGTGTGTTAATTTATGCTTGTATATAATCTCCTCATGTCTGCTGTCCTGTGCCAGTTCGTCATCTTTTCTCCTTGTCCTGTTGTTTGTAGCCTTGTCCTGTCCTGTTCCACGCCAGCCTGCCCAGTGAAGCTATTTGTATGTTTTGTTAATGTTTTCCCCCTCGGGGTTGTTTATTTTGCTCTTTGTTTTATTTTATTATTAATAAATACCCATTTTTTCCCTGCATTTGAGTCCTCGCTCCTTTTCCCCACCCACCAACCGTGACAGTATGTGTGTGAATGAGAGTGTATGGATGTTTCCCAGTGATGGGTTGCAGCTGGAAGGGCATCCCCTGTGTAAAACATATGCTGGATAAGTTGGCGGTTCATTCGCTGTGGCGACCCCTGATTAATGAAGAGACTAAGCCGGAAAAAAATGAATGAATGAATAAGTTAATAAATATATAATTTTAATATTTTAATCTTTACGCAGTTGTTGCAGTTGTAAAAAACCCAATATTTTGATTTTGTATTTCTTGTCTATTAAGATGTTTTTATGGGGTGGATTAAGGATTTTGAATGCTAAAAAAGGGGTCTCCTGGGGAAAATAGTTTGGGAACCACTGATATATACAATATTATAATATTTCCTAATATTTTTATTTTATATTTTCAGTATTTATCTTAAATTTGGGTTTAGTAATTGTGTTTTTATGATTTTTAAAAAATTATTAATTAGTTTTAAGTAATTTTAAATGTTTTTATTAGTTTTTTTTTTCCTCTTAACGCCACTGGTAACAAAATAAAAATAATGGTCCATTAGTTATTGTATTCACTAATATAATCAGACAATTAGTAATTAATTTATTATGATTTGTTCAACTTAGTGAAACATATTTATTTAAGTTAAATAACGCTAGTTCATGTTAGTTCTTGTCAACTAATTAACTAATGTTAACAAGCAAAACTTTGGATTTTTAATAACGCATTAAACTAACATTAAATTAACGCATAAATGTTGAACTATGATTAATAAATGCTTTACAAGATAATTCATACTCAGTTAAGGTTAGTAAATACATTAACTATTGGATCATTATTCTAAAGTGTTACCATTTCAGTTTTAGTTCTAGTCATTTAAATACTTTAGTGAACCACTAGTAGAGTCTAACAGAAGAGGTTTGTGCACTTCAGAGTAACGGCACACGTCAGAATGAAATGGCAGTAATCTCTGCTATTTAGTTTAACACACACATTCTTTGCTTCTCTTTTCATTCACTATTGTCAAAAAATAAAAAAAAACTCACTGTTTATGGCAAATAAGCTATGTGGATGCCAGAATACATTGAGACTGTATAGTACATATGATGTAAATGTGTTCTGGTTTAGGAAATAACCTAATGAAAACTATGAAATACAGTAATTTACGATGAGAAACCAGCATGTTTAGTGAAAATAAAAAAATACCTGAACACCAGGGAATTAGTTCGTCCGAAACCGAGGACTAGAGACTCTGTGATCTCTAAACTCTCTGATCTCATAAGAGGAACCAGCTGTTTCAGAAGCCACGCCACTGACGGTGTGCCTATCACCTGGTTATAAACACACAAATGCACTCATTACGTCACAATTTCTTTCATTTTCTGAATCACAGATATCAGACTAGATGTGTAACTGACCTTGTTATCGTACGTGACACTGCCATCAGGGGTGGTAGCCATTATTTCAGGTGTAGAGGCTCTTAGGTGACCTGGACTCATGATGCTGGGTTTGGCAACACCAAGGCACATTATCAAATAATTCCTCCAGAGCGTCACATAGCCATCGGCTGAGCCTGGCGTGCTGGTCTTTTTGGCATAAACAGGACTGCTGCAAGGACGTACCAGAGAAAGTGACTCAGATATGCAATATGCAATATGCAATATAATATAATAAATTGTTCAAAAATTATTCTAACCACAACTATAATATTAATGGCACAGATTAATAATATCATTGAATGATAAAAATATTGACAGCTAATCAGAATCCATATTGTTTTTAAAGCACTCAAGCATTTAAAATGACAAATGACCTGCTTATTATACTGTAGTACTGTAGGTCTAGATTTGACATTAGACATTAACAGGGTATGTACAAGAATCAGATAATAAAATTCAAACTCAAACTCAATTCCTGGAGGGCCACAGCTCTGCATACTGTAGTTTAGCTCCAACCACCTCCAACTCACACCTGCATAATAGTCTCCAGTAGTCTTGAACACCTTGAGTAGTTGGATCAGCTGTGTTTTATTAGGGTTGGAGCAAAACTGTGCAGAGCTGTGGCCCTCCAGGAATACAGTTTGAGACCTATGATCTAAATCAGGGGTGCTCAACCCTGTTCCTGGAGATCTACCTTCCTGCAGATTTCAGCTCCAACCCTAATCAAACACACCTGCACTAATTAATTAGGACCTGAACAGTACTTGATAATTACAGGCAGGTGTGTTTGATCAGGATTGGAGCTGAAATTTGCAGGAAGGTAGATCTCCAGGAACAGGGTTTAGCACCCCTGATCTAAATAGATTTATCAACTTGTAATACTTTTTAAGACCCTGCGGGCACCCTGATTATTAATTATATTTCTTCACCAATTTGCTGTTGGAATATAAATATATTTAAAAAAAAAACTCAGATATCAGTTTGTTAAGACTGATGTATTCAAACACTGTACAAACAAATGTGACAGCAGAATACAAAAAAAAAAAAAAGAATATGCACATCTTTCTAGTTTTTTTTTCTTGCTATCTAATGATCTAATGAGTTTTGGATAATGAATGGATTTTAGTAAATGTTGGTTAACTATGTCAGGTTGAGGTAAATCTAACAATGCAAAATTCAGCTACAATTTTGTTCTATTGATGTCTTTTTGCAGTTAACACTGAGTTTTGATTCAGTGATTACATAATGATGTGTGGTCCGGTTCTTGCTTTTATTGCAATTTTATTGATGTGGAAATGTGATTTTTTTTTTTGTTGCTTCAGGCTCATTCGCTATGTACATTTCTGGAGAGCGCCAAATACGTTCCAGGAGCTACGTTTTTGTTTTTGCAAATCCACCAGAGGTCGCTGTGTATGCTTTTTGAGATCTCAAATTTCTCTCACGAGTGCCATTCGCATCTGCTCTTCTCACGTTAAAGGCTGCTGTTGACTGACTTACTGACTGAATGACTGACTGAATGACCGACTGATCGACTATCCCACCCTCCTTCTTCCCTAAACCCAACCAATAGTGTTTTCAAAAGCACTGATTGACCCGCCCACCCACTTCCCTAAACCCAACGACAGTTTTCAAAAGCAATCCAGAAAAAGAAAAGCCCTCGCCTGGTTTTTACCACGCTTTCAGATTTTACCACATTTTCACCCTGTTATTTACTTGTTTATTTTATGTTTTGGCTTCAATTTTTGTCTTACCCACTTTCTGGAATCGTCATGGTCAAGTCCGCTGACGTACATGGCGAGTTAAGCGCGAAAAGGAATGGCATCATCTCGCCCCGTAGCGTTTGTTTTAAGGACGAGATGCAGCCATACGTACTTCTGGCTACATAATTCACGATCTCCAGATGTGTATATAGGGCTACGTTTTCAGAATGAGCCTGTGTTGAAAATATAGTATGACTAGATTACGTACCACAGATTAGGCTATAATCATATGACTTTTTCATAATAAATCCAAATGAATCCAAAAGAATAGCGCTGAAATACAGGAGTGACTCTGGAAATATAGGTCATCTGGTCACCTTAGCTTAAAGGCCTCTTCAGTTACAGTTATATTTATCATACTTCTAGTTAACACTCTTGGTGTGAACAAGTCATCTAAAAAAGGATTATATAAAAATAAAACTGTAGAACCACAGTGACTCCAGTCTGAAATACAAGCTCTTTTTAAAATAATCTCTCACCATAAGAGTTCAAATCATCACCAAAATCATGTCAAATATTGTAGCTGTTTGTTAAGTAACTTACATTTAAGTGTGGCAAGTAGATTTTGTGCTAATTTGTGAGATGTACTTTTTAAAAGTCTTCGTATTGTGTTTTTCTAATAGCCCGAAGAGGGCTTTCAAGACAAAACATACTGGTATTAATAATAAATGTAGTCCTTTTTACCACAAGTAAAGCTGAAATTAAATTTTTCCCCATCCCCCCCATATTTTTGCATGCTATTTGTTTCCATGCACCTTGTGTAATGGTAAATTTGCTTCAGATTAAAGTGAATTGTCTTCCCTTAAAGGAATAGCTCACCCAAAAATAAAAATGTATTCACTGTTTACTTTCAAGTGGTTACAAACCTTTATCTCCTTTATTCTGTTGAACACAAAATAAATTATTTAGGATAAAAAAATACTATGGAAATGGGGCCACGGTGGCTCAGTGGTTAGCACTGTTGGCTCACAGCAAGAAGGTCGCTGTCCCGGCTGGGCCGGTTGGCATTTTTGTGTGGAGGTTGCATGTTCTCCCCGTGTTTGCGTGAGTTTCCTCCAGGTCCTCCAGTTTCCACCACAAACCAAAGACATGTGGGATAGGTGAACTGAATAAACTAAATTGGCCGTAGTGTATGACTGTGTGTGTGAATGAGTGTGTGTATGGGTGTTTCCCAGTACTGGGTTGTGACTGGAAGGGCATCCGCTAAAACATATGCTGGAATAGTTGGTGGTTTATTCCTCTGTGGCGACCCATAATAAAGAGACTAAGCCGAAGGAAAATGAATGAATGAATTAATGAATGAAATACTATGGAAGTCAATGGTCACAGGCTTCCAGCATTTTTCAAAATATCTTCTTTTGTGTTCAACAAAAGAAAGAACGTCCAACAGGTTTAGAAGAAGTAAAGGAGTGGGAAAAGATGACAGAATTTTCAGTTTTGGGTGAACTATCCCTTTAAAAGAGACTCAAATTAATCATCTTTTCAGAGTACTCACTTTGGGTCTACAAGTGGCATAAGCAGCTGTAGGCGAGTGAAGGCGTAGGGCCAGGCGTAGCTAAGCGCTGTAGGACAGTGTTTAGGTAGATGCTCTGGTCTAAGGAAGCTATATAGACACAGCACCCATGGGTCCTTCACAGACTGGGCGAAGATCCACACGTGAGAAGGGCTCTTTACATCGTAGTGGCTGTTAACCAGACGAGCGTTCCACTCTACCAGCCACTGCAGGTCCACATGATGACTCAGGGGAAGTGTGGCCTTCACAGAAGATTTCAAAAGGTTAAAATGAAGATTATGACTCTACAGGCAGACATTTGGTGACTGAATTCTACAGAAGTCTTGTGGCACAAATACATTTTTTTAACAACACATAAACATATGGATACACAGACAGAAACACTGGGAAATGCTTACTGAATCAGAGACGGCCACATGAACGAAACTGTCCAGCACACTGGGGGCAAGCTGATCCATAACCTCAATCATGGACTTGTCGTCATCCTGTGAGCAGAATCACATGACAGCAGAAAGGTTGCTGAATGTTTATGCTGCACTAACAGATCTCATACTGATCAGTATCCAGCATCTGATAGCAGTTCACAATATGTGCATGAATGATTATGATGCCTACAGATAGTCACATGACGTTACATTCAATACAATCAGTCAATAGGACTTACAGTGTCAACCTAATGTTTAGTTAACTGTGTGTTTTAAATGATTTCCAGTTATGAAATTAATTTCACCCTCCTTAATTATTTTCTATATATTTTTTTATTCTATACTTTGCTCTTTCCTTTTCATTCTTATCTGCTATTTATATTCTGTTCTATTATGTTTTCTTCTATTAAATGACACTTTATTTTATTGTTATGTTGTTATTATGCTGTCTTCTATTTGTATTCTGTTTTATTATATTCTGTCATTTTCTGTTTTGCCATATTCTATTACATCATTTGTTCATTCTATTTTGCTTGTTATATTACACAGAGTAACACGAGCAACTGCTAATGGTGACTGTCTTGTTCCAAAGTGTAAGACCTCTTACACCACCTCATTGACCCTTTTGGTCAATCTGTCTTCTCTGTTAAGGGAACCAAATAGTCTATTATTAGTTTGTTTGATGATGCTGCATTTGCTTTTTACTGACAGAAGTTTTATGTAAAGAACTATAATATTGTGCATATGTATTTGTATTATTTTTATTTTATTTTAAATGTCAAGCCTCCCTTGGACAGGTGTTGAGAATTAGCAAGTCTGCTAAACCACTTAAACAAATGCATTTGGTTTGTCCAGTGTCATTGTGATGTCCATGTCAAATAAATAATTAAATAAAATCTTTAAGCTCATTTTATACTGATGAACTTTATCCTTCTTTTTCTATTCAGTCTTATTTTTCTATTTCTAATGTGCTGTTCTATCTTTTTCTGTTATATCTGATTGTATTCAGTGTTGCCAGATTGGGCCGTTTTAAATTTGGTTGCGCAGGTAAAAATGGCATAGGCGGGTTGACAAAATTTGGTCAGTTTTGAAACAGAAATGTTATATGCAACTTTTTTAACAAAACATAATTGTGTGCTCCTACTACATTTAGTTAGTACTGACCAGTGCGTAGCGCAAACCACGTGCGCCCACCCGCAAGAGGAGGTGAAGGAAAGTTCAAACTCTGTAGTTCAAAGTCAAGTATCAAAATCTGACTCCCCAGACAAATCTGACTCCCCTTGGCGTGCACGCGCATCACACAGCGCCTGCAGTAAACTCACAGCGGTTTACTATACCACTTTTATCAATCTTTTTTTTCACAATTGACAGCAAGAACAAACAATGAAGAATTGTTTGTACTGGCACAAATTTATACCCTATTTCGAAAGTAAAACATACTCTAATAGGTAGTGTAATCTACAGTACACAACATTAAGTGCAGTGTGTGGGTGAGAGGGAGGCAGTGTTTTGATGTGATCCGGTTATGTTGTGGTTCTGTGACTGCTGGTGTTGGTTGCTGTATGGTTAAACATTTTGACATTTAAAGTAACTAGGTTAATTACGATTTAAATAAATTAAAATTAAATAAAATATTAATCTAATATTTTGGCGGTTTTTTGAAAGTTTGGGCAGGTTTTGGACAGCTTTTGGGCTGGAAAAAGTCTTCTATCATTCTCTATTCTTTTTTCTATTCTGTTATATTATATCCTCTACTCTTCTATCATGTTATTGTATTCTGTTCTGTTATTTTTACTATTCTGTCATATCACGTTCTAATATTTTGTCTTTATATTCTACCGGTTTTCTATTATGTTCATTTTTTCTATTATGTGTCTATTCTTCATAATCCTGTAGTTTTTTATTTATTTCAAGAGTTCACACTTAGATATTGCTTGACGCTTTTAGCAGGTTTGGCATGCTGTCCCTGGAAAGAACCCTAAGCTCAGAGATAATTGAGCCCAGGGATCCCGCCTGGTCAATTAGCATGTAAGGGGGTCCGAGATCAGGTAGGTCTCGAGAGCTTCCCCTGGTAAAAGGAGGAAAAGGAGGGGATGGGGTGGATTCTTTAACGAAGATAAGGTAGTAGGGAGAAATCAGTCTATTTATTGTAGGCTTGGATCAATCTGATTGGATTACTACTGATTATGGATGATCATATCATATCCTCTTGAAATTAGTTTGTAAAACTTCACTTAATAAATTGGTAACACTTTATTTTGATGGTCCATATGAGTATTAGTAGACTGTTGATACTGCTCCTTCAACAGACATTTAACTGACTACAAGAAACTTTGCACGTATATGTCAACTTACGCTAACCCTAACCCTAACAGTCTACTTATAATTTAATGAGAATTAGTTGGCATGTAGATGCAATGTAACTTAAATTCAACAAACGGACCATCAAAATAAAGTGTGACCAATAAATTACATTCCATTATATTGTCTTTTTACATGATCCTGTATTGGTTAAGTTTCTCACCTCGGCTTGTCCGATGGCTGTAAACAGCAAGCGTATCTCTCGGAGGACTGAAACTGCCAGTTTTCGGGTGCTGGTCTGGCAGGAGCACAGCAGCAGCAAGGCCAGACCCTCCACAGCGTGCAGCACCGTAGAATGAGGACTGCGATCGGGCGCCAGCCTGGAGCTCCCGCTGCTCTGGGATCCCATCTGAGCTCAACAAACATATACAAAAACAGGTGATCGAGCACACAGCTCCCATTTACACTGTATAGCCAGTAAAGAAAATGATCTTGCTGATACTGATATTGGTAAAAAATGACATTGCAATATTTTGTTTGTCTGCGATGCATATTGCAATAATTACACAAGATTGCGTATAACTCTATCTGGAAGGAATTCATAATTTAAGATTGATTGGGATTATTTTGTAGTTTGTAGTTTATTTTATAATAAACAAATTACAAGCATAGATGAAATCAACTGAACAAAACACAAATTAAATAAACTGCTTTATGGATTTCTGTAAAATCTAACAGTATTGAGGTATAGAAATTCAATAATCATATGTAAAATAACTCAGTGTAGTCGTCGTTGTATAAATAAAATAATAGAATAAATCTTTGTTAAAGCTTCAAACTATATAATCTTTTGGTTTAAATCTTATACAGTCATGTTTTAAAAACACATCTAAATGAAGATGTTTCACTCTATTAGGGACAACATTTTTGCAATGACCCCACAAATCAAATGTTCTGAACTGTGGTATTTATTATTATAATCCCACCTCGGCTTTGCACATTGCGATAACAATGCTAAAATGGTATATTGCGCAGCCCTACCTCTGCTGAGCGTTTTCCAGGCGCTTGAATGGCCAGCCTCCACTGTGTCAGGAAATGCAGCAGCAGTTTAACGGAAGAGTCTTGTAGACCCTGTTGTGTGTCCTGCACCTCACGCAGTAAGAAGTTTGTGTACCCAAACAACACATCCTCTCGCCAATCGGAGAAGTCCAGCAGCAAACTCTGCAGGGAATTCTGAGCAATGAGTCTGAGTTCATCATCCATGTGGACCGTTAGCCTGCAGAACGTGAAGCATAAACAAATCAATGACAAAGTTTTATGTTTTATTTCAAAGTGCCAAAGACCAATGAGCTTTATAAACTATCTATACACAGTTGAAGGCAAAATTATAAGCCCTTCTGTGAAACGTTTGTTCATTTTCAAATATTTCCCAAGTGATGCTTAACAGAGCAAGGAAGTTTTTGCAGTATTTCCTATAATATATTTTTTCTGGAGAAAGTCTTATTCCTTTTAGTTTGGCCCCTTAAAGCAATCTTTTTTTTCCCCGATTGGCTACAACAAACTACTGTTGTCCAATGATTTGCCTAATTAACCTAACTTGCCTAGTTAACCTAAGTAAGCCTTTAAATTGCACTTTAGGCTGATTAAAATTATCTTGCAGAATAATAATATTATGTTCTGTCATCATGGCAAAGAGAAAAAAAAATAGTTATTAGAAATGAGTTTAAAACTATTATTTTTTAAAAGCGCATTTCTTTTTCATTTATATCATTTTATTTAACTTATTAACTTCTAACTGCACACACACACACACATACACACATATATATACAGTATATATATACATACACTGTGTCTCTAAAATCAAAGCAAAATTTATTCTGTCAGAATTTCAACAAAATACCTCCAACTTTAATTATATTTTGTAATTAAATGGCAAATAGATCAAATTATATGATATGTATACATTTTCCACCTCACTTGATTTAATCCAATCCACCTTTTGTACAGTTTTTAGTCAGAAATTCATGAAGAAAAATCTCGAGGCACTGTAGCCTTTCAGTTCTTGTAAACCTTTGATCAAACACTTGATCAAAAACACTTTTTATTTAAGCCGTACACAGCTTAAAATAAATACATCATCATTACGCCATCATTACGTCAGGATTATTCTAATGCACAGATTGCGCTGTTATTCCTGTAAGAAATAGGGTCATTCTTATTCCTGTTGTACGATAAGCAGTTTTATTTTGTATGACATTTTATTGTTTGTTTTTTTGAGACACAGTATATACAGTTGAAGTCAGAATTATTAGCCCCCCTTTGATTTTTTTTTCTTTTTTTAAACTATTTCCCAAATTATGTTGAACAGAGCAAAGAAATTTTCACAGTATGTCTGATAATATTTTTTTCTTCTGGAGAAAGTCTTATTTGTTTTATATCGGCTAGAATAAAAGCAGTTTTTGATTTTTTTAAAAACATTTTAGGGACAAAATTATTAGCCCCTTTAAGCTATTTTTCTTTTCAATAGTCTACAGAACAAACCATCATCATACAATAACTTGCCTAATTACCCTAACCTGCCTAGTTAACCTAATTAGCATAGTTAAGCCTTTAAATGTCACTTTAAGCTGTATAGAAGTGTCTTGAAAAATATCTAGTCAAGTATTATTTACTGTCATCAGGGCAAAGATAAAATAAATCAGTTATTAGAGATAAGTTATTAAAACTGTTATGTTTGGACATGTTTTGAAAAAATCTTCTCTCTGTTAACAGAAATTGGGGAAAAACATAAAAAGGGGGGCTGATAATTCAGGGGGACTAATAATTCTGATTTCAACTGTACATATGTTTATGCAAAAGTTCTGTCTGGTTCTTGAATCTGATTGACTGAAAGCTGTGCAATATTCTGCAAATAACAGAACTCGTCTAGCCTCTTCACCCTTGTGTATTACTCCGCCCACATACAGCGACAAGCAGGGGACACACTACAGTTTGACAAATATTGCTGCTGTTGTGCAACATAATGTACTTTTGAGGCTTTTTTAGTCAAGGTTGTAGTTGTTTAGATTACAACTATGGGGTTTATTTATAAGGTCAGTGCCTATTTTAAATATTCCTAATTCCGGAGCATCAAATTTAGTGCATTGGCCACCATCAGCCTGTCTGAGCAGACCAAAGAAAGCGACGGTGGACGTTCCGCCACAAGATGGCGACAGAGACCTCATAACAAGTCCTTAGGAGAGAAAAACGACATTTTCTCAGTGTAAATTTCAAACTACAGCTGAAGAAATCATTATAAATCAGGTAAGTGACATTCTGAGTTGATCTCTCTCTTTTGTATTTTGTAGTGCTGTATTTATACCACAGAAACTGCTAGTGTTTGCTTTGCTCTTGCTTTTTCGGGGTTAATTATTGTGATCTCCTGATCACAACATTGAAATACTGGGAAATCTCTGTAGACTGATGGCATTTCATGCTGTTCAGCCTTATAATCTTAAAATTTGAGCAAAATCACCTGTTTTGTCATCACTTCAGACATTATGCTAGAGAATCATTCAAATACTAGCTCTAAAGTGACGTTTGTGAACTGGCAACGGTTTCTGCTGTTCTGACGTCAGCTGCAGATGTGAATGAATGGCGGAAGAAAGTAGTTCCTCGTACAAAAGTGTTTTTGAGACTCTTTCGTTTGATTTTCTTTTTTATATACATGAGTATGCTGTCGAACTGTTGTATAAACGCAATATAATACTCGTAGCAGTGCGATGTGGCTGTATATCATCACTGGTGGGAGACTAACGCATGCACACCTCCCACCAGTGCCGATACACAGCCACATCTCACTGCTACTCTATGTTATATTGCTCATATATTGTGTCTACTCTGTCTTACTCTATTCTATTCAGTTTTATGTTTTTAAATCTTCATTGTAATTTTTCCTATTATATGCTGTCTTCCTCTCTAAAATCTTATTTAATTTTTTTATTCTGTGTTTTCTTTGATTAGTCAAAGGGTGCATGGTGAACCTCACCTGGCTAAAAGATCGATGAGCTCAATTTTGGACAGGCCGTCAGGCAGGATACGAGGAATGGCCGCAACACACGTCCGGAACAAGTCAATCTTGGGTTTTCTTTCACCCCTAACAAAAGAGAGAAGGAAAGAGTTGAGCAAAAATAAACAAAGAGAAAGGCAAAGAAACACAAGGAAACAGGAAAAAAAGAGAATGCCAAACTGTCTAAACAGGGTGTGTGGGCTAAACTTGACTCATAACAAGTTGTCTGGCTCTGAGCGTTCCCTTCACCCACTCATGTTACACTAAAATAATAGGTAAAAAAATAAAAAGCTGTTTACGTGATCATGTCCTCAGGTTCCTTGTTGAGCATCTGGGCATTTGTGAGCATCATACAGCGGCCAACTTCCTTATCCAGATGCCTCAGGATGTTATCCATGGCTTTCCTGACTTGCGAGTAATACAGTGCCATACCTGCAACGTACACAATCCATACTGTAAAAGACTGTAAAATTGTACAATAATGTCAAACTCTAATACACAGGCAGGTGTTGGGAATAACAAAGCAAATCTGACCTATAAGTTTTGCTTCCTCCTCGGTTAGAGTTTTGCTGAGGTAAGTTTTTTTCTTCTTTAGTGTGTTCCCAGAAGGCAAAGTGGCCCCTGTGTTCGGCATGGGTGGTTCTCCGTCTTTCTGCTGCAGGTTATCGGCTATGACAAGGAAGGCTCTTAGTGCGATGTTCATCCTCTGGATATACACCACACAAATACATCAAATATTGAATCATTACTAGATCAGATGGTATATAGAGATGAATGTGTTTGAATGGTTTTTTGCAACACAATTCAGTAATTATAATCCTATTTTTGTTTAATATTGGACACATTTTATATCATATTCTTAAATTATCTCTATACCTCAAACAGAACATTTGAAGTAAGCATATGAGTGTGCGTGTGTGTGTGTGTGTGTGTGTGTGTGTGTGTGTGTGTGTGTGTGTGTGTGTGTGTGTGTGTGTTTGTGACATATCAGGACACAAATCTGTATAATGACATAGGTATGACACAGGTATTACAAAAAGGAGGTGAAATATGAGGACATTGGTGACGTCCTCACTTCTCAATAAGGTTATAAATCACACAGGATGAGTTTTTTCAGGGAGTAAAGCTGTACACTGTCTCCTGTGATGGTTGGGTTTAGGGGTAGGGTGGGGTGAGGGCAATATAACATACGGTTTGATCTGTATAAAATGAATGGAAGCCTATGTAATGTACCCACTTTTCACAAAAACAAACGTGTGTGTGTGTGTGTGTGTGTGTGTGTGTGTGTATAAACATTACCTCTGGGTTTAAACTGAACGCTTTGGCTGATTTTCCAACACTCAGAAGATCACATATTATTTCTTTCATGGCAAAATCCAGTCTTTCCTGTAGCGAGCAAAGAAATACGGTTATTATATTATGCTACATTAAATGATATTCAATTTCCATAACTGTATATAAAAGCTATTATTTCTGAGACAAGCTTAAGAGCCTGTTTACACAGAATGATTTTCAATACCACTGTGCTGCTTTCCCTTTGCTTTTCTATGTAATTAGATGAAAGGCAGCTGCGTTTAACTGTTACAATCTTCTGCAGCCTTTTGTGCATAACAAACGAAAAATTCAGTATCCAAATTTAGAGAACACTGTACACTCGAGGTCTCAAACTCAAATTGGCGGGGCGCCGCTGTTTTAACATTTAAGCACAATAAAAATTTACTTAGAAAATAAACTTAGATATTCTTCCCTAGAATATACACAGTCAAAGCTCCTTCTTTTTGTTTCTTGTTGTACATATTGAAGGGGTTTAAATTGCTATGAAAATACTACAGTTTAATAATAGGCATAATAATAATAATTATTATTATATTCCAATCAATTCTTGCTTAACCAAAAGTCTAACAGCAGTCAAACTAGCAGTTTGAGAGCCGTGCTGTAAACAATTTCTGTTAAATTTTCTGTAAACCTACAGCACAATTGTAATTGTTAATTTACAGTGCACTTGAATATTTTACAGCAGGGCTCAAAATTGCAACCGTTTTGGTCGCATATGCACCCGAAATTTTATTTATGCAACCTCAAAATATATTTGGGAGCATTTGTGCATAAAATTGTTGCCATCCGACAAGTTTTCACTGCAAAATGTTTACTACATGCGCGTATTAAGAAGAATTTCAGGCAGAATGCATCTTTGCACCAAAAAACGCTAAACGAACGCTCAGAATGGGTTTAAAACTGTTGACATGTCAACTTGCTGCAGTAAACAAACTCGCAATGCTTGCATGGCCTTCAAGCTCTTCTGATTGGCCCACTTCTCTAGAACAGGATGCAAATGGATTGGTTAATATCAGCTGTCAATCACTCAGTTCAGGTGACAGGGAGCTACAGCCGCGAAAACGTAAAGGTCTGGATATGAGATAATGAAAATAACACTGACAGATTTTGTTTTAGAAACCACCTAAAGTTACAGATAATGGCACATCTTATTAGTTTTCTTGTGGTGAATGTTAATCCACCATTTACACTTTTCGAAGAGTGGATAAAATTTGATTAGTGTTGATTTCAAATGCAATAAACCTAAAGCGACCAAAACTGCCAATAATACTGTAAATTTTACAGCATTTTTTTACAGTGAAGTAAACTATTTTAAAAACGCATTTCAAGACCTATTGCAAAAACATGTTTTGTGAGAACAGCTCCTAAAAATGTAAGGCTTTCAAAAGGGCACAAGAAAACATCGATGTGGAATGCTGTCTTAGATGTGTATCAGACATCTATAGGTGCGAGTTCTGTCAAACCTGGGCAATGAATTGAATGATCTTGACAAAGATGTTGAGTGGCATGTCTCTAGGAACGACGCTCCGTGAACCCTTGGGAAACAGTGTTGATATGATTGAGGTGAGTCGGCTGGAACGAATAAAAAGAAAGTCTTTTTAGTAGATGTCAATCATCATCACAATCAACATGATCTTTTCTTATTCTTTGACAGTACCGTCTATGCATTTGAAATCTATTACATAAAACATTTGACATTTCTTTTATTCTAAATATATCTCTTAAAATGGGTTTGTATGTTTGAATATTTCAGTACACTACCTTTGTGTTGCAGTGTTGCTTTCACATTTGATTCGGATCATGTAGACCCACAGCAGCCGATAGAGGGATTCAAGTGCCACCCGGGCCATTTTGTGGTCTTTGTTCTGCAATAATAGCTCTTATTAAATTATGTTCGCATTTGCACGTTTCTTTATATTTTCAGATAATTCCAGTACAACCCCCCCCCCCCCCCCCAAAAAAAAATCTTTTAAATGTTTTTTTTTTATGTAAGTAATTCTGGTTTATAAATCTAAAATAATTTATTTGAGAATAATATTTTCATACAACATATCTTGAAATAATTGTTGATACATGCCATTTAAGATAATACCAATAATAATAATAATAATAATAATAATAATAATAATAATAATAATAATAATAATAAAAATAATAATAGTTATTTCCATTTCAGCTGTTTATCATCTATTTGAATTCTTTCTTGCTTGGTGTTTCTCTGCTTTACACATACCAATTCAGATAATATACTACTACTAATAATAATAATAATAATAATAAATTAAATAATAATATATGTTATTATTATTATTATTATTATAATAAAAATATTATTATTATTATTATTATTATTATTATTATTATTATTTAAGCTGTGTTTATCATTTATTTTACTTTAAGACCTAATCTATTATTCTTTGTTTATATAATAATAATAATAATAATAATAATAGTTATTTCCATTTCAGCTGTTTATCATCTATTTGAATTCTTTCTTGCTTGGTGTTTCTCTGCTTTAATGTTCAGACACATACCAATTCAGATTATATACTACTACTACTACTACTACTACTACTAATAATAATAATAACAATAATAATAATAAATTTAATAATAATAATAAATTTAATAATAATAATAATAATAAATTAAACAATAATAATAATATATGTTATTATTATTATTATTATTATTATTATTATTACTATTATTATTTTAGCTGTGTTTATCATCTATTTAGCTTAAGACTTCATTTTATTTTGTCATCTATTTTGATTGTAAGCTCTTTCTTGTTTGATGTTTCTCTGCTTTAATGTTCTGTCTCTTTTGACTCCTGACTAAACGTGGGCACTGAAGCGAACAGGATGTTTTCCCTACAGGTCGAACCTTCATTACATAACAAGTCAGCAGCTTTCAGACTAACTGCAGCAGAGCGCTGAAAGTACAGCATGTCGAATGTCCAAGAGACACTGAGAGATGACAGAAATCAGATAGGAGCTGAAAGCTTGACCGAGAGATCCAGCATCCTGTTTAAAGCGTCGTCATTTCCAGAGAGTCTCTCAGTCCTGCACATGACAGTTTTTATCTTCTTTTTGCTTCATTTCATTCATTCATTCATTCATTTCACAGGTGCAGAGGCTCAGTACAGAATGTACAAAAAGACGTTAACGCTAATGATAAAGGATTCTCCTGTCCTACCGGCCTCCCCTTTAAAGCAAACAAAACATTCCTGCAATTACGGCCGCCCTCCCTCTGCATTTCACACATTTTTAACAACTATTTGCATGTAACGGCTGCCACTTTAAATATCTGTGCACTTGACTGATGTGAATCACTGGTTCAAAGAACTTGCGATCACATGATGCTTACACAACTGTCTTGCACAACAAAACTTTGTTCATTTTTGCATGTGATCTGATGTTATATTCTCATCCACAGCGTGATGTCTTGACAGGTACAGTATGTCGTATCATACAAGCTGTGTGGATCTCAAACACTCACTTTCAGGTTGGACAAGCAGTTGTTGAGGAAGACGTGCCATCTGTTTAGAAAGATTTGCTTCTGGCTCACACATAACAGACACGTTACCAACGGATACAGAGCCTGAGATAGAAAAACATAAGGTCAACGCGTACATTACATGGTGTTAAACAAGAAATAATGAATTCAACGACTGAAAGATGTCACAGTGCATCATTTTGTGTTTAAACATTTTGATCTGCTGTACATTTGATTTATTTATTTGACCTTTATATTTAGAACTATTCAAACATGCATATACTCTTACAAAAATCACGATTAGTGATCTTTCAGAGACTTTAAAAAAAACATTTAACCTACAATCGCACACTGTAACATGCTCACAAATATATTTGAAATGTAAAACTGATCAAATATATTAGTTTGAACTGTCATCTAGCAGGTATAGAAAATCCTGATTTGTAAGTTATTAAAATATGTATAAAACATTTAGGTAAATATACTAAAATATTATTATTTGTTTAAATTATTTTTGCTATTTATATTGTATTTTTAATATTAAATTAATTATTATAATTTTTATATTCTACACTACCTGACAAAAGTCATGTCACCTATCCAAGTTTTGGGAACAACAAATAATAACTTGACTTCTAGCTGATCATTTGGTATTAGAGGTGGCTTATATGGAAGGCAAAGGCCTCTACAGTAGATTACACTTATTTTACCAAAAGAAAATATGATCATGCCTTGATTATTAATTATTTAATTAGGATAGTAACGTCTGACTTTGCTTAGACAAAAGTCTTGTCACTTAACAGAAATAATGTACAGTATAGAATATAAAGTCATGGTGCAGTGGAGAAAGCTTGGCGAACTGCATCCATACATCTCTCCAATGACTCAAATAACTCATTAATAAAGTCATCTGAAATGGCAAAGAAAACATTTTTGCAGGACTCCCAGAGTTCATCAAGATTCTTTGGATTCATCTTCAATGCCTCCTTCATCTTACCCAGACATGCTTAATAATGTTCATATCTGGTGACTGGGCAAGCCAATCCTGGAGCACCTTGACATTCTTTGCTTTCAGGAACTTTGATGTGGAGGCTGAACTATGAGAGGCACAAATGTCTTGATACCTCAGGCTGTTGATGTTGCCATCCACTTTTTTTTCCTTCACCAAACTTGACTGATTTCTGTGAGAATCTTGGGTCCATGTGGGTTCCAGTAGGTCTTCTGCAGTATTTGTGATGATTGGGATGCAGTTCAACAGATGATTCATCAGAAAAATCTACCTTCTGTAACTTTTCCAAATGATCAACTAAAAGTCATGTTATTATTTGTTGCTCCTACAACTGGGATTGACGAGACGACTTTTGTCAGGTAGTGTATATATTGTATATGCATTAAAAATTACATATATTACATATATAATTTTAAAAATATGAATTTATGCCTTTTATTATGTGAACACAACTGTGTAACTAGAAACTATGTTTACCATTAAAACATTTGCTACAATACGTAAATGTTTAATTTAATCTTAGCATTTACAATTAGTATAATTAAAGAACAGCATATTCTACAGTGTATTTTTGCAGGGCATTTTTGAATTGGCACTTACACATTATGAAAGACAGAAAAAAATACTGTCCTGTCATTAAAATTTTCTGCTTGAGCTGTTCTCTTTAAGCTGGATTGTAAAATATTTGATGTCAATCTGTGAAAAACAAATCAACCGAAAGTGTGCCCTTTGAGAAGGACATCAATGTGCACAAATCACACAGACACAAGACAAATGCCGTTGGTTCAGAATGTGTAAAATCTGCCTCAGTCGTTTCATTGAGTCTTGAAAAACATTTAAAAATGGAGCATTTGAAACATCACAGACAGCAAAAGCATTCCAGCTATGAGCCAATTAGATGCATCACTTTAGTGTGGGAAAGGACAGCGAGACTTGCCAGAGAGTGTTTCTTCCTAGACGACAGGTCTAAAGTTGTGTCGTAGAGGGTTTCCACAAAATTCCTCAAACAGGGCACATTCACTTCATTTTTCACCGTCTAAAAAAATTCACAAGTGTGAACTACAGTTTGTACATGTAAATTTACTGTATGTAAGACATGTACAAATGAAGTCAGAATTATTAGCCCCCCTGTTTAACTTTCCCCCGATTTTCTGTTTAACGGAGGGAAGATTTTTTCAACACATTTCTAAACATAATAGTTTTAATAACTCATTTGTATTAACTGAATTCTTTTATCTTTGTCATGATGACAGTACATAATAGTTGACTAGATATTTTTCAAGACACTTCTATACACCTTAAAGTGACATTAAAAAAGGCTTAACTAGGTTAATTAGGTTAACTAGGCAGGTTAGGGTAATTAGGCAAGTTATTGTATAATGATGGTTTGTTCTGTAGACTATCGAAAAAAATATTGCTTAAAGGGGCTAATAATTTTGACCTCAAAATGTTTATTAAAAAATTAAAAACTGCTTTTATTCTAGCCGAAATAAAACAAAAAGAAAAAAAAATTCGAGAAGAAAAAATATTATCAGACATACTGTAAAAATTTCCTTGCTCTGTTAAATAATAATTTGGGAAATATTTTAAAAAGAAAAAAAATTCAAAGGGGGGGGCTAATAATTCTGACTTCAACTGTATATACTGTAAAAATCTAATGAAAGTTAGCTGACATGTAATAGCAAAAGTATTTATTGGTCAACAATATTTAAAGGGGGCTATCATAAAAATGTAACCCCCCTTTTTATAATGAAACAAATTCAATTATAGAGCATGACAAAAAAAAACAGAGATGGCTATACTTACTGCGGCGACAGGGACAAGTATCTCTACAAAGAGTCCAGCAAGAGAATGTTTAATGTCCTTATCTTTCACCTCCAAGAAATACTGAGCACACTCCTATAAACATATAACAGTAGAAGTGTTTTTGAAAATAAAGAAGAGAGATTCAAAAGATAAACGTAGGTAGTTGCAGCACTGTGTACCTGCATAAACTGGAAAGAGGCTTCAAAATCTTCCACTGGGTACATCTTGATGCGAAAAAACTTGACCCCCATAATGAGACTGATGGTGCTTTGGACCACATATGGGCTTTGCTCTTTTTGCCTGAGCTCCTTTAACTCGGAGATGAACTTCTTTCTCACTGCAGGAAACCTGGGAAGATTAGAGAGGGATTAATGTTTATTTAAAAAAATAATATATTGTTAAATATATTAAATTAAATTACATTAAATAAAAATATATACAGTTGAAGTCAGAATTATTAGCCCCCCTGAATTATTAGCCCCCTATTTATTCCCCCCCCCCATTTCTGTTTAACAGAGATAAGATTTTTTCAACACATTTCTAAACATAATAGTTTTAATAACTCATCTCTAATAACTGATTTATTTTATCTTTGCCATGATGACAGTAAATAATATTTTACTAGATATTTTTCAAGACACTTCTATACAGCTTAAAGTGACATTTAAAGGCTTAACTAGGTTAATTAAGTTAACTAGGCAGGTTAGGGTAATTAGACAAGACATTGTATAACAGTAGTTTGTTCTATAGACAATGAAAAAATATATATAACTTAAAGGGGTTAATAATTTTGACCTTTAAATGGTGTTTAAAAAATTAAAAACTGCTTTTATTCTAGCTGAAATAAAACAAATAAGACTTTCTCTAGAAGAAAAAATATTATCAGACATACTGGGAAAATTTCTTGCTCTGTTAAACATAATTTGGAAAATATTTAAAAAAGAAAAAAAAATTCAGGGGGGCTAATAATTCTGACTTCAACTGTAAATGTATATATTTATATTTATTTTATAAATGAATAAAAAGCTTTGGTTTGATTCCCATCATTCTGCATTGGCTTACAAGATACTGTAAACTGGTGCTTTTTAATCATACTTGTGTAATATATCTTATGGAAAATAATGGTTCCAATAGATAAAAAGCAAAATAAAGAGTTTGAGACCAGGTAGATCTCGAACTCCCCTGCTGTTTGAAGCTAGTGAGCCATTAGGGATTGCTACTCACTAGGAGCATGTCTATAGTGCCGATTTGGATTAGTCAATTAACTTAAGTTGCATGTTTTTGGATGTTGGGAGTCATTTCGAAATTGAATGTAACATTTTGTTTGTTTTGTAAATGAATCAGATTTTTAAAAAAAATTTAAATACTATCACTTGACGGATGCACAAGAAATCGGTGAGCAAATTAAGGCAAAGCAGGTGCAGCTTTGTGCATTCAGCATTGAACTCCATTGTGTTATTAATGGGATTGTTTGTTTTTTAAGTAATAAGTTGATTATAATTCTTTTAAAATATACTGCATTAGATAATTCAATTTAAAGCAATGTTTTGTAGTTATTTTTTAGCGAATAAATTAGGAAATTAATCATAGAAATTTTGATGTAATGTAGTTTGATATTTTTACCTTCGGGCCACAGCACTCAATCCATATATACAGTATACATACATACATACATACATATATATATATATATATATATATATATATATATATATACATATATATATATATACATATATATATATATATATACATATATATATATATATATATATATATATATATATATATATATATATATATATATATATATATATATATATATATATATATATATATATATATATATATACATACATATACATATATATATATATATATATATATATATATATATATATATATATATATATATATATATATATATATATATACACTAGATATCACATACGGACCCTGAGCATGAATCAATAGCGCCACCACATTAGTACAGTGCTTCCAGGACAAATGTCATTCAACCGTACTAGTTAAGACTAAAGCCAATGTGAAGATGCTAGACTTTAGCGTTGTGTATGGGTGTAGTAATGAACAAACAAAGAAAACAAAGCATAAAGGCAGCACACTTCATAGGTAAGATTTCGTTTTTTATGATTTTGTATGTTACGAACTTTTGTGCTAAACAATCAATGTTATTGATGCTAATACAATCTCTTACTGCCCTGACCATAAGGCAAAGTAGCCCCAACTTGCAGTAAATACCAGGCTTGGAATATGAAATGAAATATGACAACAAGACGCTGCGGTGCCAGAAACATGTATTATTGTCGGCTAAGTGAACGAGTCATTCACAATCGAATCGCGCGCTCCATTCGATTTAGAAGTGAAAGCAGGAGAGAGGGTGTGTTTCAAGACAGGGATTAGATCAAATTTAACAGGGAGGAAAGATAATACATTTCCATGCACACGAACACATGCTCTTTGTCAGGAATGCCTGCGCGGTCACATATTCATCGATGTAGAAAAGTGATGTAAAATTATAATTTTCGTAATTTAAAAATATATTAGCATACTGACCACCGGGAAAACTCCCAATCATAGATATATGTATATATGTGTATATATCTCTGGCTCTGGATGGCCAGTCCTCCACTGCACCGTGGTCCCACATTTATTTCAAAGGAGCGCTACCCTGTACTAAAATGGCAGCTCTATTGAAGCATTCCTTCCTATAGACAACAATAGCGTAGGCAACATCTAATGTAAACATCTATGCCCTCAATCAAGTTTGCTTTTTGGCCCCAGCATAAAAAAAAGTTTGGGCATCCCTGTTTTACATCTAAAAAGGGGCATAATAGGTCCCCTTTAACTAAATTACCTTAAGTTGAGTCCAATTGTAACAACTGTGACAATGTGTACTTTAGAATTCAGTACACATTTGGGGTTTGATTTAGGGTTATTGCACATAATTATGCATAATTAACCGTTATTCCTATAACAAGTACCTACAAAGAGTAACAAAGACACTGTAAAATTAAGTCAATTAGTTTTAATTCGAAAGCAATGAGCTACCCACATTTAAATCCATTCCACCAAAGTCAGCAGATTCCGTTTGGGCAGGACGTGGATGTTTCTTGTACATATGTGTATTGGGAGTGTTTGTGCGTTTCTGAGTTCGCTATATTTAGAAAGGCATCTGGAGGGGGAATAGGGAGGCATCTCTCGCCGTCTCTCTTCCTAAGAGTCTATGTTTGTTTTAGATGAAATACACACTGGCTACATTCCCACTCGGAGAGAAAATTTGTGTATTTGCAATGTACACAACGCTTAACTGAGTTATGCTATTTATCTTGTACAGTACTAGAATGAAGAAGCACAGAGCCGAGCATACCTAACATTTCATCCGACACGTGTTGACATCAGAATTTTAGGACTTCCTTATTATAAGTGCAGCCACAACGACATTTTTCATGTTATTAAATATGGAAAGAGGCCATTACTGTCAGGGCTGGAGTTCTCGCACAGATAGGGAGAAACTCCATCTTTGTGCGACACTGATGGAGCTCTCTGTGAACATGATGAGACGTCTCGTCTATCAGGGTAATGGCCTCCCATTAGTGTTTCATCTCACACTAGACACTCTGTCAAGGGAAGAAGGATGCCCCCATCATTTTGAGCTTGAAACCAGGTCGCAGGCTTCAACAGGAATCATGGAGCCATCCATTTAGTGTCTATCTAGATTTTACACTGGACTTCAAGTGTTGACCCAACAGACCGCCAAATGAAAATGTTCTTAAAGGGATAGTTCACCCCAAAATTTGAATGCTGCCATCATTTACTCACCCTTCACTTGATAAAAACCAAACACAAATTAAGATACTTTGAAATATGTTGGAATCCTGTAACCATTGAATTCCATTGTATTGAAGTCAGTGGTTACAGGTGTTCAGCTTTCTTCAAAGTATCTTCTTTTGTGTTCAACAGAAGAAAGAAACTCATCAAACAAATAATAGTGAGTCCGCTTTAGGGTTGCACTATGTCATTTCAGCAACGATATCGCAATAATGTTGAGTGTGGATTAGGGGTGTGACGAGACACTCCACAAGACGAGACACGAGATTGGGTTCACGAGAACGAGACGAGACAAGATTTTTACTCTATTTTTAAGAAATCTTTTTCTTTTTTTAAAAAGTTATTTTACTTCTATTAATGAATTCAATGCAGTAAAAGCCATGCAAACACTGGTAAATATTTTGCTAATATATGAATGGAATATAATGTTTATATATAATTTTAAATGTTATTGGAAAATAGATTTTTATTCAACTGGGACAATAAAAGTAAATACATTTTTTTTTTAAATCACAAAATGCTAATTAATTTAGGTGCTCTTTAATCAACTTGTAATGAATGGTATTTTATTTCTATTTTAATGAATTCTATGCATTAAGGACACTGCTAAATATTTAGCTATAAACTCTACTGTCTGGCTTCTCCCCTGTACAATTTCACATGAGAAATCAAACTCCTTTCCATAAATTGAACGCTTTTTAACGTGCGTTCAGTGATGATTCAATTCAATTCAATTCAATTCAATTCAATTCAATTCAATTCAATTCAATTCATCTGTATTTGTATAGCGCTTAACAATGTAGATTGTGTCAAAGCAGCTTCACATTGAAGATTATAGTGAATTGAAACAGTTTCAGTCCAGTTTTCAGAGTTTAGATTAGCTCAGTTCAGTTCAGTGTGTTTTAATATTCACTGCTGGGAGTTCAAACACTGAAGAGTAATCCATCGATGCGCAGCCCTACAAGTCCCGAACTATGCAAGCCAGTGGCAACAGTGGCGAGGACAAAACTTCACCAAAGGGCGAAAGTGAAGGAAAAATTAAAAAAATTAAAAATGATGACGACGACGGGTGTGTGTGTCTCCAGGAGTTCACTGTGTGTGTGCACACTCGGAGGAGATGTGTGTGTCTGTGGCCCTTTACTGACTCGATAGGTGCAGACAATAGTGTCAAACAACTGTGTGTGTATGCCTTTTCCTGTCGCAAAATGTGGCTAAAAGTCCTACACGACGGTAATAGTTTAATTACAGCGTTTACATGTTTGTACTGCACTTGACTTCAATAATTCGACTAAAATAGGAATACTCCACATGTCTTGATTCCATTTGTGTTTACAACGATTATGACTTTTAGCATATCTAAAGTGCTATTCCATCGCATGGTTACGAGCCGTGGTTAATGTGTGTGGATGCAGTTGTAGCACCCTGTGCTTTTGGACATGGCAACTGTTGTAGCAGCCTCCAACAGAGTCTGCTTTTGGATGCGTCAACCTTTGAACTTTGGTGAAAAAAGTGGTTACGTCACACCCGCCCAAGCAAATGAGTGAAGGGCAACACAGAGGCAGCCCGGGTTGCTAGGTGTGTGCAAAGCACTAGATGTGCAGTTAAAATCCAATCCTGCCTGCAATCTTCAGTGCTAAATTCATCCTCACGCTCCATCATAACATCAGATCACAACTCACGAGACGACTTTTCACCTCAACGAGAAATCTCGTCACATATTTTGTGTGGATTATAATTTATTAAATGGATGTGTTTTTGGGCCTGGGGTCATATGAGGTTTTTTAAAAGCAGTCGGGCCTAAGAAATTTTACCATTTGTAACTTTAATAAAGATGAACTTTTTTTTTTTATTATTTATACAACGAAGACTATATGGAGAGTTATTTTACATTTTACTGTATACCTGAATAATGTTAGACTCGTCCGAAAAAAATGTGATTATTTCATTTGCAACTTTTTTTTTATTGTATTTTATCTATGCTTGCTGATTGTTCATTATATTTTATGCAGATGCACCTACAGAATCTTATCAATCAATCAAAAGTTATCAAATCCAAATCAATATGATAAAGTGATCTGGTGAAATTGTAGTCATATCACAATATCTATTGCACAATAACAAAACATAGCAATGTTAGATTTTTCAAATATTGTGCAGCCCTAGCACATTTGATTTTTTGGGTGAACAATCCCTTTAATATCACAGGGTTTCACAAAAACTTAATATATATAACTTAATAATTTGTATATGAAATATTAAGAATTAGATTTACCAAACATGGCAAATCAGTGTGAGGCCACAATCCCAAAAAAGTTCTTAGAGTGAAAAGTATTGTGGGTGATAGTACTGACGATGCAACAGCCCATTTCCATAATGATCAACATAATATACTAAAAGTGTCACAAATTAAAAATGTAAACAATCTGTCTGAATAATAATTGTTTCTGATAATCCAAATAAATGTACACAAATAGAGATATATATATTTTTGTCATTAAATAATTGGAAATACCAGTGAATTTCCTGTTAATACATTGAGTAAATCTTATCTCTGATCCATTTATGAGTCCTTTTTCTTCCATACATTTTGCATCAATAAGGAAATCTCATAAAATGCATATATAACAAGGTCTGCCTCAAAAACAACTGTGTTTATGCCTATGTTTTTAATGCATGTCTTTAGTTAATCCAGCCTTTTATAACCAAAATGCATGCTGCTATTAAATCTGGTCCTAAATATGTTCAGCCTGGCTGATTTTGTTGCTTCATAATTTACCTGGACTGAGCAACGACACCGACAACCTCTGCATACAGATCGGCCACTATGTGCATGTTGGTCGTGTTGGGTCCAAGGTACCTGCATGACATAACATCATTGTGAAAAATAACATCATTCGCTTCCCTTTTAGAATCCAATCACACTTTTACAGTTTACAGTGAGTACATTTGACTAAGTGGAGATTAAAATGGTGGAACATGCTTATTTTGCAGATTGACCCAAGCAAATACATGCAGGAAAATAAACGGCTCATGGCGGAAATACTTAAATGGATCGTTACCCCTCTTTGTACTTGAAGTGTTTGAAGGCCAGGTTAATGACTTCCTGAATGAGGCCATCCAGGAGAGGATGTAGAGGGATCTGCAAAGAGAGATACAGGATGAGTAAACAGAAAGAAATTACATAATAGTAATTGAAAGTGAAAGAAATTACATAATAGAATAAAAATGTTTTTCATTTTAGAAATATATAAATAAATTAGGTACAACTTATAAAGCAATATATAAAGCAATAATGCTAAATTGTAGTTATTGTAATTATGTAATTATTGGCCCAAAATGATTCATAACCCTGGGAATTCTGAATTAAAGTTTTTGTTCAAATGTAAATAAAAGCTGAGAAATATTTTTTTTCCACAATGATGCCTCTTGTACATCATCTTATTGTCTTTTGTAAAGAAGCCTGTGTCATTTCCAAAAAAAAAAAAACTGCTGTTTGCATAAAAGTAACTAAGTAAGAAGTTGCCAGGAATAATTTCGGACGTTACTGTAAATTTATACAAGTAAATAAAATATAAATTCATAAATAAATCATTCATAAATCTATAAACAAGGAAATTACAAGTCAGACTGAATTAAGACAATACTTATATTGCATGCTGTACATAACAAACCTGCTGAAAAAAATATTTAAAAATATACATATGAAACCATAATTATTAGCCTTCCTATGAAATTTGGATTTACAAAGTGCTGATTAATGGAGATATATTTTAAACACACTTTAAACATAATACATTCAATAACTTATTTATTTTGTTTATGTCATGATGACTGCACATAATATTTTACAATATATAATATGTTATTTTGCAAGATACTAGTATTTAGATTAAAGTGCAATTAAGGTCTTAACTAGATTAATTAGGTTAACTAGGCAAGTCAGGTGAATGGGGTATATGTCGAACGTCACGTGACCAAACCGGATCCCTGGGTAGAACACTTCCGCTCATCGCTATTTCATATGCGCCAGCGGTTTGTTATTGAAAGTAGTAAGTAATAAGTAGTGTTTTATGTGTTATATAATAGGATATATGCGCAACTTACGCGTTCCAGTCAACCTGGGTAGAACACTTCCAGTTTTTCACTCTCCGCTAATTTGGAGTTGTTTTATACAAGAAGCCTCCAGGAACTACCAAAGTTAAGCATCACAGATGTCCACCGAATATGCTCATTATCATCTAAATGTCCGGCCACCAAATTGGCCAAAGGATTTAAATTGTATGCTTCATCATACATAATGGATTATGAAGGTAATTAAGCTAGCGGAATGGAAATGCTGTACAATGTCACTAACTAGCTAACGCTATACATATTCACATTAACACTTTGTGAATTTTTGCACCAGTATCAAATAAAGACAGGTTGACTGGTGATGTCAGCATTGGGGCAGCCTGTCACAGGTCTATGAAGAAGTCTGAGACACCATAAATATATATATTTATACACATAAATAAAAAAAAAAAAAAAAAATATATATATATATATATATATATATATATATATATATATATATATATATATATATATATATATATATATATATATATATATATATTTATTTATATTTTATTTTTATTTATATTTTTATTTTTATTTTATATTTTATTTATGTGTATATATTATATATATATATATTTATGGTGTCTCAGACTTCTTCATAGACCTGTGACAGGCTGCCCCAATGCTGACATCACCAGTCAACCTGTCTTTATTTGATACTGGTGCAAAAAATCACAAAGTGTTAATTTGAATATGTAGATCCATACGGCAGACCAAATAACTTTATAGCGTTAGCTTGTTAACGACATTGTACAGCATTTCCATTCCGCTAGCTTAATTACCTTCATAATCTATTATGTATGATAAAGCATACAATTTAAATCCTTTGGCCAATTTGGTGGCCGGACATTTAGATTATAATGAGCATATTCGGTGGACATCTGTGATGCTTAACTTTGGTAGTTCCTGGAGGCTTCTTGTATAAAACAACTCCAAATTAGCGGAGAGTGAAAAACTGGAAGTGTTCTACCCAGGTTGACTGGAACGCGTAAGTTGGCATATATCCTATTATATAACACATAAAACACTACTTATTACTTACTACTTTCAATAACAAACCGCTGGCGCATATGAAATAGCGATGAGCGGAAGTGTTCTACCCAGGGATCCGGTTCGGTCACGTGACGTTCGACATATACTCCATTAGAAAAGTCATTATATAACAGTGGCTTGTTCTATAGACAATTAAAAATAGGCATGCTCAGATTGATCAGCTGAAGATCGGTATCAGTCGATAATCAAATTTCATGACTCGATCTGTACTCGCCAATCTGGCCGATCTTATAAACTGATCACAAGTGTTTGTTTATGAGTTTACAAGCAGAGGAAGACACACAAGTGCTCCCGTATATTGTACATAGCCTAAGCCGAAGTAAAATAAATTGTTTTCTGTAAAATTGCTTCTGTCCATGACATGTTCACACCTAAATGATTATAAGAGACGTGTTTAAGATATTATATGCAGAACCCTTAATTTATTGCCTTAGGTAAGGCAAGATCTTCCCTTAAGGTTCATACTTAGAGGGAAAATGTGCTTAATGCATTATAAAGCTTAAAGCATCAGAATCAATATTCGGTATCGGCCGATCACCATGACAAGGAATCTGTACTCGGTACGGCTACAAAAATCCTGATCGGAGCATCCCTAATTAAAAAAATATATATAATTTCTTAAGGGGCTAATAATATTGACAGTTTTATATATATATATATATATATATATATATATATATATATATATATATATATATATATATATATATATATATATATATATATATAATTTAGTTCTATTCCGGCCATACTTAAAGCAATACATTTTCTCCAGACAAAAAAAAAAAAGAAAAATATAAGAAAAAAATAAGATTTGAAATAGAATTTTACAGGAGGGTTAAACATTTTGTCTTCAACTGTACGTACATGCATGCAATATTTTTCTTGTTCCATTATTGTAGTTTACGTTGTCAATTTTGTGGACAATCCATTACAACCTACCTGTTTTAAAACTTCAATGAGCACCAGCGAGAAAATGAAATCGATTGCCAAATCCCGCCTTTCCATCAGATAATCTTTCTGCTGTTCGTCACTGAAAGACAGATTAAATTTGGCTAATTAATCACTGCTTGCTTTGTCAATGATATAAACTTGCTACTGAGTTTGGAGTCATGAGAGCTTCTGAAAATCTGTGTTTGATTCTGATGCACTGATGCAATCAAGCCCAACTGCCAAAAGGTGTTATGTAAATACAACCCGTGGACATCAGATCTGCTGACATATTTCTCGCTTGCCTTTACCGCAAATTTCGGACACAACATTAAGGTACAGTTAAGAACACGTTTCAATGGATCCATATCTACACACAATTAAAACATAATTATAAGTGTAAGCTTGCATAAAAGGTCCACACTGAAAAACATGACACATGCTAATCTTGTTGGTTCAACTATTTGAAGACAGCCGATCATCACAGTGCTATAGCTATTACTGGCCTAATATCAAATGAGCTGCTGAGCAATGCACCGCAGTAGAGATTGTGTTTCATAAGTTGAAGGCGAGGCTTCCTGATGACAGCCATCAATCACACACTCCCATCCACACCACATCACACATACATAAACACACACACTCACACAGAAAACCATTAACACGCTAATGCTAAAGACATTCAATCTGATTACATATCTAAAAAAAGAGACCTTTTGTGCCTACATTTAAATATATTCTACAAACAAGATGCAACCTGATATATCTTGAGCATTTTTAAGGTACAAAAGCTGTTACCAATAAACTATATTGTATAATCCAGTGGTTCTCAACCACATTCCTTGAGGACCACCAACACTACATGTTTTGGATGTCTCCTTGGTCTGTCACACCCATTACAGGTCTTTCATTGTCTGCTAATGCTGATGATCTGAATCACATGAGACTATGGAGACATGGACAATGTGCAGAGCTGGTGGTCCTCCAGGAAAGTGGCTGAGAAACACTGGTATAACGTGTACAAGGAAATGGTTTAGAAATTAAACTTTAAATGTAAGCTCACTTTTTGGACTTGGTGTTTGCACGTGGGCGATACTCATGGGACTCGTCTTCCAAACCGTTCTGTCTTTTATACCAGTCAAACAGTGTCCGAAGGATAGACGGAAGACAATACTCGGCAAGAGAGCTCATAGTGCTGATCAGCTGTGGAAAGAAAGAGGAAATTGCTCATCAACAGTTAGCACTATGTTTGTCACATTACAACTGTACAAATGCTAATTAAAGTAACCAATTTAATGCTAATATATTTTCTAAACAATATTATGTGTGCTATTAATAAGCATCTATCAATTAGGCTACGTTCACACTGCACGCAAATGTGGCCTGAATTTGATTTTTTTGCCCACGTGTGACTCAGATCTGTTTTTGTCTTGACAGTGTGAACAGCCCAAACTGCATGGAATCTGATCTTTTTCATTCAGATTTGTGCCACTTTCATATGTAGTATTAAATCAGACACAGATCTGATGTTTTGCAATGCGACCACAGTGTAAATGGTTATGTAGGATTTCATGTGACTTTTACATAATCTTTGAGTGATATGCGTTGTCATTCTGTGCAAACATCATCTACTCCTCAGCAGCATAGTAGAATGGCACACAGGGCGATTACCACAGTAAGTTGGTTGTTCATTTTGAAAAAAAATTTGAAAGTAAAACTGGTGCTTGTCAAACAATCTAGTTAATGATTGAGGCATGGGTTGATCGCAAAGCTGAAGAGCATCAGGGGTATTGCGGATAGGGGATCTGTGCGCAAAGAAGGGGGCACTTTCATTTCATTTTAAGGGGGAACTTTCTCTTCAAGAAATAAAAAGGGCAGGTGCTCAAGCACCCAAAGCCCCCTTCTGCACGTGCCTGTTGTTATAATGAAGTAAAATGAAACGGAGATAAACCAAATCTGCCATCACAGTTCAGTCTGCGGCTGCTCATTACCCCTTGATGAGTTCACTACACCGGTGGTCAGAAAGACGCACACCGCGGTTGTCATTAATCACAAATGATCAGGGTTTTCAATCATAAGTGACTTATTTTAGGTTTCAAATGCCGAAATACACATTAGTAGTAGCAGAACAACCCTTTACAGTTCATGAAATACACCACGGTTGTCTGTGAAAAGGGCAACAATCATATTAAGCATAATCTGACAATGTGCTTACTTCATACAGTGTACACATTGTGTGCATAATTAGACATTTTGTGCTGTCCGTAACTGCACTTCTGCGCATGCGGGACCATGATCTGTTCACACTGCAAATCTGATATTGGCCACATTTATAACAACAATGTGTACAGCCATGCAAAAAAATCTGATCTAAAAAAAAGTCAGATTTGAGCACTAAGCCTCGCAGTGTGAACGTAGCAGGATGTAATACATGTAATACAAAATATTTTTGGTGATGGAATGGACTTCTACTTTTCAACAGTTTACTAGGGAAATAGCAGCTGACTTGGTAAAATGCAAGTATTTATTAAAAATACTTCTAGTAACCAGCAAGAAAACTGTAACTCGAAAGTGGCTACAACTCAAACCTCCTAAAAGATCTGAATGGTTGGATGTTGTCTCTAATGTTCAAAATATGGAGAGGATGACTTTGCAATACCTGCAATACCAGGTGAAATGGATCGTGCTTATGGCTTTACATTGTGTAAACTGATGTATGGGTGTTTCCCAGTGATGGGTTGCAGCTGGAAGGGCATCCGCTGCATAGAACTATGCTGGATAAGTTGGCAGTTCATTCCACTGTGCGACCTCTGATTAATAGAGGAACGAAGCCGAAAACAAAATGAATGAATGACTAAAAAGTGTGAAGTGGCAGTGTGAAGCATCCACTTGGATGATGTGACGGCAGCCACAGGACAACAGAACCAGTGTGCACACCACACACCAGCTATTGGTGGAGTGAAGAGACAGTGATAGAGCCAATTCGGTGGATGGGGATGATTGGGAGGCCACGATGGGTAAGGGCCGATGGAGGATATTTGGCCAGGACACCGGGGTTACACCCCCATTCTTTTTACGAGATGTGCCATGGCTGGCTGGCCTCACTAACACCACTTCCAACAGCTACCTATTTTTCCCATGTGGTCTCTCATCCAGGTATTGACCAGGCTCAGCCCTGCTTAGCTTCAGTGAGTAACCGGTCTTGGGCTGCAGGGTGATATGGCTGTGATATTTGGCTGTCATTTAAAAGTATGTACTTAATAATTTAAGAGTTTAGGGTATAGTATAAGAATTGGTGTGCAAAATAAGTGGCGTTATTGTACATGAAACGTTATAATTCGGGTCAACAGAAATCAGTCAGAATGAGATTGAGGGAGTGGATGATGTGGTCACACAGGCTGGGCTAAACCAAACAGAGGAAGGGAGGGGTGTATGGGCAGAGATGGCCTGGTATTCCCCCAACCACTGTGAGATGTTTTTGTGCGCACACACACACACACACACACACACACACACACACACACACACACACACACACACACACACACGGGCTGCTTAAGAATTCAGTAGAGAAGGGTAAAGTCAGGACAGCACAGCACCAGCTACAGGAATGCTATTCTTAGAGTCTGACTGATGATGACGAAAAATTAGCCTGCCAATACAGAAGGGCAGTAAAAGTTTAATGGCATGGGAGCCCATTTGTTTATTCTTTGTCATTCTTTTCCAGCATCACTTTACCATAGAGCTATCAAATGATTGGGGAATGAAAACAAAACAGTGTCTGAGCAATGATAGGATAAAATTAGGAAGGATGTGGAAAAATGTAATTTGATTTTACCTGGTCAAACTGCGGGTCTTCTCCTCTCTGTAGAGATTTGGTGAGGGGCTTTTCCTGCAGAACATCATAAAGAACATACAGTTAGTATCGTAGATCATCGGCTGCAGATTCCCAGCAGGGAGAACAATGTTTCTTTTGTAATGCATGAACTTGAAAATCACCTAAATAAACACGTAACCAGGAGGACCACACACAATCTATGCCTGTAGCCCTTCTCAGACTTCAAATTTCTACAAAACTCCCTGAGTGTTGGTTTATTAAATATTTTGACTAATTTTGACCAGTCTGCCAATAAAAATGTTGTACTCTCAGCCGTACTGTGAACATATTATTTCACATTTTTGCTCCAAAATCAAGTAGAAAATGTAATAAAACCTTGTCTTGGTGTGCTTATGTAACTCATCTGAGCATTTTCAGTGGCTTCACCAATCAGCAAAGACTCATATTCTGATACTTAGCACTATAACAATAGTAATTATTTAAAGTTCATACATCAGAACCAAACTTAATCTGAAGATATCTCAGCTTTAACACACATGTAGAGCAGGAAAGTGGGCCAAGGAGTTAAGAGAACAACTTAACTGAAGCTGGGTCTGGGGGTCAAATCAGCTAATTAACCAGATAACATGTTGACACGAGCACACTTTCAGGCTAAAGAGGGTTGACAGGGTCAGATGAAAGGGCAAATAGGAGCTGGGATTCAACAGACAGGTTGAATATAGATGTCTAAGTCATAGCTTGAGTTCTGCTTCTAAAGGGCAATTCATAACACACAGATGAACGCCAACAAATAAGCCAGTTGGAGTTTGTTGGATCAGTATTTCCAAGACCTGTGAAGAGATGATGCCAACCCTATGAGAACTTAACGAGATGATCCCAACCATCTGAGAATTTTGAGGACAACAAACACAATACAGAAATTGACTTCATTGAACATGTATTATTATTACATCTAAATAAAATTTCTTTTGGAAGGACACTATATGCTGCAGGTTAACTACGTTGATATACTGCCGACCCTATACACAAGATAATAAGTGATACAAGATATAAGTTAAGTTAAGATAAAAATATATACCCTTAACTTTTCAGATTTCCCAGAGATGGGTTGCGGCTGGAAGGGCATCCGCTGCGTAAAATCGTGCTGGATAAGTTGGCGGTTCATTCCGCTGTGGCGACCCCGCAAGGGACAAAGCCGACAAGAAAATGAATGAATGAATGAACTTTTCAGATTTGTACTGCTGTGCATCTTTGTGAAGCTGCTTTGGAATGATAATTATTGTGAAAAGCTCAATACGAGTAAACTTGAATTGAATATTTCACCCCTGTCTGCATCTGTTGCCATTGGTTGGAGTTTGTTTTCACCCAGCTGAATATGTTCAATTGCCGTTGGATTGTGGAATGCCTGAGCAGTATGATAGAATTTTTCAAATGATGTAATCTGATCAGGGACAAGATAAGATTCACGTAAAATGTCTTTTTAGCCCTAAGAATGCTTAATTAATTACTGTAATTACTGCACGTGCCAATTGTTGGGGCAGAGTGAACGACAAGATGTTTTCACAATATTTTAAATACAACTGATTGGCCTTTAACAAACTGATTTTTAGGGTAGTTGCACTTTGTTTCTTAAACATCAATCTTATGCAAAGTTACTGCGATCAATAAAATGTATTGGCATAATCCTGGATGCATACTAGAAAATGGCTATTCTGAGAAAATTCTGGATATGTCATTGGTTCATTCATTTTTCTTGGTCTTAATCCCTTATTTATAAGGGGTTGCCACAGTGAAATGAACCGCAAACTATTACAGCATATGTTTTTTTGCAGCGGATGCCCTTCCAGCTGCAACCCAATACTGGGAAACACCCATGCATAGTTGCATTCACACACGGCCAATTTTTGTTTACCCAATTCACCTATCCCACATGTCTTTAGACTGTGGGGGAAACCAGAGCACCTGGAGGAAACCCACGCCAACACAGGGAGAACATACAAACTCCACACAGAAATGTCAACTGGCCCAGCCAGGGCTCGAACCAGCAACCGTCTTGCTTTGAGGCGACAGTGCTAACCACTGAGCCACCGTGCCACCCTGGACATGTGATTAATGAGATATTTGAAATAGTGTAACTCACCCTTTTTTCAAACCAGTTTCAGTATTTGTGTTCTGTTCAAAACAATATAAGATATTTGGAAAAATTTCGGAAAACGGTAACCACTGACTTCCATAACAGGAAAAACATTTAAAATGTATTCAAACACTTATCAATATACCTTTTTTTTTACAACGGAATAAAAAAAAACTCTGTCATGGGCAGTGGTGGATAGAGTACTGAAAAATCATACTTAATTAAAAGTACTATTACTTGCCTAAAAATGTAGTGCAAGTAGAGTAAAAGTATCTGTTGTGAATATTACTCAAAGTATGAGTAAAAAGACCTTTCAAAAGTACTCAAGAATAGTGAGTAGTGAGTATTATTCTGTAAAAAGCTGATGCATTTACATGTAATTTGTGGATGTGTGTAAATGTAAAATTCTGTAGTGCATTTAGTTATTGCCCAGCAGGCACACAACGTCATAAGACATTAATATTAGGTTATATTTAGGTTGTGATGTCAGATGACCAAAATTCAACGTCTAGCCACCGTCTAATTACAACGATGTTTTGATGCCCAATATCGTCAAATTACGTTGATATTCGGTTGATTTTAGGTTGTGTAAGAAAGTGGCTTAAATCCAACGTCGAGCCAACATCTTAAACCAACATCATATTAACATCAAATAATGACACTTAATCGTCAGGTATGGCAACCAAAGTTTGGTTGATTTTAGGTTGGAAGTTAGACATTGACGTCAGCCTGACATTGGGTTCTGACGTCATCCCGATTTTCATTTCCAAACAAAATGCATTTCAGTCATCATACAGTAAACATCCATCTTCTTTACATCAGTGACATGCATCTAAACAATCTTTCCATGTTTTCAGGTAGTTCATTATGATGCGATTTACCTTCTTTGTGTGATTTGATTGGACAGGAATCACATTTTTTCTAATCCCCATAGACAAGAAAAAATAAAGTAGTGACTGCAGGTTGAAGAAAAGTACTGGAGTAAATGTACCGATACTGCACTAAAAATGTACTCAAGGGAAAGTAAAAGCATACATTTTTAAAATAACTTAGTAAAGTACAATTTCTGAGAAAAACTACTCAATTACAGAAGTTGTAATTTGTTACTTCACACCACTCGTCATGAGTGAAAATGAAATTTTATTGTTGGGTTAACTATCAATTAAAATTTTCATGAAATTAAAACTGACACTATTTATTTTGATTAATGCACACTGCTTTTCTTGCGGTAAATAATTAATGTGCGCAAGTAAATTCAAATAAATGTTTGCCTGGCAAATCTTTAATGAATATATTAAAAATTGAAAAAGACCTTGCTTAAAATCAGTTTTAGCTGAAAATGTGCCATAACAACACTGAAGAAAAGTTGGAAGGAACTTCTGGTTCAGGTGCTGCAAAATGAAATAATTTGCTTCAAGCATGCACTGTCTGTGTGTGGTATATCGCTTAAGGAATGAACAACACAGATGGATAAATTCAATAATTCTACTGAGATCTTTAAATGTTTCCCGCTTTATCCGTGAGCTCTTTGGCTTGAACATACCAAGCAGATGAAACTCATTCCTGTCCACTTAAATCCAGACTCCTGTATAATGGGATTACAGTGATACAGGAAGACCAGGCAACCTGAGCCACTGCGGCAAAAACAGACACAGTATCTCACGGCTATTAGTGTAGTTTAAAGATATATTGCAAAGTATTAGCGTTCGATGACTGCCAGCTAAAGCAATTACAAATGAAAGCCACAGCAGAATCATGAATATCTTGTGTGCCAGGGCTGTTAGATGTCTCTCCTCTTCTGTGTAACTGATTAGACAGCGTACTGTACACTTCCTGTTTTCCAGACAACTCAACATACCAGACAATCAGCTAAAACCAAACTTGCGGCGACTGCTTATTATATGGGATAGACGTCATTTAATTACATTTGGGGTCTTGTGTTGACTGATCCCCATGCTAACAAACTGTTTGACTAGATCCATCCATAAATGCAAATTAGAGGTGTGTGCAAAACTGGAATATTGTATAAAACATTTGTGAATAAAGAAGAGTTTCCATCCAATCAGTCAAAGACAACAAAGCTGTGACTTCCTGATAAACTGGTGCCTTTTTTCTTATATAATAAAATACTTGTGCTTCAGAAGACAAAGACAAAATTAAATGAACACGCGATGGCTTTTGGAGGGGCGAGACCATTCAATATACAGTTCTGGGAGGTAATAATACCATACCACTTTTGTGGCAGACTTTGGCTAAGGTATTTTAGAATGATCAAAACAACATTTCAGAGGTTGTACAATGTGGTTGGTCTGCTGGTTTGTCCATTAAATAGACCCCCTAGTTTTTCCACAATTTATTTTTGCGATTTTTTGCGATAAAAATTACTGATTTTGTGGTGGTAATTCCCAAAAATTTGCGAACAATTTTGCGATTAAATATATATTTATAAATATAAACAAATATATAATATCTTATTTACCATATTAGGTAGCCTACTATATTAGGTGTGCAATCTGACACAATGACACAAATCATAAAAATAAAGCTTCTTTATTTTTGTCTCTTATCAAGACAAGACCTAAAACAGATCTAAAACTTAATCTCTAAAACTTAAACTTAATCTAAGAGATTAAGCCAAAGGAAGGTTGTATAACTCTTATTTTTATCCACGATCTTACTTTCTCTCAGATTTCACTCCCCAGAGAATCTGACATCATGTACCTCACACATAGGACATGCATTAGGGATCCCCCTACCATAATACACCTAAAACACGAATGGCCGTAAAACTTATCAGTGGCAGGGAAGTGTTTTCTCTCGTTAACGGCAGGGAAATAGTTAAGCAAACTCATTTATTGATTTGATGCACATCATAATACCAGCCATACATGTAAAGCACAAATAATGTCATTCTTGAACCAATCTCCATGTAAGCTGCTAATTTTTTTTGCAGTCTGAAGCGCGTCAAGTGCACGAAATGCCCAATTTGCGGTGTTTTATTCACTCGATTTGCGCCACAGGATGTCTAATCCCATTTTTGCATCTGCTTACTGTACAAGTTGCAAAACAACATGTAATGTTAGGATACACATACTTAGCAGGTGAGACGTCATTTTTGGAGAGACACTCAAATACATCACGTGCGCAGTGTATGCATGTAAGTCATGTAAAATAATTAATTGCATATATTATATTTAATTAATTGCACATAATTTGATTAAATGGTTTAAAATTTGATGTTTTATGAGATTATTTACATTTTTGCATTTAAATTAGGAATTTTGCAGGAGTGCAAAAACTTTCGACTTTTTGTTGATTTGCATTGGATTCAGCGATTGTATAATCGCAAAAAACTAGGGGGTCTGATTAATGCCCACCCATCATGCCCATTTTTATATCAGATGATCTGTTAACACAAAATCACAACTTTTTTATGTGTATGCTCAAATTTATCTGGTAAATGTGTTTCCATCATAGTTTATGCATATATTTTTTCTTAGCGGATAAAAGTTTATCCAACTGAATTATTGCATACATTTTTTATGTGCATTTTCAAAATTTATGCACAACTTCACCTTTCCATCAAGCATTTTTTACACAATACAGTGGCCCATCGGTATTTGCAGCAGTTACGTTCTAAAAATAACCCACGGTGAAATCCGCGAAGTAGTCAGCTTTATTTTTTACAATTATTATAAATGTTTTAAGGCTGTAAAATCCCTCACTTTATTACATTTATACATTTTATACACTCTCAAACAGGCATTAACTTTTTCACACTTTTCTCTCTTGTTTAAACACTCTCAAAGTTCAAACCTTCATAGAAAAAAAGAGTCCAGTATTATAGAATGAAACCAAAGATCAAAACCTGTTGTCAGGAGCAAACATTCATCGTTGTCAGCAAAAGGTTCATAAAGCTTTTTAGCTTTTGTGCGGATAATGTTGGCATCCAGCGTAATGTTCTTTTTTCTGCAGTCACTGATCCACAAAATTAAAGCAGACTCCATCCTTAAGGGGGTCTCACACCAGATGCGCCGCGCACGTGACAGTTGGAAGTAACACACAGCGGACACACATTCGCATATTATTTAAAATGAAATTATTCAGATGGTGCTTTAAAATATGAACAGTGTCCTGAGTCGTGGCTAGGCACCGCAGACAGCCGCTGATTTGCAATCCTGGTGTGCGTACTCTGATATAAACCTATGTTTACATTTTTTAAACGCATGGCGGTGCGTGTTGCCAAACATTCGGTGTGCAACCCCCTTTACGATGGTCTTGCTGCAAACAGTTCTAACCCTTTTTGCATCCTTGTTGGAACTCAGCTCTGCTAATGATCGATGATTTATATTAATTTGACAAGCTGAACGCATTCTGTACTGTAGTAGACACTGAGGAGATTGATTGACAATAGTCTACAGCCAATCAGGACGCAGAACACAATGCACTGCAAAAAAAAAAAATAATAATAAAAATAAGCATGTCAAATTGCACAAACAAAATCCACATAACTGTGAGGCTGTGAACCGCATTATAGAGAGGGACCACTGTATTTCAAAATGCACATAAAAAATTGTCGGACATGCCTTCAAATATAAAAAATAGGTCTCTTACCAGCGGTTCTGCCATGATGATGCGTATTTTGCGTTCTGACAGGGTGGTGAAGTTGGCGAACAGGCTTTTGAGGACATATTCGCCCGGTTTGCTCTCGGGGTCCACAGTGACCGGCATGGTGGCAACAGGACCTTTCCTCTCGCCCAGAGCACTGCTCACTTGGGGCAGCGGGCGCTTTCCTATGGGGGATGCTGTGAATGAATGAAAAAAACAAAGGATTCATTTAATATGGACTGAGGCTGCACAATAAATAGATTCAAAATTAATATCGCAATATGCGCACACGTAAAAATCACATCACATAATGAGATTTGACTTTAACTTTGATAAAGATCATCTTTATTGGAGCATTTATACAATGAGTATGCAGTGTTACATTATTTTACATTTGATTATTTAATTTCTGTACCTGAACACTGTTCATTATAAAGCACAGTTCATTTATTTTTTTCTTTGCTCTATTGTAATTATCTATGCTTGTAATTTGATTATTTATTTGAAGCATGATTCTCTCCACTACAGAATCATCCCAATCATGCTAAATTAACAAATTCTATCCAAATAGAGGAGCTGTATTCAAGCCATCTGGTGAAATCATAATACTATTTTAATTCATGCATATATTGCAGAAAAATAAATTATTGCAGACATCCAGCCCAATTATAGACTTCAATTGTTGTGCTAATCGTTCTAGATATGACTGGATTGGCAGTGCACAAGTTCTGACATGTCGTGTGGTGCTGGTGATAAATCCAGCTTGTGTAATTTTCTAAATCCACAAAGATATAAATAGTGTCTGGTCAATGCAAGTCAGTTTATCAAATAAAAAAATACAAAAAAATGACAGATATAAACTAAAACTGCAGCTATCAATGTTAGAGCTGGGCCTATAGTTGAATCAATGCCTTGAGAGCCCTATCTCGCAGTCAGCCAGCGTTGGAGCAGCTGGTGTTTTCATTTTTGGCACGACCATGTCATCGTTCCCAAAGGGGAAAGGGGGGTCAGCCGGCTGGCCGGGGCCGGGGGAGCCCACGTCATGTGGCTGCAGGGTCTTCAAGCATGTGCTCCTCTTAGAATAGACCCCTGCAACCTCACAAGTCACAAGCTGAAAAACGAACTGAAAAAAAATAATCTTCCTAACAGCAGCAACATGGGCAGTTTCGAGAGACGTGCAGTAACTTAAAATGAAGCAATTATTGTAAAATGAGGATTGCATAAGCGGCAATCCTCAGTTTAAAATTGTCCTAAAGAGGTCCCTCACGAACATGCTTTTGCTCATTTAAAAGTAAAGCAAACCCTGTTAAAGTCGAAACACTAATGCATTACTACTGTAATAACAGCAAACAAGCAGCACCTACAGTAAGTACACTGTCCTCCCACATACTCAAAACCAAGCTTTTTCCTTAAATCTTAAATGTCAGCTAGTTTTTTCTGAGGAATAAGAAACAATATTTGTCAATGGAAAGGTCATTAACCAAAAAAATAGTGTTACAGTGTTGTGGACATTTATCAAAGTGTTGCTACTATATTATTATATGCAGTTGTGTTCAGAGATTAAAAATGAGATCCAAGTTTTGGTTTGCTCCAACTAAAAAATGCACTGTATGTAAAACTGATATTTTGCAGAGTAAAATATCTGTGGCAGACCTCAGACTTTAAACTTCACACCATGTTAATGAGAGTTCATGACCTGACAGCAGGGTTTAACTGCTCAGGTCAAGGGTAGAACAATGGAATGACAGGTTACTTCAGTATGCTAAATTACATCAGATTTAGATGGAAACCCAAATATGACACAGCTTGGATGCTAAACAATTCTTTCAATACAAAAGGCAGTCATCCAAATTCATGTTCAAAATCACTACATGCTGTATGGATGGCTTGACAGTCATCTGCAGACAACATTAAAGTCAACGTTATTTATGGTCAAACAGCGGACGTCAATTGACACTCCTAAAAGTTTCTGCTGAACATGAGCGCTTCAAACCGTATGAGCCGCTGGAAAGCAATTGTGAAATATTTCACTCGCTTCATGAGCCTTGAACACACTATCAGGAATGCACAGAATGCAACCTCCTTACAGCAAGCGTAGCGAGCAACAAAACACCCACGCAGCCATAGACCTTTTCCTCAGTGGCACCTACCAAGGCCCTTGATGAAGCTGATGACGCTGGCCCGACTCCACCGCACGGGAGAAAGCTCCATGGTGCGGCCGTGTCAGTTCCAGTAGTCCGAAACAAAACTAGCCCTCTACCACCACCAGAGCTCCATAATTCCCATTTGTTTTCCTGCCCTGTCTTTGCGGACATGCGCCATGTTGGGCAGCCCTATCAGACTTGGGGTAGCAATACTTTGCTCTTAAGTTATGGGAGTAGTTCAAGAAACACAGTCGTCCAGTGTAGCTCCTCGTGGACTTTTGACAGAAGCAAGCCCTAACTGTGAGAAGGTCAAGCTGGAACTCCAGCAAAGCAGAGAGAGAGAGAGAGAGTGTGTGTGTGACAGAGAAAGAGAGAGAGAGTGGGAGGGACTCGGTGGTGCTATATTTAACCTCAGAACTGACACACACTCTAACACATTCAATCCTTTTTCTGGGAGCACACAAAAATAATATGAAAGGCAAAGCCTCTAGATTACACTTATTTTATCAAAATAAATATGATGATCCCTTGATTTGTATTTAATTTAATTAGGACAGTAAGGTCTGACTTTGCTTAGACAAAAGTCTTGTCACATGTACTGTATAGAATATAAGGTCATGGTGCAGTGGAAAAAGAATGAATACTGTGTATGACTGCCATGAGCTTGGAGGACTGCATCCATACATCTCTGCAATGACTCAAATCACTTATTAATAAAGTCATCTGGAATGGCAAAGAAAGCGTTCAAGATTTTTTGGATTCATCTTCAAGGCCTCCTTCTTCATCTTACCCCAGACATGCTCAATAATGTTCATTCTGGTAACTAGGCTGGCCAATCCCGGAGCACCTTGACCTTTTTTGCTTGCAGGAACTTTGACGTGGAGGCTGAAGTATGAGAAGGAGCACTATCCTGCTGAAGAATTTGCCCTCTCCCGTGGTTTGTAATGTAATGGGAGCACAAATGTCTTGATACTTCAGGCTGATGTTGCCATCCACTCTGCAGATCTCTCGCATGCCCCCATACAGAATGTAACCCCAAACCATGATTTTTCCTTCACCAAACTTGACTGATTTCTATGAGAATCTTGGGTCCATGCAGGTTCCAATAGGTCTTCTGCAGTATTTGTGATGATTGGGATGCAGTTCAACAGATGATTCATCGGACAAATCGGTCTTCTGCCACTTTTCCAAATGATCAACTAGAAGTGAAGTTATTATTTGTTGCTCTTACAACTGGAATCGACGACAAGACTTTTGTCAGGTAGTGTACTGTGCATTATAATGGATATTATGGCACTTTAATACCTATTATGATGTCATAAAATTTACATGGGTACACCAATATCATAAAGGCATTATGGTCTCATAATTGATATTCCAATGATATTATATGTACAACTGGTATTAAGCCTGTATAACGAGTATTGTATTGTCAGAATTGCAAAATAATGCATATAATGATACCATTAATGGTATTGTGAAGCCATAATGGGTATTATGACATCATAAGCCACATTATGGCATAATGATTGTTATTATAATATTCTACACGGCCAAATTTAACTTCTATCCCAAAACTACAGCTAAATCTACACACACAAATAATTGTGAATCAGCAAGGTGAACCATCTTCTGTATTATGTCTATCATATCCGGTTCAAGTGATTGCACGGAAGTACAGTATGATCCAGTAAACACGAGATAATGAGACCATTTAAGTGTGCGTTAAAAGGTTTCAGCAACTGCACTTTCATTTATCAATATACAAAGGCCCTATCTCTCAATTCATCTACTTTTCTTTATTCTCCATTCACCAGTTCTTCTAGTCTTGATCATCCACAAACAAATTCACAGCACATAGATCTTGAACAGACTTGGCATCTGGAAAGCGTATACCAAGCAATAGGCAATGAAACTGATGGTTTAAGGAGAAAGAGAGCACGTGGCAAAAAGAGATCAGGGAAACTGGAAAGAGATTTGAGTGGATTTGCTTGAGTGAGTTAACAGACTGTTATCAGGCCACCTGTTCTCCTTCACAGGGATTGAGCAGCACCCATAAAACACACGGGAGCAAATTAAGAGCCGCTGGACAGCAACATAACTCTTGTGTATAAGAGAAGCACATCTTTATCACCTTCAGCGGAAAGTCCAACCTCTGCTGACGATGCAAGTTTTAGATCCCTCTAACAGTCAATTCAATTGTAACAAGCTCCTTTATATACACACAAATAAGTCATTTGTGAGATAAAAGAGTTAGTTTTAAAGTTAATGATGTGTTCCAGAATTATTTATGATCTCAATTCAAAATACACCTTACTTTATGACAGTCAAATTCTATTCACTTCATGATTTAATTTGAAACTTAACCTAAAATGAGGAAACTTTTATGTCAACATTTTAACAGCAGATCTCTAAAATCAGTTTAATAAGAAAAACAAATCAAACAAATCATTCAAAAGGTGAATTGATTTTAAAATCAATCTTTATCACATTCAGCGGAAAGTTCGACCTCTGCTGACGATGCAAATTTTAGATCCCACAAACAGTCAATTAAATTGTAACAAGCTCCTTTATATATACACAAATAAGTCAATTGTGAGATAAAAGAGTTCGTTTTAAACTTAATGATTTGTTCTAGTCATATTTATGATCTCAATTTAATTCTTGCATTATGACAGATTCTTTTCAATTCATGATTTAATCTGAAACTTAAACTGAAACGAGCAAACCTTCACGTCAACCTTTTAACAGCAGATCTCTAAAATCAGTTTAATAAGAAAAACAAATCAAACAAATCTTTCAAAAGGTGAATTGATTTTAAAATTAATCTTTATCACATTCAGCGGAAAGTTCGACCTCTGCTGACAATGCAAATTTTAGATCCCACAAACAGTCAATTAAATTGTAACAAGCTCCTTTACATATACACAAAGTCATTTGTGGGATAAAAGAGTTTGTTTTAAACTTAATGGTGTGTTCTAGTCATATTTATGATCTCAATTCAATATACTCCTTGCATTATGACAGATTCTTTTCAATTCATGATTTAATCTGAAACTTAAATCAAAATGAGGAAACCTTTATGTCAACATTTGAACAGCTAATCTCTAAAATTTGTTTAATAAGAAAGACAAATTATCCAAAAGATAAATTGATTTTAAAATCAATCTTTATCACAATTAGCGGAAAGTTCCACCTCTGCTGACGATGCAAATTTTAAATCCCACTAACAGCCAATTAAATTGTAACAAGCTCCTTTATACAAACAAATCAGTCAATTGTGAGTTAAAAGAAGTAGTTTTAAACTTGATGTGTTCCAGTCATATTTATAATCTCAATTCAAAATACTCCTTACATTATGACAGTCAAATCCTATTCACTTCATGATTTAATTTGAAACTTAAACTGAAATGAGGAAACCTTTATGTCAACATTTTAACAGTTATTTCTATAAAATCAGAAAAACGAATTAAACAAATCATTCAAAAGATGAGTTCATTTTAAAATAAGATTAATTTATGTACTGTACAGGACGTTCTCTCTATGTCTGCCCAACATAAACAGTAACACTTAAACAAAACACACTCCATATTCCACTTAGCCTTTGCAATTAGAAAGAATTATCACTAACGATGCCATCTTATATCATCAGAGATAGCTGATGTCACTGTGAACACAGTCATCGTCACGAATATCATCAGAGAGTCAGAGAATAACCTTGACGTGATGCGCACTCACATGCAGTGATGTTTGTCTTGTATTGACAGTGCACGTGATGAAAACAACAGCGCAAATCCTCCCGATCACATCACGAGCCTGTTTGGTCTGCAGTCATTATATAACGCGACCTCTCCAGCCAAACACTAATGAACCGGACAAATGCATCATCAATTTATATGCCAATAATCCCATTCAACAGCAGGACGTAAACATCACAGAGAGTCTCCAGATGTAGCTGACATGATATATACGGGATTTAGATCTTGTTGTTATGATGTCAAAGCATCCTCAGCAGAACATGCTGTAAACAACTCTGTCCTACACAAGGGTCAGCACGCAAATGTAGCCGCATCTCACATGGATGTAGAACATTGCGTGTGTCTGTAGAGTTGATACTCACGGCTGCCCCAGGATTTCAGCAAAGACTTGATGCTGATCTCGAAAAAGCCTGAATCCTGCTGGCTGGCCATGGTTGGGTACCAGCGCTGAGAGTCCAGGCAGAGAGAGAGAGAGATGGAAGAGTGAGAGGCCGCTTTACAGCGCCATACGCTGCAGCACTGCCTTCCCCTACGTGTCCTGTGTCAGCTCTGAGCACCAACTGTTCTCTCCTCTACATCTCTCTCCTGCCCCCTCCTTCCCTTAGTGCTCTCTCATCAGCCGCTCTCTTTCTCGCTCTCTCTCTCTTGCTCATGCACGCTCTGCATTAAGAGGATTGGCTCCCAGAGAGCGAATGAAAGAGAGAAAGAGGAGAGCTGCTGTTTGTGTTGTCCAGTCTCCCTGAGAAGGACATTAAGGAAAACAGAGGGGGAGGGGTTTGTTTGTTTGTTTACTGCAGTGCTGCTCTGATAGGACTGGTACAAGACTGCACCTCGATGTTCCCGATTCACTAAAATGCAAATATGTTCTCAGGATGACACTGCAGAGATCGCAAGATGATTCGCTGACACTCAGCAAATCTGCTCGCAATGAAATTACCTTAACAGCAACAACAACACATACTTGGTGAAGGTCCTTAAGTACTGGATTAGAGATGGGTATTTTTCTAAATTTAATGGAGCACTCACAAGTCACCTAGAGTCAATAGTTTTAATAGGTAACAAAGAGCTTGACTCCTCTATAGATATATTTTGACCTAGAAAATAGCAACTTTTCATTTTCTTTTGGTCTTAGTACACTAAAGAACTACAGAAGAGTCAAGCATTACATAGAAAAATTATCTGTTTTGGAAATTCTTGAGCAAGATGCTATTGGTCTAATCCAATTCAATGATTTATGCTAAGCTAAATTAAGATAAAAGTGCTCCTGCAAGACCTGAAGATAGGCTAAACGTATTAAAAATGGTAAAAGTCTTTCTTTCTCTGAACGAAGACAAAACAGAATGTACAGTATTGTGTTTGGCAATTCTAACCTGCCTAATGATTTACCCTCAAATTATCTTAGCTTTTCCCCACATTTTAGCCATTTAGTTACAAATCTGGGAGTGAACTTGTACAGTAGTTTAAAATTTGATAAACAGGTAAATACAGTGATCAAGGCTAGCTTTTTTCAGCTTCGCCTTCTTGCCAAAGTCAAGCCATTTATGAGCCAGCGTGACCTAGAAAAGGCCATTCATGCTTTTATCAGTTCTCGTCTGTTGGAATTAACCAAACCTTACTCTATCGGTTACAACTGGTGAAAAACGCTCGCATGCTGTCTTCACATGCTCCCTGTTAAATTCAGAATTGATTTTAAACTACTTTTGTTTGTTTTTAATGCAGTTAATGATCTTGCACCTTCATATTTATGTGAGATTTTAAAGGTCCAAAACCAAACAGGGCCCTACGATCAGCAGGTCAGTTGTTGCTGGAGGTCCCCAGATTTAGGTACAAACAATGAGGTGATCGTTCATTTTCAGTGGCTGGTCCAAAACTGTGGAACACCCTGCCTTTAGAACTTTGCATCATTACAGATGTGGCACTGTTTAAAGCTAAACTTAAAACCTATTTATTTAGACTTGCTTTTGATATTCGTTAGTACAAAATGCTGTTTTATTGTTTTACTGACACTTGTGTTCTTATCATTTTATGTGTTTTAATGTTTGATATTTGTTTTAAGACTGTAAAAGCACTTTGGGCAGCCTCCTGGTTGTAATAAGGTGCTATATAAATAAAGTTGGAATAATTAATTAATTTTTTTTTATCTCTAAGGGAGTTGTAAAATTATTTTCCAAAAAAAGTGAAGTGTTCCTTTAATAACAATTTATTGAACATTTTTGGAAGTGAAGTGTTTTGTGAAGTGAACTGGAGTGTTTTATGCTGTTGTTTTTTTCCGCAACATAAGCTAAAACAAAACTAAAATAAAACTGTAATTAAAAACATAACCAGATTTTAATTCAGACAGGCTGTTGACACTGTGTTTCTATATGAAAATGTAATAACAATACACTTTTCTAACATAAAATGATACAAGGCTGTTAAAGTGACACCAATTTAAAAGAAATAGTTCACCCAGAAATGAAAATGTACATTTAATCTACTCATTAAGCAGAATATTAAAGAAGATTTTTAGCTGAACCTGTGGGGTTTTGCGATTTGTATAATGTAAGTCAATGGACACCCGTTTTTGAGATTAAAAATAAACACATACAAACAAGCCCAAATCAATCCCTGTGGCTCCTGATGATACACTGAGCTATCAAGACATACCAAGCCATCGGCAAAAAAACCCAACTGTGTTGCTGCATTGGCCGCTGCACATGAACAAACCAAATGGGTGGCAGAACAAGAAACGTTAGCACGTTCGATGTTTTATTATCACATAAACTAGCACTTACTTGTGCATGTGCAGAAAACTGTTTGACCAGGCTGTGGATTAAAGCGAATACTATTGTAAATAATGCTCAATTTCTTAAACAAACTGTTTCGCTTTATAACACTTCAGTGACTCATAAGTAGCCATTGGCATTGATTTTAACTTGTTTGCATGTGTTTATTTTTAATCTCAATAATCAGTGACCAGTGACTTGCTTTATATGAATCACCAAGGACCTTCAACAGTTGCGTAAATTAACTCAAAATTAAAATTTTTGGTGAAGTATCCCTTTACCTTTTTATAAACTCTGTTTTAATATCTGGATTGTCCAATTTTGTCTTTGAATTTTGCATTGCATAAATCAGAGCCCTAAAATCCCTATGTGAAAAACACTTAAACAACCAGTGCACCTGAAAAAGTGGGCGTGCACAAATGCAATCTGCAAATTGAATGGTTGTGGTTTGATATTGATGGAATGACATACAAATTAGAAATCTAATATATATATATATATATATATATAATGTAGAAATATAGTAGTGTTGAACAAAAATGTCAAAATGTCTCATAAAAAATAGAAATGCCTGTTACTTTTTATTACTTATAATATTAAATGCACATTTACATTTTATATACACTGGTGGAGGCAAAAGGCAACACAGAGTCACTAACTGATAATGTGTTCTATTTCCATTTATTCTGTCTGAGATTATGACAAATGAGTGTGTGGGAATGAGATTACATGTTCACACCATCTGCTGGCTGACACTCAGCACTGCAGACTAACATTGGAAGATCATACAAGACACATGCACACACATAGACATACACATACACAAACACGCACAAAGAGAGAGAGAAAAAGAAAGCAAGTAAATTTCTACACATGCACATGCAATCTGATCAATGAGGAAGCTGCAAGTACACATCATGACATCATGTTTTGTTTTTTTACATTCTCATGATAGTGATGTGACCATTAGGTAATGGCCCTTTGACATACATAAAAAATAATAATAATAATCTCCTTCCACATGATACCCTCTGCTTTTCATGTTAAAAAAAAGAGAAAAAAAGACAAAGAAAAGTAGGAAGAGACTAGCATTGAATCATCTGAACCTGTAGGGCTGGTCTGAACTTTCATCATGTGTAAGAACAGAAAATGTATGAAAAACACCATTAAATTTAAAGAATCAAACATACTTTTAAATATATTTTTTTCTTGAAAAATTAAAACTTTTATGCTTCCAAGGCAGCATTTTTTTTTTTTATTAAAAAAGGTATTTGGATATGTAGCTTTTAGCGTTCTACCAGAAAGACCTACTGATCCCGTCACTCATCACAATCAGTTCTAACCAATAGCCACGAGAAACAAGAAATATATAAGCTGTCCATTCATTTCATTCATTTGGTCGCAGATACTGATGCAGACGTTCACCCACCATTTGTCACGGTTGTGGATCTATCTGTTCTTCTTGCATGTGTGTGTGTGTGTGTGTGTGTGTGGGGGGGAAGTGGGTGTGTCTGTTTGGGTTTATCTTCACCGCGTGGTGTGTGTGTGTGTGTTTACATTCATCAGCTGGGTTGTCACGTGTCTTGTTACCAATCATATCACTCAGCTGTTTTCTATCAGCCACAGCTGTTGCGCTTTACCGCGCACCTATTTATGTTCAGTGTTTGTAGATAGCGTTATCAGTTCGTTATTTGTTCACTTCTGTGTCTGCTTCCTGTTAGGCGATCTCGTTCGATCTGTTGGTGGTGTTTCGCCATAAGCCTGTTATGTTTGGACCTTGTACACGTCTCCGTTTCATTGATGTTGTCGCAACTGCCTGCACCGATGACAACTATATCAGTGAGAGACTTCACACCAAATCCGCTACTCTGATGAACTAATATCGCTGGTAAGCGTGTCAATTTTCTTAAGAGTTGCTCCATAGCGCTACCTCCCCTTCCCTCGATATCTGGTGAGATATCTTGGTAGCACTTTATAATAACAGTACATGAATAATGATGTTTTAATATGTAAACTAAACATTACTTTATTATGAATTAATGATGAGTTAAGGTATGCACTAATCATGAACTAACTTGAACTACAACATGAGTCACATGAGTTCATGTGTGAATTACGGCTACCTTAATTACTTGTTAGTACATGATTGTTTGTTAATTAATGTATTAATTACCACATTAGTTTATGCTTAATTTAACCATCATGAACTCATGATATGTTAATATATAATTATGTTGTGACTTTACTTGAAGGGGCACATCATCATTAACCCATTCTTAACTACTCATGAACTCCTTATGCACGTCCAACTAGTCAGTTTACACTGAATAACAATAGAAAAGTGTTCTGTCAACATCAGCATGAGCAGGAGTTCATGAGTAGTTAAGGATGAGTTAATGATGATGTGCCCCTCCAAGTAAAGTCACAACATAATTATATATTAACATATCATGAGTTCATGTTGGTTACATTTAGCTTAAACTTAAATGTTAACTAATACATTAATTAACAACATGTACTAACAAGTAATTAAGGTAGCCGTTATTCACACATGAACTCATGTGACTCATGTTGTAGTTCAAGTTAGTTCATGATTAGTGCATACCTTAACTCATCATTAATTCATAATAAAGTAATGTTTAGTTTGCACATTAATACATCATTATTCATGTACTGTTATTGTAAAGTGTTACCGATATCTTTGTGAGACTTCACTTCGGATCGGTTTCTCAGATGAACTATTATCTGTTCAGCGTGTTGAACTACTGGTGTGAGCACCCTTGCTCCACACGATATCTGGTGAGAGATACCAGTTGTGACTCTTGTTATTACTTTTAATAAATCATCTTGCATTCACTTGCATTTAGGTCTCCTGTGTTTATCATTGTGACACCATTCTCACCACCAGGTTGACACTGTGCAGGGGGGTAGGCTCCACCCCTGCCTTCGTCCTTGGCAGTCATAGCTGGATTTACAAACTTTTAATTCAAGCTACAGACAGACAGGGCCTCTGCCAAAGAAATCCTATGTTTTGTTAAATTATAACAATACTCATCAAATAAACATAATTCAATATCATATTTATCTTCCTGGTCTTTCTGGCAGAACTGAGAAAGCCAATTCAGGCTCTCTCAATCCCTGAGGCTTTGCTCTGGTTGTAGAAATTCAAATTTCACCCAAAAATAAATAAAATATGATTGGATGAGATTGGCAATGAAAATTTGTATGTGATCAACTGGGTGCAGGAATTACACTTATTACTAAGCCCTACTTGCATGCTATTTCAGACCGACTATTTAGAGTAGCACGGTAAACAATATAGGGATGTGGTGTAAATATAAAAGCAACTTCAGCTCAGAAAAGCAGGCTAGGCGGAATAGCACTATTTACTGATGTTTCGCTATTAAACTAAATAAAAACCTACATTATTGATGCTGTAAAAGGTCCCTTATGAAATTGAAAATTCAATCTTTCGCCAGAAGATTTCAGTGGCTGAACAACACTTCTGTGCATGTAACCCATTTGTAAGCTTTGCGTGACTTAAATAGTTTAACATTACCTGTCTAAAAGAAACACTTCAGCCATGGTGTCATCCGCGTGCAAAAGTAACTCCAATATTGATTCAGGATTTGAAAAAGTTTGGATTGAGCATTTGTTTTTACTGCTGTTACTCTCTCGTGTGCATGTGTACGCGCAAATGGCGGATTATCTGCGTGAACAAGGATGCACAGATGTACAAATCTACATTTGTTGACAGACAACTTATCAGATTTATGGGAATTGTCGGCCTGACAAATTTTAATTGGATTATTTTTTTTTAGTCTTATGCCTTACCCATAATATAAAAATACATATAAATACATTTAGATCATTTACTTTAATCATTACTATTGGAATGTGAAGAGACTTTCAACCAGCCCAACAAAAAAATGTTTCTGAAGACAATCACCTACTACACCTTTAATCGAATGGTTTTCTATTTTGTTTTGAATCTGTTTATTCCTCTTGTAAAAAAGAAGGATGAATGTGCAGGAGAATAGAAACAAATATTGTTCTCATCCCTGCCCCAACAAAAAAAAGAAATTACATTTACACACACACACACACACACACACACACACACACACACACACACACACACACACACACACACACACACACACACACACACACACACACAAAATAATAATAAAAAAAGAGCAAAGTCACAGTGTTATTTGTGTGTAACATACATGCTTTTCTATTTTAATGTTTTTAAAACAGAAATTATTCCTGTGGTGGTCAAGCAATATTTTGAGCAACCATTACTCCAATATTCAGTCAGTCACAAAATAACTTTAAAATCACTATAATAAAGATTTCTTTTGATTATTGTGGTTAAGAAGGCTTAATATTTTTGTACAATCTGTGACACATAAATGGAATTATTAGCTAAACATAAAAATTAAAAGTGTTTAACTCATCCTCACGTAAGCATAATTTACTTTAATAAAAGAATAGCAACCCCAAATAGTTTAAACAGGAGTGCATGTAGTAGCATTCAACAAAAGCATCTTATTTATTTACCAAACCCTGAGAAAGGAACAAACAAAGCAGTGTGTTGCGTTAATGGCTGATATACATCAGTAAAGGAATGTGATGCTAATCTCTCAGATGTTCACTCACAGCAGACAGAACTTAAGCATTGTGGAAGGGAAAAAAGTAAATAGTTTCCATGCAAAAGCATTTGGATTTAATTTTTGTTAACAGCGGTTGGCGAGTTACCAAACACGTTCTCTATCCTCTTTAAGTTTCCAGAAATTCTTGTTTTTTTGTGTTTGTTTTCTCTTGTCCTGCCTATGTCAAGACGAAAAACATTTAAAGACAAAAACTATTACCTTATAAAAATGCTTTCCTTACCAAACAAACAGTTTATTCACACTAACCGAAGCATTTTAGCTCTGAATGGAGTGATGTGACAACTTGATTGACAGAGCATGTAATTTGTGCAGAGTATCATAGCTCTGAGCGAAAGGATTTTAAGGAAGATCAGTCATATTCTGTCTGATCTCAATAAATCTGAACTGATCTTTAGTCTGTGAGATGGGTCACATAATGATGCAATATTACTCATTACATTATGAGATTATATTACGCAACTCATTCATTCATTCATTCATTCATTCATTTTTTCAGCTTAGTTCCTTTATTAATCAGGGGTTGCCACAGCGGAATGAACCGCCAACTTATCCAGCATATGTTTTGCGCAGCGGATGCCCTTCCAGCTGCAACCCATCACTGGTAAACACCCATACACTCGTTCATACACATACACTACGGACACTATACGCTTACCCAATAGCGCATGTGTTTGGAATTGTGGGGGAAACCAGAGCGCCTGGAGGAAACCCACGCCAACACGGGGAGAACATGCAAACTCCACACAGAAACACCAACTGACTCGAACCAGCGACCTTCCTGCTGTGAGGCGACAGAGCTACCCACTGCGCCATGTGCCGCTTTTACGCAACTCATTGGTAGTACAAATGAGGGAGATCAAAGTAAAATGTTAATTTACTCATTATTTACTCATCCACAAATGGTTCCAAACCTGAATGAGTACATATTTGTCTGTTCAGCACAACAGAAGATATTTTGAAGAATGTTTGACATGAGCTGTGTTTTCATCCACCTATTTTTATGTGCATTTTGGAATATCGCATAAAACCTAGATGAAAACGCTAAGATGTGCATAGATTTTGAAAATGCACATTAAAAAATTATGTACGCAACTAAGTAGGCTAAACTTTTTATCCAATAATAGAAAAAATGCGCATAAACTATGATGGAAACGCATTTACTGCATAAATTCCAGCATGAAAGTCAAAAAATGTTATACAGTATATAAGAAAGACATGACAACCATCCTTGATGAAAAACATCAATGGAACATGCTAATCTTCCAAGAATTCATAATCTACCACCTTTAAAAGCAAGATGACATGACTGCGCACATTGTGTTTTGTCTACATGTTCTAAGATGCAAGTACGTTGTTATATATGAAAAAAAAGACAACTTCTATTTTACTTTTGATATTTGGTGCCAGTTTATCTGGAAGTGATGATTTTGTTTTCTTGGACTTGTTGGATGGAACCGGTGCTTTATTCGCAAATGTTTTATGCGATATTCCAGTTTTGCGCATATATTTAATTCACATCTTTGAAGGGAAACATTGACACTGACATTCATAGTGGTTAAAAAAACAATGGGTTTGTGTGGAACAAGTGAAAATCTGAATAATTATATATAATAATAATGTCAGAATTTTTATTTAAAGGGTCACGAAACATCAATGCACATTATTTAAGATGTTGACAGTCATATATGTGTCCCACGTTGCTAAAAACACTATTAGGACATATATTTCACAAAAAAGTGAAAATTGGTGTTTTTTGCGTTGTTTTGAGCAAATTCATTTTTCTGGTTTGAAAAGAAATTTTGAAGCAACGTCACGGTGATGAGATCCTTGTGTAAATTCTAGAGTGACGATTGGCCGTCTGTATTGGCCGGCACAAAGTGACGTCATTAAGTTTTCAGCATATCTGTTCATTAATTCATGAGAAAGACTTGGTTCAAACCAATCAGCGCTCTCTATTGTGAATGAGATGCAACTTCATTAATATGCATGATATAGCTTCGAAGTCTGTTTTCACCTGTTACAGTGTTCAGAGACGCCACGTTGTGTTGCCAACCATAATTAAAACAAGTGGAAGAATAAGAATTGTTTTGAGACATTTATAAATGTACCGAAACAAAGGTTTTGTTTCCATTTCCCCGCGATGAGGGCACAGCTGGCGTGTGGACTCACATGTGTGGATTACAGTGGTCTGCTAACAAGCAACAAAAATAAGGTATAAGGAACATTTTTACCCGAGAGCTTCTTGTTGGTGTTGATTTTCCTGTCTCTACAGATTTGGTAAGTGTGTGATCAATGTTTGCTGTTTATGTTTCTCCAGATGGCAAAGTTAGTTAGTATTGTCAGCAGTACTCTTTCAGTTTTTAAAGACATACCTTAGTCAAAGTGATTTAGTTACTAAGTTTACAGTAATATCACTACAATATCATGGACTGAAAATCCTCCACTTCCACACAGCTTTCAGCTCCGCTGCAAATGCTGCTCTCCGAAATGTTGTCCATCTCCCCTGCGTCTGTGTTGCCAGTGTGAAAATTAGCGTGTGCACGTAATGAAACTCCCCTTTTCATGCAAATCCTTCCCTCTTTAGTCACTCGAAACTCCCACCTTAACAAAGCTGGACTCACCCACATTCATGATTTCTTTCAAACTAGAGGTGTGAAACCCTGCTGAGACAGGGGGGTTTCATGGCCCTTTAAATATGAATGTTGTGTAAATTACCCATTTCGAATTACATCGGCAGCTTGATTGATTCTCGAAGGGCTAAAAAACAATCACCAGTGTTGACATTTATAAAACTAAATGGAAAAAGTAAATAAAATTGATATTTACTTTACACCAAAACAGACTTCTCTTTGGGACACTGTCTTTTGTTAATAGGAATTATATTTTATTATATAATGCCCTTTAATTGAGTATCTTTGTGTTATTTGTGTCTATTAATTGTTTATCTTTGATGTAAATTACAGGTTAAAATGAGCCAAAATCACAATTTTGAGAGGTTTTTTGGGACAACTTAATTGTTTTATGTTCAATGAACTTAAATGTACAAAAACTTAAGATAACTTAATCGATTTGTTTTGGGACAACATGAAGAAATTGTGTGGAACCCAGCATTTGTTACAGTGTACTTCCCCAAAAAAAGTCATAAACGTGCTGTTTACGGTGGCTTGAAAAGGGGAGTGTCTGGGTCTCTTGAGAGTTTTAGTGCTACTGTGAAGTCCTCCCTGCTGACACTGAGCTCTCCCAGCTGCCCCGGGCACATCTCCACAGCAGCTGGGGTCACACCCACCACTTCCACCACACACAAATGCTCTCATGCTTTCATCTGCCGAGCTGCTTCAAGGAAATCACTTACAAGTACAGCTTAATGCCTGTTTGCAGCAAGAGAATTAACTACTGGATAAACATAAGAGTGGACATGTTGTTATGTTTATAGCTGTCCTTGTTACAAAAAGGCCTTTGCTGCTTAACAATGGAAATAAACAATTGAAATATACACTATTTAAAGTGATAAAAAGGGATAGCATAATCAATAACTAAAAGTTCCATGAAATTAAAGTCAAGCTTTTTTAGATGTTTGTATCAGTATTGTTCATTTCTTTTGATGTCTATAAGCTAGTGTGCTCCAAAACAGTCACAAAATTCGTGTTTAGAAAATATAAAACTGATTTAAACATGTAAAGTTTGTAGTTTGTCACTTCCGCCTAAATGAATGGAATTTTTTTCACATCACCTCAAACTACAGTGTCACATCAAATCATAACCAATCAAATGCTCTCTAGTATCTGATATGCTTCACCCCCTTCAAGACGCTTCTCATTTGCTTTTCATTTGATGCGCTTGAGCGCAATCACTCTCACTGGCAGGGCGGTGATAAAACAAAACACTATTGGCTGTTTTTAAAAGAGGGGAGGAGCTACAGTAGGTCCCACCCTCTCTTCGTGTTTTGGATGAGATTATAGCTGCGGCCCAAATGGCACACTATACATTTATGCATGATGAACTTATGCACTTACACACTCAACAGCATAGTATAAGTATGTAGTGTCATCCCAAACGGAACACTAATGTTTTCTTTACTAAGCGGAAATTCTAACTATTTCCCTGATGATGTTTGACAGTTGCCAAATTAGTGAAATAAATGACCAAATTACCAAATAATTCCTTCCATGAGTATAACCGCATTCACCATTGCATTCACTATGTGTGCTCAAAAGCTCTTTGCTCTTTACGTGAGCAAAGCAGCGGTCGTTGGGTGTGTGAAGTGTCCATCATTACACACTACATTGTATTGGTTGAATGAGTGCATCATCCGGGTAAATAAAGTGCACTTATTATTATAGTTTTCAGTGTGAACGCACTACTTACACTATTTATACTACAAAAAGGCGTAGAATAGTGAATAAGTATGTGACGCATCTTGTCAAACATTGAATAAAAAGGCATATTTCAAAGTACTTCAAGGGACCTGTAATCATGTCCTCGACTTTTTATTTTAGAAATGTTTTTTTTTATTATACAAATAAAGTAAAAATGGGGTCCACAACAACACAGGATTTATTTAAAACTTTAAATCGGATTTTTACTAAATTTCCATTAAATTTTTATGCACTTCTTTGAATGCTTTAATTTAATTGTAGCAATAAAGTGTTGTAATCAGTGCTATAGATCATGCTTTTTAACATTTTGAATGTTTTTATTGTCTCTGTCTGTTATTCTTAATACATAATTTCTGTTTTTATGATTTAGTACAAATGTATCAAACATGGTGGTGCTGAAATAATCAATAAAGCTATTTAATGTCTTTAAAATTCAACTCAAATAAAGCTGAAGTGGTTTACTGTTTCAATTAAAACATGAATAAAACATATATTTCTTACAAATAATGCCTAAATAAACTCTATTCTAAATGTTTTGATTATTAAAGTGAAATGTACAGTACAGTGGTAACGTATTTCTGTTATAATTTCAAGTTAAACAGAAACTGTGCTGCTCATTCTCACAGAAAATTCTAGTTGATATTTAAATAGCAGTCTTAGCAATTCAATAGCCACTATCCCAAATTAACTCCTTATTTATAATCCAAATGTCGACTAATTCCATGCCACTGCACACATAATTCACAAAATTACGTTTTTATCCAATGCTTCGGCAATTTCATCTGTTTCCCACATTGATGTTCATGAAATGGCCGGTACGGTGGCTCAGTGGTTAGCACTGTCGCCTCACAGGTGGTTCGAGTCTCGGCTGGGCCAGTTCTGTGTGGAGTTTGCATGCTCTCCACATGTTTGCATGGGTTTCCTCTGGGGGCTCCAGTTTTCCTCACAGTCCAAAAAAAAACATACGGTAGAAGTGAATTGGGTAAACAAATTGGCTGTAGTTTATAAGTGTGTGTGTGTGTGTGTGAATGTGAGAGTGTTTGGGTGTTTCCCAGTACTAGGTTGCAGATGGAAGGGCATTCGTTGCGTAAAACATATTTAAGAATAGTCTGCGGTTCATTCTGCTGTGGCGACCCCTAATAAATAAGGGACTAAGTCAAAGGAAAATGAATGAATGAATGAATGAATGTTCATGAAATGGACAAATATTCAACTGAATTGATATTTAAATGTGAAAAGCATGTGTGCCATTGAACACCAATGCATAAACATAAACGCAGGTACAATCTAAAAGCAACACAGCTCCATTAAATAGCTTGTGTTATTAATGGTGAGGAAATAAATGCTGAGTCAGGGGTTTGATTTGCCGCATTACTCATGTCATTCGCTGATGGCATTCCCAGCAAGCTGCTCACGATTTTATTCTCCTCTACGAGAGCTCCACAGCAGTCATGCTTGGATAATCTTTACAAGAAAGCCACAGAATTCCTAGCATTCGGAGCGTCAGGCGGCCTCTGCCAGCTGTTAGACTCTGGCACATGGATCACTGACTCATAACTACCCAGCGACTGGGATCCTGTTACCGCGATACTAGTCCGGTGTCAGTGCTGCCAAACAAATGTCAATGGCTTCCAAAATGCATGATCCAATTGGGCAGTTTCCAATTGAAGTCAATGATGGGTCAAGATGCTAACATTATTTTGGGTTTAATATTTTATTTATGGGTATAGAACAACATGAGGGTGAGGAATTGAAATTCACGTCCACTAAAGCATATGTGGCTATTCTTGAAATCTAACTGGCAAACAAATGTCAATGGCTTCCAAAATGCATGATCCAATTGGGCAGTTTCCAATGGAGGTCAATGATGGGTCAAGATGCTAAAATTAAAGAGACCCCCTCAAATGTTGCATGTGAACTTTTTGTGGGGTTTCGAACAACATGAGGGTGAGGAATTGAAATTCACATCCACTAATGCATATGTTGCTATGCTTTAAATCTAACGTGCAAACAAATGTCAATGGCTTCCAAAATGCATGATCCAACTGGCAAGTTTCCAATGAAAGTCAACGATGGGTCAAGATGCCAAAATCAAAGATACCCTCTCAAATGTTGCAAGTGAACTTATTTTTTTGTTTAGAACAACATGAGAGTGAGGAATTGAAATTCACGTTCACTAACGCATATGTGGCTAATCTTGAGATCTGATTGGCAAATAAATGTCAATGGCTTGCAAAATGCATGATCCAATTGGGCAGTTTCCAATGGAAGTCAATGATGGGTCAAGATGCTAAAATTAAAGAGACCCCCTCAAATGTTGCATGTGGACTTTTTTTTGGGTTTAGAACAACATGAGGGTGAGGAATTGAAATTCACGTCCACTAAAGCATATGTGGCTATTCTTGAAATCTAACTGGCAAACAAATGTCAATGGCTTCCAAAATGCATGATCCAATTGGGCAGTTTCCAATGGAGGTCAATGATCCGTCAAGATGCCAAAATTAAAGAGACCCCCTTAAATGTTATACGTGAACTTATTTTTGTGTTTAGAACAACATGAGAGTGAGAAATTGAATTTCACGTTCACTAACGCATATGTGGCTAATCTTGAGATCTGACTGGCAAACAAATGTCAATGGCTTCCAAACTGCATGATCCAATTAGGCAGTTTCCAATGGAATTCAATAATGGGTCAAGATGCTAAAATTAAAGAGACCTCCTCAAATGTTACACGTGAACTCATTTTTGGGTTTAGAACAACATGAGGGTGAGGAATTGAAATTCACATCCACTAATGTATATGTAGCTATTCTTGAAATCTGACTGAAACTGGTTCATTGTGTTCAGCTGGTTTTTACTGTGACAAAAGGCCTCTTCAGCCAGCCATCAGTGAGGTTTCTGTGAGGTTCATGGTCTTACAGGCATCTGACACACCTGTTCAGTTCAGCTCTGAAAAAGCAATCATCAGTTTCGTATGCACACATTTAGCAGAAACTTGTAATACTCCTCGTTTTTAGCTTTGGAATAGGAAAGGAAAAGGGAATGCAGCTCCAGACAAAACACAAGACATTATTACCACACTTCACACCACAAATCAAACCTTTGAGACAACTAAATTGTCTTCTAAATGACTATTCATTTTCCCTCCAAAAGTGTCACTATCCAAAGTATCTCCCTTCTCTCGCACTGGGTTTCTTTGTTTTGTATTCTCTTTAGACTACTGGGATATATAATGATTTCTACATTCTTCTAAAGGCTTGTTGAGACTTTATCTATACAACGTGAATCTGTTTTTGTAGTTGGAGCAGAAAAAAACATTCATTTAAAATGTTTTTTTTTAATGAATGTTAGTTTAAATAATAAAAAACTAAATTATTTTGGTCAAAATTGTGATCATGAGAAACTAAATCGATTATCAGATGGCCATATGACTAAAAACTTTATGAAATATGTAAGAAATTGAATGCTATTTACAATAGTATTAGCTTTAATCCACAGCCTGTTCAAACAGTTCTCGGCGCATATGTGAATGTAGTCCGGTCACTTTACATGAGGAAAAGCAAGCGTGCACTTGGACAGTAGGTCAGGTAACACAGTTTGTTGATAGATATTCTCTTTCATCATCAAAAACAACCGGACTACATTCGCACATGCGCAGAAAACTGTTTGACCAGGCTGTGGATTAAAGCTAATATTATTGTAAATAATGTTCAATGTTTTACACATACCAATCACTTTGCTTCACAAGACCTCTGTGTGTAATCAGGAGCCAAGGCTATTGAATTGGACGTGTTTGTATGTGTTTGTTTTCAATCTAAAATCTATCTATCATTATTCACTGCCATTATATGAACCACCAAGAACCACAGATTCAGCTAAAAATCTTTAGTGTTGTACTGAAGAAAAAAGGGCTCCAACATCTTGGATGACCTGCGGGTGAGTAAATTAACAGGAAATATTCATATTTGGGTGAAATATCCTTTAACTAACAGAGTAAAACATTCTGCTAATGAACATTTGAATGAATGTTAGTTTATAAATAATACATTAAACATGAACACTTGATTCAATGACTTCTTCCCTGTTTTTATTATTTTCTGTTTTATTGCTTTATTTATTCAGTTTCCTTAACATAACTCGTGGGTTTCAACCCTACAAGTTTATGGTGTGTATCCAAATATTAGTTAATAACTATAGATATAGAAAACATTCAAATGTTGAACTACTATACTAAACTAGGAATTATAGATAACTAATGGTGTTTTTGGGAATGCACCGCAGAACAAATGTTACGATTTTTAAATAAATAATTTGTTACATTATATGTTGAAGCAATATTGATTTACTGCACTTACTGCATCATTCAAAAGATGGGGGTCAATCAAATGTTTATTTGAAAATATAGTTTCCTTAATTTATTCAATAAGAATGCTTTAAACTAAATAATTAATTGAACTAATCTCAATAACATAAGCTTCACAACTTTCTTCAGAATTAAAAATAATAAAGAAACATACTAGACTATTTCTGAAGGATCATGTGAGACTGAAGGATGGAGTAATTATGCTGAAAATTCAGGTTTGCCAATCTAATACAATTTTACACATACAAACGGAAACAGTTATTTTAAATTACATTTGTTTTACAAAGTTACTGTGTTATTACTGTATTTTTAGTCAAACTAAGGCATGGGTGAGCAAAATAGCCATCTTTAAAAAATGTTTAATGTTTTAATGGTACTATATGTCACCATTTCATATTGTGTTTATTTAAAACACTGAAGTAGAGAACAATAAAAAGCGTTCACATGCATCTGTGCTACTGCAATCACAGTCTGTGTAAAAGTGCTACCAAAATAAACAGATTCAAACAGAAGAAAATAAGAACTAGACTCATATTCAAAAACAAAAAATCAGTAGGCATAAATTATAAAACATATGCATGTAACATTTCTCCAGCAGTGTGAACAAAGTCACATTAACTTAGACAAACACTTGTATTTCTTTGCAGTCATTTACAGTATATACGCTGACTTTGAATGCGGACTATCCCAGCTGTGGTTCCAGATGATTTGAGCTGCTGGTTTAACTAAGGTCTAATTAAAACCCAAAATGATCTCTTTCCTGATGCTGATGCTATCCGTCATCATCCACATCCACCCTTCCCCCAATTCCAGCATCGCTCACGTAGGCATGCTGGGTTGAAGTCCCTTAACATCTCGAACTGCATGACACTGATCCTGACAACCCATTTCTCAAGCACTCTAGCTACCAATCAAACTCTGAAATGTACATTTTTAATGTGGAGGTAACATGTTATGGCTTCTTAAACCCATAACGACATAAAAAGAAAATGAATAGGTATGAAACCACCACCACCAGCCACAAGTTTCAACGAAAATCCCCAACCGCTCAATGCTGAAGGCTACCAGAATGTCTTAAAACACTGTCACGGCATGACATCATAGAGTTGTGTCAGCTATATCACTGTCACAAATTGCAGGGTATTGACTTAGAAAAATACCTGAAACATGAGTCTGAAGTCCTGCGTGTGAGGTAAAGATGGGAGTTTACACCTTGGCAAAACTTTAAAGACAAGTGTAATTAAATCGCACATTATGTATCATGACTGGCATGTCATAACACATCAAGACAGCGGTCTGTCTTGCTATCAAAGAATGAAAACGGAGTGAGTACCTTCTTTGATGATGGTGGGTCTTTTTCTCGGCTGGATCTTTCTGAACTTCCCTTTAAAGTCAGCCGGAGCAAACATATGCATGGAGAGACTGGCCATCTGAACCAAAACAATGCCATCCCGGCTCTGAGTTTCACAAGGATCCAGTTTGCTGTCCACCACAACTCCAGCACTACCGACATCCTCCAGGGACATATCCGACAGAGAGACCGATTTCACCTGCTACCGATCAGCATGGACTCAGATCTCCAGAGAAGCTCAGTAAAGTCTCTTGCTAGTGTTTTTCTTCCTCTTTCCATACATGAGCTTTCAGTTGTGAGGTAAATCAGAGATGTGTGAGTGCTGAAGCTCTCTGTCTGCTCTCACAGGTCCAGGCTGTTTAGCCAGTTACAGCAGCACGTCTGAATGGGGCAGGTGTTGGATTACTGAAGAAGGACACGCCTCTTTTGTGAGTCGAGGGTGGAGATTTTGGAAGCAGAGGAGGAGACGGGGCAAAGTAAAGAGTGTGTTTATTTTAATGTGATTCAGGTTGAGTGTTTTAGATACGCTGTCATTTGGTGGGAGAGAAAGTAACCCATCAAATGGACTGTCTCTGGTTTGTATTAACTTGTTTTGTGTCCAAGGTGTTTTGAAACAGTTGCCAAGGTGCCGTGTCCCCTGGGATTGATTCCCAAATGCTATGTGCTCACAAAACAAACATGTCTTTTACAAAAATCAGCGGCAGACTACATTACCTTGTCCGCAGTAAATTGGTTTTTATAAAGTCGCAAGGAATGGGCCAGGGTGGAGGCCTTGGGCGAGGGTGTTTATTTGGACCACCTTTTAACAACATTAAGCTAACAAACAGCCACACTGTTCACCGTCCTGCAGGCGTTGCTTGTTTTTTGGAGTAACCTTTATGAAGGCCAACATGGAACAACTACCTTATTCTCCAAGTGGCTCTGGCTGAAAGCGCTGATGAAAATGAGGGAAAGAGAAACAGAGAGACTGACCGCTCCCTCGAGAGAACACAAAACAGCCCTTTTCTTCGATAAACAACATTTTGATGCAGATCCAAAGAGGGTCAGTGTCTCTTTCCAAGGGCCGTTTCAGGCCTGCAGAACTAAAGCCCAGCAAGCATTTTTTGTTTTTAAAAGATGTCTAATAGATGTCTAAACAGTCGTGTTGGCTAAAACAAAGCTAAATTTGGGCTGTCAGTGAAAATCTAATAGACGTCTAAGAATAGGCCAAAAGTAGACTAGTCTTTAAATAAAGAGAAATGAATGACTACACATATAAAGTCTGTCTTATCTGTCTATTTGACGACTAGTCTAGTTTTGGGCTATTCTTAGATGTCTATTAGATTTTCACTGACAGTCCAAGTTTAGCCTTATTTTAGCCAAGCTGTCTAGGTTTAGATGTCTATTAGACGTCTATTAAACACATAATTGTTTGCTGGGAGGCTACTCAGCCTTTAGAAAATAATAATAGAAAGAAATAAAGCAAAACACACTGACTGTATGAACAGCTTACTAAAAAAAGTCATGACTTGAGCACTGTGTAAGGGTATGTTTACATGATAACGATGTACTAAAGACTAAAAGGGTTTTCCTTTACATTACCAATGTTGTCAAAACAATAACTTCACACAGATCCAGGAAAATAACTAATAACACTGTACAACGCTGAAACTTTTTTTCAAAATAGACACTACCGGTCAAAAGTTTGGGGTCAGTAGGATTTTTAAATGTTTTAAAATAAGCTTCTCCTGCTCACCAAGACTGCATTTGTTTAATCAAAAATACAGTACACATTGTAAAATTGTAAAATATTATTGCACTATAAAATAACTGTTCAAAAGAAGTTTATAATTTAATTTAAACATTTATTCCAGTGATTTTAAAGATAAATTTTCAGCTTTATCCAGTCTTCAGAGTCACATGATCCTTCAGAAATCACTCTAATATTAATTATTATATTATTATTATTATTATTATTATTATTATTATTATTATTAATGGTAATAGTAATAAAAGCAATAATGACTGAAGTTATACTTTCATTTGAAACTACATACAATAAGCAGTTATTAATTTTTTTTATAAATATTAAATGATTAAACAATTTTTTACATTTATTAAATGCCGCCTTGATAACCAGAATAATTTCCTTTAATAAAATAATTAAAAAAAACATGAAAAAAAAACTGACCCCAAACTTTTGAGTAATAGTGTAGCTTTAATCAGGACACCAAAATACTACTGTTGAGTAAAAGAATTACCAAAATACCCAAATAAGCTTGAATACATTTGAACACATTATAAATTGAAAACAGACAAAATGAACAAAAAGATTGTATCAGTTTGCAAATATCTAAGAGGGTTATGATATTATAGTGGTGGGCTCTTTTAAATGAGCTAGGTACAATCACTTAAAATCCGGTAAAGCATCTACACTGAAAAAAAAAATATTCAATCTTCGATTTAACAATTTTCTTTAAGTTAAGTGGTTGTAAATATTTGGTTGTATATTTATTTGTGCTGACTTTAAACAAATAAATTAAGTTGAACATTACTAAATTTAATTTGTTTGTTTAAATTCAACCCATATACTGTATGTTTGCAACAATTTTGCAGAAATATTTTTTCAGTGTATTTTTTGCTAATAATATCTACGCTATCTGTTTTGCCTGACCAAAAAATCTGAAATTGATTTTGCAATTTAATAAATTTAATAAAATAAGAATTATTTAATAAAAAATAATTAAATTAAATGATATATTAACTTTCCAGAAACACCACAGTATAAAAAACACACAAGGCAACTCGATGTCTGTCACATTATTTCATATATTTAATGTAAAACATGTCGAACTGGTATAGAAACCAATTTAAAATGCCATATCAACCACCAAGAAATAATCTCTGTCTGATAACACTATTTCAGAAATTCATGAATTAAAAATAAAATAAAGCAATTGAAACACCCTGCTAATATTATAACAATACACTAGCATTGTGAGGACAAGCACAAACAACAATCTCCATGCACAAATAATCCTATCATGAAAATAAACTTGATTAACTTGTGAAACAACCTCACAGAAACACTTTAGAAGTCGTTCGTACCTCATAGCAACTGTATAGCATTGCTCTAGCATGGACAAGATTAGCATTTTCAAGGCTGAATGACATGAATACAAACTGAATACACATCAGCACGTGACCTAAACACACCCAAACGGTCATGTTTACACTTAAACGAATGTGCCAATGTGTCTCACTTACAATCAAGGCCCAAAACAAAGGCCATGCAACCAATAAAAAGTCATTATCGCCTCCATCAAAAATGTGTGTCGTCTTTATGTAACGCAGATAAAAATACAAAGACCACGACACCCACCCAAAAATAGCACACCTAATTGGTGCAGCCTAATTACAGGATATAACCTAGAACTCCAGATTGCACACACAGACTAGAGCGATCGCCACATCAAGGCAGGGTTTGTATTTATGCACTCGCCAGTGATCTTCAGATATCACATTCCTCAGATGGCAGTAAGGACTGGTCTGCCAAAAGAATTACGCCACATGAAGATGCTGTCCAGAAAGACATTCTGACACAGCGTTAAATGACTTTGTGAAGTGAACTGTCAATATTGACCAATTTTGACACATTGGCTGTGTCTTGTTTTCTCTTTTTTAGGTTGATCCTTAGAGAGCAACTGATATTAAGTCGTCAACCGAGTCAGACTTGATCTTTAGGGCACTTTGAAATTGTCTTCCATTGATTTGATTTCTCTCAACAATTGGCACAGCTTTATGCATAAGCGGTGTCGAGTTTTAAAAGGTCTTCATTAAAAAGCACTGAAAACAGCGCACAACGGTGATTTAGAAATCGTGAAAGTAGCATGAATGTTAAGTGGAAGATCTAAAAAGGTTTATTTTGTGTTATGTTTTAGATTTGATGGAAAAAACTAAAAAAGATGGCATAAAACCCCAGCTTTTTCACTATAAACGTTTATTTTAAGCATTATGTGAAATTAAGGCGTGAGGCTGCCCTCTTGAGTTTAGTAGTGGTACCGTCCTTGAGTTTCAAACTTATTTTTATGTGGTCAAATAAAAATAAAAATAATTTAAATGAGAAAATTAAAGTTAAGAAATTAAAGTTCAGTAAAATATACCATTTATATAAACATTAATGTTTTAAATAAAATCATTTCAATTGTTTCAGTAAATAGGTTTGATATGGTCAACAATGTTGAATCGGTTTTATCAAAAGAAAAGCAAAGCACAACATCAATTTGGAATATTTCATCATAAGTTTTATAGTTTTCAGTGTCACATGATCGTGCAGAAATCATTTTAATATGCAGATGTGCTACTCAAGAAATATGATTTTATTCTATTTATTTTCCCATTATATATATATATATATATATATATATATATATATATATATATATATATATACACGTGTGTGTGTGTGTGTGTGTGTGTGTGTGTGTGTGTGTGTGTGTGTGTGTATATATATATATATATATATATATATATATATATATATATATATATATATATATATAATTTTTATTATTAATATTATCAATGTTAAAAACCAATGTAATGCTTAATATTTTTAACAGAAACTGATACTTTTTAAAAAACTTTTTTAAGAAAAAAAAAGTTAAAAAAAACAGTGTTTATTTGAAATCATCATTAATAATTACTACTACACTACAGTATAACTCTATAGTCTCTTTTGATTAATTTAATGCATCATTGCCGTTTAAATTGTATTCATTTTAAAACATTAATATTTTACTGTACTCAAATCTTTGAACAGTAGCGTTTATTAATATTAATAAATTATTACAATGGCTTTTAAATCCTATATTGTGTAAAACCATTGAATTGGACTATACACTGTAAAACTCAATAAGTTAAGGTAACTCAAACCACTTAAGGAAACTGATTGCAACAAACCATTTAAGTTCAAAAACTAATCCTAATGAGTATGTGAACTTACTCCAAGTTGAAGCAAAGAGGTATTTAATTAACTCATTATCAGGGCCAGACGGAATCTGCGGACGTTTTTTGCTATTTCTGCGAAGATTTTTGGTAAAAATCTGCAGATTTCTGCGGAATTATTTTGGGAGTATCATAACTAAAACCTTAATATGTGAAATAAAAAATAATATCTTTTCAACTTGTATTTAATGTTTAAAATGCAAATCCAATTAGATTAACTGTAAATAGTTAACTTTAAAAAAATAAACAGAATTAATGTTGGGCTAAAAATCTGCGGAAATCTGCGGAAAATCTGTGGAAAATCTGCGGAATTCTGCGCGCGCAGATTCCGTGTGGGCCTACTCATTACCTTCAACACTGAGTTCAAAACTCTTTTCAAGTGAGTGGAATTAACCTTCAGTTAATTTTGAGTTAACTACACTCATTTCATTTGATAAAGTTGACTGTTGGGTTTTACAGTGTAGATATGGTGTTTTGAATAAATGCAATATTTGGTGTATCAAAAAAACGTTATACTTTAATGATTTATTTCCCAACATTGGTTAATTGATGTTGGTTAAAAATACAAATGCTTTTTTAATTAACATTTAGGTAAAATTATAACTATAAATAATATAATACAAAAATAATAGTTATAATATTATTAAAATGAATTGCTATTACTTATTATTGGTTCATATTGTTAACTAACATTAATAAATGTAAAGTATAAACATGTAAACAAATGTAATAATTACCAGAATTAAAGCCTTCATAATCTTTTTTTTCATGATTCTGTTGTAGATCTGAATTAATAATTGTGTGTTGGTTTGTGTTTCAATTAACTTTTCCATAAACAGGTATAAAAATATTTTGTCTTAGTCTGAAGAACATTTTAATAATCATATTTCTAATAATCTGCAATAAAAAGTTTCAATGAATGTTATATAACGAATGAAAGAATATAAACAACGATTCTTATTAATTAATTTCCTATTAGCCTGCAAAATAAACAAAATGAAGTCATGGTAATGGATACAGGAGGATGGAGAAATACATAAAAAACAATGCAGTGTTGCTATGGCTATGTTTTTTCCCCAGCTTTTACTCTATGGTTAATAATTCATGACTTGAGCATTGAAAAACAGCCAGAGTGGGAAGAGAGACATACACAGAAGGAAAATGGTTGTTCAAACTATACTTAAAATAAGCTGAAACAACACAATTCTTGGATTTTTTTTTTAAAAACAACTCAATTTTTTATGTGGATCTAAAATTACCGGTCAGATGCTATTACATAGAAACCACTAACCAGCAAGATAACCAAGACCATTTCTCTAAGATTACATAACGTCTGTGTGGGTTGTGCATCACACATTCAGTAAGATCTCTCAGTAACAGTGAAATGTGCTTCTCTGTTTCACTACAGACAAAATGTACAATGAAGAAAATGAAACAGCAGTGCTTGCTAAGCAGCATTTATGCAAATATCAATAATCATCAGCTGTTCAATGAAAACATTCAAACAATCTGCTACTATATTAAATAAATAATGATGATAAGATTTGTGCACAATACAATTTAAAGTAATATTTCCTGTCACTGTAGTTCTGCTTATCAAATAAATTATTATTTAGATTTGCATTGTAACCCTTAAACAGACTTTATTTGTTATTCTTTATCATATTAATTATATTTATATTTTTTTATTAAATATGTATTCTTCATATATTATATTATTTAAGGTTTAATGTTCAGTTGTTTTCTGCATAGCAATGCCATGATTGAATTGCTGCAGAAATTACAGCTATACGTCAATACAAAATGTCAAAACAGATAAATAAAATGAAAATTAAATACAAAGTTACACAAATAAACAAAAACACATTTCTACGTCAAGCCATTTGATCACAACCAGTATCCTCACATCAAAAATCAAAATGGTTAAGCATTTTACAAATACTATTTATTTTTGCAATTTATAGGTGTTTATTGAATCATACTAGGCGGTTCATTCCGCTGTGGCTACCTCTGAAATAGAGACTAAGTAGAAGGAAAATGAATGAATGAATAAATGAATCATCAATGCCAAATCATCATATTGGCCCTTTATCAATATGCCCTTTAATATAAAACGATGCATATGCAGTAATAAAGCTTCCATGATGAGTTTCTTTCACTAATTGCAGATCCGGATATGAGCAGCATGACTCCATTATACCATAACGCACACTAAGTGCCACCTAAAATCTAATGACCTCTAAATATTGGATAAGCATATATATTACAGATTATTAGCATTAATGCAAAAGGAGCTGAATGTAAATATTTACAAACCCTCGAGTAAACACACATGATTCAGAGCAATAAAGGGATCAATGCCGGCTGTCCGCTTTTGTCTGAACTACGTGTAATGTAAAAGCTGTTTCTGACTGGCGGTAATAGGTTAAAAAAAATTAATTATATATATATATATATATATATATATATATATATATATATATATATATATATATATATATATATATATATATATATATATACATATATATATATACATATATATATATATATATATATATATATATATATATATATATATATATATATATATATATATATATATATATATATATATATATATATATATACTCATATATATTCAGTTGAAACCAGAAGTTTACATACACTGTATAAAAAGGCATATAACCATTAAAAAAAGTCAGATGTTAATGTGACTTAACTTTTTCTCTTTTAGGTAAGTTAGGATTATCAAATTTGTTTCTGTTCTGCTTAATAGCATAATAATGAGAGAGATATTTTTTGAGAAATTGTTATAACTTTTTTTGAAAGTCAAGTTTCCATACAATAAGATTATTATGCCTCTGAAAAAGCTCAGATGATGGTGTCAAGGTTTTGGAAGTTTCTAATTGGCTAATTGACAACATTTGAGTTAATTGGAGGCACAACTGTAGAATAGTATTTAAGGAAAACCTCAAACACACTGCTTCCTTGTGTGACAACATGGGAAAATCAACAAGCCAGAATCAACAAAAAAGCCAGATTACAATTTGCAAAATTACACTGGGAAAAAGAATAACAGGAACACCATCCCAACTTTGAAGTATGAGGCGGCAGCATCATGCCGTGGGGCTGTTTTGCTGCAGGAGAGACTGGTCCACTTCACAGCATAGATGGCATCATAAAGAAAGAACATTATGTAGAAATACTGAAGCAACATCTCAAGACATCAGCCAGGAAATTAAAAACTGGCCAAAAATGGGTCTTCCAAACAGTCCATGACCCTAAGCATACTGCCAAATTAGTTAAAATGTGCTTTAAGGACAACAGAGTGAATGTTTTGGAGTGGCCATCACAAAGCCCTGAACTCAATCCTATAGAACATTTGTGGACAGAGTTAAAAAAGCTTGTGCAAGCAAGACAGCCTACAAATCTGACTCACACCAATTTTGTCAGGAGGAATGGGCCAAAATTCCTTCAAACTATTGTGAGAAGCTTGTGGAAGGATACTCAAAACATTTGACCAAAGTTATATAGTTTGACAGCAAAGCTAAAAAAAATTCAAGGAAATGTATGTAAACTTTTGACTGTCTAGAAATTAATTTAAAAAAATTATCTCATTATTCTGGCATTTAGCAAAATTAAATGATTTAGGTAATCCTAACAGACCTAAAATAGTAAACGTTTAGTATGATTTACCATCAGACATTTAAAAAAAATGGTTATGTTCCCTTTTTTAGAGTGTATGTAAACTTCTGGTTTCAACTGTATGTATATATATATATCTATATATATTATATTTAAATATATATAAATATATATATATTTGTTATAAAATAACAAATAACATCCTTAAGGTGCAAATTACCACTCATATTAGAAAAGCAATATGAACCTAAATCATTCCAAAACAATGATGATACATTGCATGAATAAAAAACAAGTGACAAATGTCTTTACACTCATTTTTACAAAAGGTGCAAATATCAGGAACATCACAATATTTGGACAAAAGTGCATTACATGGATACATATTGTGCAAAATTTTAAAGTGCACCTCCTTTATTTTATTAGGAACACAAAATGTATATGGTAATAACCATGATTTTCTCCATTAAATGTTAACAATTATAAAACCCCAAAAAATTTTCCTCTAGGAGTCCATGAGATTTGTGACTGGGACAACTGACGTATAAACTTATTATTGCAAGAGCTGCTTTCATCAGACACAGTAATCCATTAGGTATAGCCTTTATGGTTGACTCAAATTCCATATACCGGACAGGGAATTGATTAATCTTTATAAAACTCTCATAAGTTAAGAGATCCTCGTTACGATTGAAAAGATCAGAAACCAAAAAATGTTTGTGTTCAACCATTTATCGCAAAAAATACAGTAAAGCAAAGTTAAAAATAAAATAAATGCTTGATGGTTTTTCTGGGAGTCTAAAAGTATTCAGGCACACAAATTGAATAATTAAATGTAAAATAAATAATGCTGTATAATCTTCAAATGTAAAATTGAAAGTATCTCCCCCTTCTTTAAAACGTTTATTCATTTTTTAACATAGTTCCATATTTTCTTTTCCTAAGCTCAACATGATAATGAGAGGGTGTCTATCAATCATCAGAAGGTGATCTTTATGCCACCATTGGTTGATCTGAAAAAATTTGCATTCGATTTTTTTTACTGGCTTCTGATAATTGACATTAGCAAGTTGAGCTGAGAAAAGTAAATACGAAACAACAAAAAAAATTACTTTCAGTTCAGCATTTTCTTATTTCCCCAACCTCTGTGCAAATTATTTACCTGCCCACACTATTACTTATTTATATATTTATTTATGCAGAAATTTGTGGATTTGGATTTTTATTTATTTATCTATTTGCGTATTTATTTATTGTTTTATTTATGTAGAAATTTGTGGATTTTTATATATATTTATTTATTTATTTATTTATTTATTTATTTGTGTATTAATTTACTTATTGTTTTATTTATGCAGGAATTTGTGGATTTATATATATATATATAAATATTTATTTATTTGAGTATTTATTTACTTATTGTTTTATTTATGCAGGAAATTGTGGATTTTTATATATATTTATTTATTTGCGTATTTATTTACTTATTGTTTTATTTATGCAGGAATTTGTGAATATTTTATTTATATTTATTTATTTGCGTATTTATTTACTTATTATTTTATTTATGCAGGATTTTGTGGATTTACATATATATATTTATTTATTTGTGTATTTATTTACTTATTGTTTTATTTAATTGCGTATTTATAGGGAATTTAATAATATTTATAAATCTCTCATAAGTTAAGAGATCCCTGTTATGATTGAAAAGATCAGAAACATTTAAACCATTTAACCCCAAAAAATGTTTATTATTTATCTTAATGTCTGCTATATTCCATAAAATGAACCTGTTGATAGAATTTACCAATGGAGTAATTGCATTTCATTAAAAAAGAAAGGCCACCAATCTTCAAAAAAAAATTATAATAATCTAGCATTATAGCAACATTACAGTATCAGCATGACGTCATCTCAATATAATCAATCCCAAAAATAAAAACAAGGCTATTGCCAAACTTCAACGTGCTCGACAGATTTTACATATATTAACCACGTGTGGTTCATCGGTATTGCTCAGTACTTATATAATATACAAACAGCAACATGAACAGAGTAATTAAATAATGACAAAAAAAAATCTGTCACGACTCACCCTGTTTAGACAAAGGAGGAGGATGCGATTGTTGCCATGCAGAATATAAAATCGTCCAGTTTCCTGCAGGTAGTAAAATATAACATGAGTAATGAACTGTGTCAGAAGTAGATGTGCTTCAAAAGCGCGTGAACTGTAATATTGTAAATAAGGAATTTAAGTCACGCGCAGATTTAGTGTATAGTAGGCGCGTTCAATAAAAGCTGCACGAGTGATGTCCAAAAATGCTGTCTAGGAAGGAAGCACACTAGGTTTGGAGCACAGCCACTATTAACGTTACGTTACACTGTTGTTATTATCACAGCAGAGTGAGCAGACATCAATCTCCATTACAGCCGTGTATATAAATTATATGTAGCCTACTCCGTGAACCCACAACGCCAATGCCATGTAGACGACATAGTATTTCTAATTATGCACCGGACAAATCTGTTGTTGGGTTTGTGTTAACAACATACAAACAAACACAATCTGTGCTGGTGGTCTGGCCTTCCTCGCGGCGTCTCCGTTAATTTTTTTAGCGGTTTCTCAAATGAAAGCCCACAGGAATGGAAACACGATTACAATTCACACGCCCTGAAGTAACAAACAAAATACGCCGTACCTTATGTGTTTGTGTCCAGGAGTTTATATATTCATGTCTTCATCCAGGCGTCGTCGCTGAATTCTGTTATTTTCACTTCATTTGGTCTCGCGTCTCCTCGCATCGGCTGACAGAAAAAGACGGCCGCTGAGGATGGTGCGGCTCCGCCCATAGCGACCAATCAGGGGGCAGACATTTACCAAAGAGGACAAACGGAGTGGGCTTATTGGCTGAAGCGCACGTCAATCTGCTTCCTTCCATCCATTTGGTTTGAGGAAGGATGGAGGGATGCTGCTGGAGACTGACAGGTGCACAGGCGCAAACTGCCCAGACAAAAGGCACTAAATGTAACATTTTTCAATGAAAGAGGACAATTTTATTAACACTGACTGTGATTTCCTTGAAAATATCTGCTAGTGCAGTCTAAATACATGATATATTGCTGAATATAAGAAGTAAAAAATATATTTGTGTGTACTGTCTGTCTTACCTGCAGATGTGTATGGCATTAAGATAAACAAGCAACAAATGAACACTATTGCACTCTAAAAAAATGCTACTTCGGGTAAAATATGGGCAAACAGAGCTGTTTAGGTTTAAAAAAAAAACATTTAAATTAAAACATTTAACCCAATGGTTGGGTTTGTTCATATTTTGAAAGGACACAGAATTGAATAATTAAGTGTGGTTAACAGTTTTGAGAAATTAAGATTATTAAAATATATTTTGTGTAAGAACTCTCTTCTCACCTACTGTATAGATCATGGGTGACCAACCCTGTTCCTGGCGATCGACATTCCAGCAGATTTCAGCTCCAACCCTGCTCAAACACACCTGAACCAATTAATTAGAACCTGAGGAGCACTTGATAATTACAGGCAGGTGTGTTTGATATGAGCTGCAACTGAAAACTGCAGGAAGGTCGATCGCCAGGAATAGGGTTGAGCACCCCTAGACCATTTGAGGTATGTAAACAATAACAATGGTCTCAACGTCTTTCCTGTTTTACATTTTTAATTTCTATAGCTTCCAAAAATCCAAAAAGAGCCACATATTGATAAATAATTTCATGATAGTTGATTTAACAATATGTTATAATTGAATTGCCTCTAGCGGCGACGCAGTGGCGCAGTAGGTAGTGCTGTCGCCTCACAACAAGAAGGTTGATGGTTCGAGCCTCGGCTGGGTCAGTTGGTGTTTCTGTGTGGAGTTTGCATGTTCTCCCTGCGTTCGCGTGGGTTTCCTCTGGGTGCTCCGGTTTCCTCCACAGTCCAAACACATGCTGTACAGGTAGGCTAAACTGTCCGTAGTGTATGAGTGTGTATGAATGTTTCCTAGAGATGGGTTGCAGCTGGAAGGGCATTTGCTGCGTAAAACATGTGCTGGATAAGTTGGCGGTTCATTCCGCTGTGGCGACCCCAGATTAATAAAGGGACTAAGCCAAAAAGAAAATGAATGAATGAATTGCCTCTAGTTACAGTGTTGAATTTGTTTGACAACAAGCAGGAAATGTTCATGGCCAATGACATGACCACATTGAAATGGTCTATAAGCAATAAATGTGCTCATTTAATATAAAAATAAAATAAAAATTTATATTTTAATATTTCAATACAATTGTAGATGTTTCCTATCTGTAAATATTTAAAAATTTCATTTATTTGATGATTTGCTACTCAGTTATTATCAGATGCATCCTGAATGTATTGCATTCCTCAGTGTTGTGCAAGTTACTTCCAAACTGTAATACATTACAGATTACTTGTTACTGTTATTTAAAAGTAATCCCTTACATTACAATATTACTGTCTCAAAATTGTAATATGTTACATTAATCTTATATTACTTTTTAGTTACTTTCACCAAAATAACCACAGAATTAGAACTTAACATTCTAAAGTGACCAAATGTCCTGCAGAGCATTTTACGTCCAGTAGAAAGCGATATGATGTAGCATAATGACTGTGACCTATCCAGGCTACTAACAATATAGTATATAACTGGCAACGTGAAGGCTCAAGACAATGCAGGAGAGGATGACAGTCAGATTCACAAATGATCTGTTAAAAGTATGGTAGAGGTAAAGTGGTTATCTGGCAATATCTGTGAATATTCTTTCATTCATTCATTGTCTTGTCGGCTTAGTCCCTTTATTAATCCGGGGTCGCCACAGCGGAATGAACCGCCAACTTATCCAGCACAATTTTACGCAGCCCTTTTACGCAGCCCTTCCAGCCGCAACCCATCTCTGGGAAACATCCTCACACTCATTCACACTCATAGACTACAGACAATTTAGCTTACCCAATTCACCTGTATCGCATGTCTTTGGACTGTGGGGGAAACCGGAGCACCCGGAGAAAACCCACGCGAACACAGGGAAACGCCAACTGACCCATATCTGTGAATAGCTTGGCTATATTCATATTAGACACAACAGGCCTATATGTAAACTCCAATGCCATGACAAAATGCAGATTTTCTTATTGTTGCCATTATTGTGTTCACTTTAAATTCAAGTGGCTCACAACACAAAACTGTCATGCACAAAGTGAGCATGATGAACAGCTTTCTCAATATAATGCTCGTGCACCGATTGCCTCTGTGGACAAAACTGCTTGTGAGCTCTCAAATATACGCTGCTCGCGTGCAAATTTTCTCACGCACTCTCAAATATGCACTGCTCACGCACAAATTTTCTTGCGCGCTCTCAGTACACTCGCTCAGTGAGATTATATGCAGACTCACAATTTGTCTTGTGTTCCCTTTTCGTGCTTTTTGATATGATTTATATTGGTGCACTGTTTATTAACAATAACCAAAATACTAAAATAAACTTACATATACATTTTTTTATCTAATAAACCATAACCTTTTTGGCTGTATGTTATATGATGAGATATTTCCAGTTTTAAACACTAAAAGACAGAGAATAGACGTTGGATGTAAAGAATACGTTTTATTTTAAAAACATTTAAACATCTAAAAGGTGCACCATACTAATCAAAACAAAAACATTTAAACTAAAATATAACTAACTCATGCAGAAATGTAACTGATAGAAAATATGGATAAACTTGATAAGGTATTACTGTATAGCCTACTGTACTATTCACTCTTCAAATAAATGTCACTATAAATCCCATTTTATCATGGCAACTAAAATAAAGTGAACTAGTCTCTGCTGTTTTCCACATTGTTGATAAGATTGTGCAGGACATTTTGTCCGTCATCCTCTTCATTTTGAGGAAAAGCTGTTCCACAGGGCCCCTGAACACACATACTGGCATGTACTGCATGTACTATAGTAAAGTACTTCAATTAATCTGTTGTGGTAATACTATGGTAACACAAGTGTAATGTATAATAAATGACCCAATGCTGTAGTGTTTTTTTACAACACAGGGTATAATATACTACAATTCACCACACTTTACTGTAGTAAACTTTGTATTTCATTTTATGAATTCACTATTCTTAATACTACAGTATGCTGAAGCATTCATTAACAAGTTGTAGTTGTTTACAAGTATATTACTAGCCTAAAACAGTAGTATACCTAACTCTCAAAAACACTTGTATTTATTATAGAATTTACCTTAACCTGTAGGTAAATTGTGCAGCAATATACCTGTATAAACCATATCAACATTCTTGGGATAACAATTTAACAGGAGGATCTCTGGAGAGCAAAAGCACAAAAAGAGGAGGAAACACAAGGCACAAATAGTGAGTCTGCATCATCTGACGGAGAGAGCAGATCATTCACACGTGAGCAGCCCAGACAGTGTTTTGAGTGCACGAGAGGAGATTTGTTCACCACACCGGCGCGTTCGCTCGCTCGTATTACCTGAATGCGCTCTCGACTTGTAATACTTACGACATTTGTCAGTGAAATAACACCAAATGCACGTACGTCCAACTCGCGAATGTCTTCTGTCATTTCCATCTATTTGCCGCTTTTCCGCTGCGCGTTAGGGCTTAATGTTACTGCGAACCAGGCTGAGCCACTAGCCCTGGACCTCAAGCTCAGAGGCTGAAATCATTCCGCGTTCAAAGAAAGAAGTTCCAATAGCCAGAGGGAGATTAATGACAACACACACGTATGTTCACTCACCACGAACAGAAAATAGATCTGCGGTATTTTTTATTTGTTAATGTCTTGCGGGCGAAAAGTTTGTTGTAACGCACGTGTTACTGAACATGTACCGAGTAAAATATTACTGAAAATGTAAAAGTAATGCCTTACACTACTGCGTTACTGGAAAAAGTAATATGTTACTGTAATACATTACTTTTGTAACGCATTACTCCCAACACTGGCATTCCTATTGAATAAATTATGTTTTATAATAATAATAATAATAATAATAATAATAATACATATTTCCCAGAGATGGGTTGCGGCTGGAAGGGCATCCGCTGCGTAAAATCGTGCTGGATAAGTTGGCGGTTCATTCCGCTGTGGCGACCCCGCAAGGGACAAAGCCGACAAGAAAATAAATGAATAATACATATAAATATATAATGGGGGTGACACGGTGGCTCAGTGGTTAGCACTGTCGCCTCACAGTAAGAAGGCCGCTGGTGCGAATCCCGGCTGGGTCAGCTGGCACTTCTGAGTGGAGTTTGCATGTTCTCCCCGTGTTCGTGTGGGTTTCCTCCGGGTGCTCCAGTTACCCCCACAGTCCAAAGACATGCGCTATAGGTGAATTGAATAAACTAAATTGGCCGTAGTGTATGAGTGTGTCTGAGTGTTTCCCAGTACTGGGTTGCAGCTGGAAGGGCATTCGCTGTGTAAAACATATGCTGGATAAGGTGGCGGTTCATTCCGCTGTGACGACCCCTGATGAATAAAGGGACTAAGCCGAAGGAAAATTAATAAATGAAAATATATAATAAATAAATATAATATATAATAAATAAATAATTTAGCATAACACAAACTTTGGAATGACTAAAAATTCAACATGGCAATAAATAGTTTTTAATTATATTAAAAAAGTAAACAGTTATTTAAAATAGCAATTACCTTTCATAATGTTACCTTTTTACTGTAATTTTGACCAAATATAAGCAGAGGTCCATCAAAAACATAAAAACTACGACTCATAACTTAACGGGCACCTTTTTTGCTCCTTTTTCAAGATTTAAGATAGGTCTTTTGTGTCTCCAGAATGTGTCTGCAAAGTTTCAACTCAAAACACCCATCAGATTATTTATTATAGCTATCAGAATATTGGGACTTTCTGCTCTCAACACAATGTAGCTGTTTTTGTTGCCTGTGCCTTTAATGCTAGTTCTCGTCGCCCACCGTACCCACGTGCCTGTCAGAGTGTGCCTCAATCTCTGCCTCAGCTGTGTCAGATAAACAGCACAGTGACAGACATGAAAAAAGCAGATCTCACGTAACATTTGTGAGTATTACTACAGTAAGAACTTTCCTAATGATTATTCAATGTATTTGTTGTGGAGTTAATTGAAGCCTTTTGATGAGTCGCACACAATGTCGTTACAAAGTTCACACACACACAGCGGAGACACACACACACCCACACAGTGCGCACATTTAACTTTGCACTGTTTTTGCACAGCAAATGTGTCAGGATACTTGTTAATATCTACTGCTGTATGGATATCCGTTATGTTAATTACAAAATAAACCTGATTTAACGTCCACAAACCGGGATTGAAGTGATGTTTTTTATAACTGTACTGACATGCGCCTGTGGTGATAAAGACAGTAAAATCGCTGTAATTCACTACAAACAGGCACTGTTTTAAAAACATTTTAAAGTCATTCTTGATCACATTTAATGATGATTGATGATCACAGAGAGCTGAACAGATCTTTTAATACCGGTTGCTTTGCGCATGTCCTGTCTTGTTGATATGATTATTTTTGGTATTACGGAGACATGGTAATATACGCGGCTGTCAATCAAATTAGTGGGCAGGGAAAGCTCACTTCTACGTCACATTCCAGTGGGCCTCAAAACGGGAGGGATTTGGATTCTATTTTAACATCAGGAAATTAAAAAATGGGCTTATTGTCTTTATATCACCCCAATATGACCGTGGACACACCATACCTGCACACAGTTCTGTCCAAACAGCTTACAAAAGATGATTTTCATCACAGGTGCCCTTTAATAAATATTACATTATTCCAAACTTTTGTTGTAGTTTTAGTGTGTGTGTTGTACACAGCACTAACTAAAACTGCACAAACACAAGAATGTAAGCATGGTCACTCATTTATAGGGTATATTATCTTTTATGACAAATTATAAACAATCAACAGTTTTTTTTTTCACTAAGAGTTTAAAAACTCTATGTCATACAGTGATACAAGTGTACAAGGAAATCCTTGACACTATCATTGGTGCTGTAGATGGACTTCTCCAGATTGTCAATCTTATATTGCTTGACACATTTCATGAGACTCTGAATTCGGAACATATTTACATCTGACTTAGAATATTGGTTTGAATATCTCTGAGATGCATAGAAAAGAAATCAACATAAATAAATGAGTATAAAAATGTTTCTGCGCCATTGTAAAAATAATTATAATAATAAAGAACAAAACAAATCGATATCTTATACAGCTGAATGATGTGCACCTTATTATCTTGCATGCTTCTTTTTATTGAGTTGTCGTTTTTTTGTTGCACGTTGTTGGCAAAGACCTCTTAATGTGCCTTTTCTATGAAATGGCAGAGCAAGCATAAAAACCCACTGCTGTACATTACAAATAACTTAATTCCCAAAACCCATCACATTTAAAAAATAAAAGTCCTTCATGTAAATGATGCTTTAAAGTTTTTTTGATATCTAAAAGATGTGCTACTGCAGTCTTGTGCGTTGTTTCTGCAGTTTTACTTCCCCAGAAGTTTTTTTTTTTTTGACAAACAACAAGCCGAGCTCAACATTTGTGAGCCAGACATGCTGTTTAGCTGTTGGTAATGGCCGCTGGAGGGATCTGAGGCTCTTATCTCAGCTTAAGTGAATAAAAATGCTTCTCCTAATGGAGAAAACAGTGTAGCTACAGTCATGCGTCTACAAAGAGCTCTCCATTTTGGATCCCGAACGGCAGGAATCACAGCACCATCCTTTCACTTAAATTGTTCCAGGAAAGCCTGTCATTCTCCGGTCTGAATGCAGATAATGATTATGATAGACCTACGCTACGATACCTTCCGGCTCTTTCACCCATATTGGTTGTCCATGTCAGCCAAAGACAGTCGTGGTAAAGAATTCTTAGCTGGGTATTCTGGATTTCGGGAGGTCTCCATGTAGATGGTGGAGCTGGTGACGCTCTTGCGGTCTTTCTTTGTGGCAGAACGACGCTGCCAGCGGCAAAGGAGTAGCTCCACCTGCTCTCTGAAGAAGCTGGTGGTCAGGGTGTAGAGGATGGGGTTAAGGGCACTGTTTATAGGGAGTATGAAGATCACCACCCAGGAGTTTATCGTCCCTGCAGGGATAAATAGAAGGCACTGATGTTATCTTAAAGCGAGAGTACACCTCCCAGCAGGCAAAAAACACCAATGTGATTTGATGTACAGTTGAAGTCAGAATTATTAGCCCCCTGTATATATTTTCCCCCAATTTCTGTTTAACAGAAAGAAGATTTCTTTCAACACATTTATAAACATAATAGTTTCAATAACTTATTTCTAATAACTGATTTATCTTATCTTTGCCATGATGACAACTGGGGCGACACAGTGGCTCAGTGGTTAGCACTGTTGCCTCACTGCAAGAAGGTTGCTGGTTCGAATCCCGGACCAGTCAGCATTTCTGTGTGGAGTTTGCAAGTTATCCCTGTGTTCGCTTGGGTTTCCTCCATGTGCTCCGGTTACCCCCAATGTCCAAAGACATGTGCTATAGGTGAGACTGTGAGAGTGTATGGGTGTTTCCCAGTTCTGGGTTGCAGCCGGAAGGGCATCCGCTGTTTAAAACATATGCTGGATAATTTGGCGGTTCATTCCACTGTGGCGACCCCTGATGAATAAAGGAACTAAGTCGAAAAAAAATGAATGAATGAATGATGACAGTTGTTACGAGTAGTTGTAATGTGTGTGTGTGTGTGGTGTCTTTCTCTCTCTCGTTTTCTCTTGCTCTCTTTCTCTCAACTATTCACAGGTGCAGCGGATTACAGTGGATCATGATTGGTGCTTGGATTGGCGGTGGCAGTACCCGGTACTGGGTCCGTGACATCATTTACTTCCGCATTCTTTAAATTTTAAAGGTCTGTATTGGCCCAATACTCCCATAAGTGGTTCCGTTCTCTCATCAGTTGAAATAGAATAATTTTGCATAGATTATGATAGTAACATTTTTCTTTTTTTTTTGATAACTGACATGTGCAGGAACCAACAAAATTAACTACAGCAACCTAGACCACACAACTTAAAAGGTACACTTTCAAACATAGGACTTTACAAAGGCCTCTTTTTTTAGAGGGGCTTATTATAACACAGGCAACATATACAAATATTATACAAGTGTTTTCTTTAAAATGATAAACTTTTGTATTTACAACTCTGTATGTGGATTTTGGAAGCGTTTGAATTTGGGTAGGAAAAATCCAGGCGGAAACCACAAAATAGCATTTGACTTAAATCACCAGAGAACATTGACTACGTTTACATGGACACCAATAATTCGATTTTAATGCGATTAAGACAATACTCTGATTAAGAGTCGACCATGTAAACAGCCATTTTTGATTGATTTAATCAGATTAAGGTCATAATCGAACTAAAGAGAAATGGAATTAAGACATGTGGAGTATGCCGATCTTAGTCGCATTATTGAAGTGCAGTACAGGCATGTAAACACCTTAATCGAACTATTACCCTCATGTAGGACTTTAAGCCGCTTTTTGCGACAGGGTAGTCCACACACACACACACACACACACACACACACACACACACACACACACACACACACACACACACACACACACACACCCAGATACACACACGCACGGCGGATTGACACTCTTTGCACCTACCGAGTCAGTGCAGACCACAGACACCTGCAACGTGAAATGCGGAGGGTTTTTTTTTCTTCCATTCAGCATGCGACATGAACTTCAATTAAAACAACTCTTCCAGCAGTTTATAGTTGCATTCAATATCTCGTTTGTCACGGTGGGCATAAATGAAATCTTCGTGAATGAAAGTGAAAGTGGCAAACTGCAGTTAAAGTCGACAAATTAAAAACGAAACACCTGAAATTACATGAAACTCCAGAGAAAATGCTCATAGCGCGGTGACGCAATGATATTAATCGAATTATGAGATGTAACATGTAAAACGGGATCATGAAAGTAACACTCAAAAAGCAACTCATGTAAACACCTTAGTCTTATTATTCTCTTAATTAGATTAAGGCAAATAATTCGATTACTGATGTCCATGTAAACGTAGTCACTGATTCCTCGGCTCCACACTCTCACAATTTCCCATTTGCTATTCTCTGTGGAGATGCTCCTTATATGCTGAAAAATGAGTGTTTGTTGTTGATGTCTCTTGTTGGTGTTTTGTGAGAACCCAGAGAAATACAGCCTTTTTGTCTCCTTTTCAAACGTTCGGAGCGTGGTAGGGAGGTTGGTGCCTCTGTTTATTATTTTGTTTTCTCCTGTGTTGTTAGTAGGGAGGTAAGTTTTCTGTATTTTATTTTCTTATCCTTTCTAAGGAAGTTTTCTAATTTTGTTAATTTTGTTTATTGTCATTTATTTTGGCTTGACCCCTCATGATGTTAATTTTCAGTGGTTTGTGTTTTGGTTTATATCTTGGGGTGAGAGAGTGCAGGGGCACCAGGGATTGTTTTCAATCCCTGTTATCTTGCTACGTTTTTGGTTTAAGTTTTTGATTAAGTGTTTATAATTTGTAACAACAGTGCATAATATTTTACTAGATTTTTTTAAGATACTTGTATTCAGCTTAAAAGTGGCATTTAAAGGCTTAACTGGGTTAATTAGGAAACTTAGTTTGTTCTGTAGACAATCAAAAAAATATTGCTTAATGGAGTTAATAATATTCACCTTAAAATGTTTTTTTTTAAATTAAGAATTGCTTTTATTCCAGCCTTTCTCCAGAAGAAAAAACATTATAGGAAATACTGTCAAAAATTCCTTGCTCTGTTAAATATCATTTGGAAAATGTTTAAAAAAAGAAAAAAAAGAAAAAGAAAAAAAAAAAAAATCACAGGAGGGCGAATAATTTTGACTTCAACTGTAGTTTTGACATCAAGGTAGTCAGTTGAGATCAAATAAAAAAAAAATTATGTTGTTTTGAAGCTTGCTATTAATTTACTCAACCCTCAGTTGACTTTTTCATCAGCAGAACACAGCTGAACTGTGGAACTTGGTGATTAATAAAATGCAAGTTGAGAATAACATTTAGTTTCATGCACAGATTAATCTTTCACTTCATAAGACATTAGTAGGATTTAGTTTTTTTATGCATATGTTTTTTCGGACTGTCAAAAGTACTTTTAGCAGCTCATTTGCATTTTACGGACCATCCAGGACCACAGTTTCAGCTAAAAACATCATATTTAATGTTCTACTGAGGTAAAATAATAGTCATCTAAATGTTGGATGAGTAAAATAACATTCAATTAGAATATTTGGATGAACTATCCCTTTAATTTTATAACATCCTTTTCAGGAAACAGTGCCGCTTGTGAATGTAAAATGTTTTGATTTAGTGACTAATACAATCTGATTCGTTGGGTGGATGGGTCCTTTTCAAAATCGTACATTTTTGTATGACTGAACTCATACGAATTCGTATGAATTAGCCACTAAACTGACAAAACGTAAAACCGTTACGTTTCCTCATATGATCAGGCTGGAAAAAAATAAAAATAAAAAAGATTGCTGGAGTTACTTTTATGTTGTGAAATTTTAAAAGACTTTTTATATTTAAAATTAGTAAAAAAACATATGTTTATCGGTATAGTTATTATTTTTGAATAGACCATAACTCATAACTCTCAAGATTAAAGATGCCAAAAGGCTGTTTTTACAGTGGTGCTATAGAAGACAAGTTAATTCTGATTGTGGAGATATACTTTACATGAACGCACCTCTGAATGTTTTAACATTTTTAAATTGGATATTGTTTATCATAGTGCCTCAAGATTTGTCACTGGTTCAAGTGCATGTACACATCACTGTAGTTTATATAAAATGACAGAATTTACCTCATTACAGTTAAGGAGAAAACAACATATTTCAGTTTTTATTTTTAAAGCTTTAGTTGGTAAATTACCACAGTGTATAACTATTTTGTTGAAGTACTGTTCAAATACTTACAATACCAGATCAGCAGATATACTCTTACTTAAGATGCCATTTTTTCCACAGAGTTAGGTAAATCTGCATTCTCTAGGTATGCTTCATTTGTATGGAATGAGCTTCAAGATATACTACATATGAAATCTGTACCATCTATCGCTATAATTAAAAATATTTTAAAGACTGTCAATTTAGGTTTGGATTACAGTTTATACTATTTTTGTGTGTGTTTATGTGTTGTGACATGTAATTTTTTATTTATTTAACTCTGTCCTATGTTGCCTGTCTTGGCCAGAACTCTCTGGTAGAAGAGATATTGGTAAAACTTTAGTTTAGGTCACAATTCATGCTATTAACTACTGGCTTATTACCTGCCTATTAATAAAATATTAACTGTTCATTAGTGGTTATAAAGTATGAGCTTATTCTGCATCCCTAATCCTACCCAAAAGCTAAACCCAACTTCTACCTACTAACTATTTATTAGTTAGTTTATTAAGCTAGTAGTGTTAGTTAATAGTTTGTTAATACCATGAATTGTGACCTTAACTAAAGTGTTACTGAGATATTGTACTGTATTTCAATGGGAAATTCTTTGTTAAATAATTAAATAAATAAAGATTCTTAAAAGAATAATTTTTATACTTTAATGCCTAAAGTAACTATTTCAATGTTTGCATTCCACAAAGCGTTCTTTATAGTGGAATGGATTTGTTAGAGGTATAAAATGTTCTTTTAGGAATTCTATTTGGTTCTCTGAAAAAACTTTAACATCAAAAACCTTCCAAAAAAAAAAGGCCCAAAATCAGAACAAAGTTAAATATTTTTCAAGCTAAGACACTGTTTTTGGAAAAACCCAAAATGGTTCTTCTATTCAAAATATTTTAATTAAATAAAATATAAAATTATATATACAGCTGAAGTCAGAATTATTAGCCAACCTGAATTATTAGCCCCCCTGTTTATTTTTTTAACCCAGTAGTGGAAACATCCATACAACTCTTGCATTCACACATGCACTCATACACTATGGCCAATTTAGCTTATTCAATTCACCTATAGCACATGTCTTTGGACTGTGGGGGAAACCGGATCACCCGAAGGAAACCCATGCAAACACAGGGAGAACACATATTATTATTATATCATTATCTATGGTATAACATTATATTATATCGTACTTCATTGGATTTTATAATGAAATTTATGAAAATATTTGAATATATTAAAGACTCAAACTAAGAAATATCATAATGATCCTTTGGCTTCTCTACAGATAGTATAGCATCATATTACAGCAAAGTTTGATTATATGATTACATGTGAAGTTCAATATATTATTTTATATTATAACTAAATACATGAACCCTATGCTAGTAGTGTTAGTTAATGGTTTGTTATTACTATGAATTGTGACCTAAACTAGTGTTACCGAGATATTGTATTTCAATGGGAAATTCCTTGTTAAATAATTAAATAATAATATTTTTTCCCCCAATTTCTGTTTAGAAGAAAGAAATTTTTTTCAACACATTTATAAACATAATAGTTTTAATAACTCATTTCTAATAACTGATTAATTTTATCTTTACCATGATGACAGTAAATAATATTGGTAACACTATTTTGATAGTACAGTTGAGTATTAGTAGACTGTCTGCTTAATATCTGCTGATACTGCTCCTTCAACAGACATTTAACTGACTAGAAGAAACTTTGCAAGTACATGTCAACTTACAATCTTACAATACTTACAATCTAATGAAAATTAGTTGCCATGTAGATGCAATGTAACTTGAATTCAACATTTTACTAAATATTTTTCAAGACATTACTATACAGCTAAAGTGACATTTAAAGGTTTAACTATAATTAGGTTAACTAGGCAGGTTAGGGTAATTAGACAAGCTATTGTATAATGATGGTTTGTTCTGTAGACAATCTGAAAAATTAGCTTAAAGGGGCTAATAATTTTGACAAAAAATAAAGATAAAACAAATAAAGAAAAAGACTTTCTCCAGAAGAAAAAAATATTATCAGACATACTGTGAAAATTTTCTTGCTCTGTTAAACATAATTTGGGAAATATTTAAAAAAGGAAAAAAAAATAAAAAATGATTAATATATATACTATATATATATATATATATATATATATATATATATATATATATATATATATATATATATATATATATATATATATATATATAGTAATCAATCACCACATAATATTTTTGTTCTCTAAAAACTGGATTAAATTTGTTCTGTAAAACTACTGGATTTTTTTTCTCTAACAGTAGTCAATAAAAGTGTGCTGAAATACTTTTTTCATTAAAATCTTCTTAAGAAACATGCCCCTGTTAAACCACGTGGTCAAAAAATATATAATTTCACTTTTAAACATATCCAGTGTTGCAGAAATACAGATAACATACCTGGAATCTCAACTTTCATCAGAGAGAGCGTTTTGACCAGAAATATGGGTATCCAGCAGAGGGCGTCAGAGAACACAATAAAGAAAAAGCGGTTCGCCACAGCCACGTCCTTGTGTAGTCGACTGCGCACATCTGTGGCGTTGATGCCCGTCTTATAAATGGAGCAAAACATGCTGGAGTAGGAAATGACGATCACCAGGAACGCCACCAGATTGAGACCTGTGAAAAAACAATACGCAAATGCTTCAGGACTGAAATAAGCAGGACTAATGTGAATGCTAAATTAAACAGTAACCGAAGGCTAACCAGGCAATCTATTCATCCAAAAAGTAACCATTAAAAAGAGTCAGTAAAATGTAAATATATGCAGATTTCACAGTGCTCTTCTTTTGTTTTTGCTTTTTTAAAATGCTTTTTTAATGTTGATACTTGATGTAATCACTTATTTTTTGAATATGTTAACAAAATGTAAAAAATAGAGACCTTGGGTGATTGCCTAGCTTATAGCTTTATATTATAAATAGTATTACATTTAGTAGGGCGATGCAGTGGCGCAGTAGGTAGGTAGTTTCCCCCACAGTCCAAAGACATGCGGTACAGGTGAATTGGGTAAGCTAAATTGTCTGTAGTGTATGTGTGTGAATGAGTGTGTATGGATGTTTCCCAGAGATGGGTTGCGGCTGTAAAGGGCATCCGCTGCGTAAAAACATATGCTGTATAAGTTGGCGGTTTATTCCGCTGTGGCGACGCCTGATTAATAAAGGGACTAAGCCGAAAAGAAGGTCACACTTTATTTTGACGGTCCGTTTGTTGAATTTAAGTTACATTGCAACTAATTATCATTAGATTATAAGTAGACTGTTAGGTTGGGGTTAGGGTTAGTGTAAGTTGACATGTAATTGCAAAGTTTCTTATAGTCAGTTAAATGTCTGTTGAAGGACTGTTAAATGTCAGTGTCAACAGATATTAAGCAGACAGTCTACTAATACTCAAATGGACCATCAAAATAAAGTGTTACCGAAAAGAAAATGAATGAATGAATGAATTACATTTAGTAATAATCTCCATCATCAGACTAAACAGCTAATTTTGATTACATGATTACACATGATGGATATTATTATTATTATATTATGTATTGTATGATATTATATTACATATGGTACTTCATTGGATTTTATAATTTTATATATATATATATATATATATATATATATATATATATATATATATATATATATATATATATATATATATATATATATATATATAAAATACTTGAATATATTAATGGCTCAAACCAAGAAATATCACAATGAAGTATCCTTTGGCTTCTCTATAGAGAGTATAACATCAGATTACAGCTAATTTTAATTATATGATTCCATGTGAAGTATATTATATTATTTTATATTATATAATAACTAAATACATGAAAAACCTTTGAAGGGATTTATAAAAATAAAGACAAACCAATAAATATCCCATATTATATTATGTTAAATTACATTACCTGACAAAAGTCTTGTCGTCTATCCAAGTTTTAGGATTAACAAATAATAACTTGACTTCTAGTTCATCATTTGGTATCAGAAGTGGCTTATATGAAAGACAAAGGACTCTAGATTACGATAATTATACCAAAATAAAATATGATCATGCCTTGATTTTTTAAATTATTTAATTAGGACAGTAAGGTCTGACTTTGCTTAGACAAAAGTCTTGTCACTTAACAGAAATAATGTGCAGTGTAGAATATAAAGTCATGGTGCAGTGGAAAAAGAATGAATATTGTGCATGACTCCCATGAGCTTGGAGGACTGCATCCATACATCTCAGCAATGACTCAAATAACGTATTAATAAAGTCATCATGAATGGCAAAGAAAGCGTTCTTGCAGGACTCCCAGAGTTCATCAAGATTCTTTAGATTAATCTTCAATGCCTCCTCCATCTTACCCCAGACATGCTCAATAATGTTCATCTCTGGTGACTGGGCTGGCCAATTCTGGAGCAACTTGACCTTCTTTGCTTTCAGGAACTTTGATGTGGAGGCTGAAATATGAGAAGGAGCGTTATCTGCTGAAGAATTTGCCCTCTCCTGTGGTTTGTAATGTAATGGGCAGCACAAATGTCTTGATACCTCAGGCTGTTGATGTTGCCATCCACTCTGCAGATCTCTTGCATGCCCCCATACCGAATGTAACCCCAAACTATGATTTTTCCTTCACCAAACTTGACTGATTTCTGTGAGAATCTTGGGTCCATGCGGGATCCAATAGGTCTTCTGCAGTATTTGTGATGATTCTGATGCAGTTCAACAGATGATTCATCAGAAAAATCGACCTTCTGCCACTTGTATTTCATGATCATGATCAAATGATCAACTAGAAATCAAGTTATTTGTTGCTCTTACAACTTGGATCAACGACAAGACTTTTGTCAGGTAGTGTATACTGTATTCTATTCTATTCTATTCTATTATATTAAATACATGATAAGACTTGAATAGATTAGCACAAATAAAGACTTATATCCCAGTATCCCAGTATCAAATATCCCAGTAAAGAAGCCTTTGGCCATTGGTTTCTCTATACATATTATATAATTTTAAAATAATATTCATCAGATTACAGCTAATTTAGATTATATGATTATAACATGTGAAGGATTTTATATTATATTATATTATATTATATTATATTATATTATATTATATTATATTATATTATATTATATTATATTATATTATAATATTATAATATTATATAATATTATATTATATTATATTATTAACTAAATACATGAAAACACTTGAATAGATTATCAAAAATGAAGAGTCAAACCGAGAAATATCCCAGTGGAGTATCCTTTGGCCGTTGGTTTCTCCAGCCTATCGGAGTGGAGAGGGAAACAAACTCCATTCCTGCCATAATAATTCCCGAACAGGTCTTCATTTAACAAGGGAACAGCTGCTATGACAAATCCCAGAAACCAGATGAAAGCCAGAATCAGCACCGTCTGCAGCTTGGCAGGTCTCAGATGGCTAAACGGGAAAACAATGACCAGGAATTTCTCTAATGTCAAGTAGGTGAGGAGGAGAACCGAGACTTCAGAGGAGAGCATGGCGAGAAAGCCAATTGTTCGGCATTCAACGCTGTCCATCCAGATCAGAGCGTTCCGGTTGTATTCACCACGGAATTTCACATCAAATATCCCCAGGAAGAAAAGGTAGACGCCCATCAGACAGTCGGCAACTGGAAAACAATAAAGCAAAAGCATCACATCATCTAGTGCTTCGTATATAAAATAAATAAATAAATAAATAAACAATGTGAAATCTGTTTTGCCTTGAGCAAATTAAAAAATGATTTGTAAATCAAATATGCATTATTATCACTAAACATAGGATTCAATCTTTAAGTGACCTTATTGAATTAAACCAGGGGTACCCAAACTTTTTCGTATGACGGGTCAAAAAACAAATATTGAGAGCCGTGGGCCAAAGATAAAAATACCAAACTATATTACATTAAAGTTGCCATGGGTAATTTCAAAATTTATTTCATAATATAAAAAAATAAACCGAAAACCACGTTAAACCTGCAATAAAAACATAAGCAATCACATTTATAACACAGTGGCGTTCAATGCTGAATACACAGGTCAAGCAGAATCTGCCTTTGCTGATTGGCTCACCAAAGTCTCTATTTGTTGGGTGACAGTGTGTACATGTTAAACTAAATTACAGCACTTAAATTGAAACATTCAATTTCAGTTAGCTTTTTTTGTAGCTTAACAATAAAACAAACAAATAAAGGGTTACATTAAAAATGACTACCTAAACCATCCACATCATTCTCGACCTCAGATGGGATGTCGGGCCAAATCAAAGGTTACCATGGGCCAACTCTGGCCCGCAGGCCCTACTTTGGCCATCTCTGAATTAAACGCATGCAGCATCGTTTTTGAGTTTGAGAGTTAAAAAAAAAAGAATAATAATGTGCGCTAGCAAAATAAACATTGTACATTTTGATTTCACATGGACTTTAAAAGTCATAGCCATGAAAGAAAAGGTTGTAATATATGGAGTTGGTTTTTTTCTTTATTATTCAATTAAAAATATTTAGTTTTAAGGAAAAATTAAGGAAAAATTAAGTACATAGTAACAAAAATAAAATAAAATAATATATTAATAAAATAATAAAAAAATATTTAATAAAAAAAATATGTCAATGATAATAAAATTTTTTGCATTGCAAAAAAAAAATGAACTATTGTCCTGTTATGCAGTTACCACAGTTTTCATTCATGTTGGCGTGGGTGTCCTGTAGGTGACATATGCGCTATAGGTGAATTGGGTAAGCTAAATTGGCCATAGTTTATGAGAGTGTATGGGTGTTTCCAGTGGCGGATTTAGGCATGGGCATTGTGGGCGATCGCCCAGGGTGGCATCTTGCTCAGGGCGGAAAAGAACCCCCCCTCCCTTCTTCACTTTTGACTGCAACATGACAACCCCCACTGGCCCCCGGTCCGGAGTGCCAGTTAAGCTTGCTCCAGCACTGGGTGTTTCCCAGTAATGGGTTGCAGCTGGAATGGCATACACTGCGTAAAACATATGTTGGATAAGTTGGTGGTTCATTCCGCTGTGGAGACCCCTGATTAATAAAGGGACTAAGCCGAAAAGAAAATTAATGAATTAATGAAATAAATTTTAAATAAATATATAAAAAAATTACACCAAAACAATAGAGTGCTTTAATGTTAAACCTAGAAGTTGATTTTGTAACACTTATTTACAAAATGTTTGTGTGCATGCCTGTGTGCAAAAAATGACATGCAAAAAAATTGTATATGAATTGTGTTATTATATATTATAAGCAAACTTTGAATATAAATTGTCAACTTGTTTTCTTTCAGTTAGGGTTGCTTTTTAATTTATTACTGTTTGATCGTGGGCCTTATTGATCTGAGGACTGATCTCAACATAAAGTGCATCCCTGTGAAAATAAAAAGAAATAACATTGCAGTTTTTAAACTATATTTTAATTCAATACCAGCAGTTATCCACAAATAATGTTTTTTTTTTTAATCTCAGATCAATGAGGTCTGTGACCACTCACTTCCAAAAACAAATACAAACCACTTCTAACTGAAAGAAAACAAGCTGACAAAAAACAAATCAATCAATATTTGCTGACAATTAGCAAAATTGCTGAGCAATTTATTTATATAGTAAGTTATCTACAAACTTTTTAACCTAAAAATGTAATCTCAGATCAATGTGGACTGCAATCAATAATTTCCAAAAAAAAAAAAAAAAAATTTCTATAAAGAAATACAAATTACTTCTAACTGAAAGAAAACAAGCTGACAAAAAGGCTGAATCCAATATTTGCTGACAATTAGCAAAATTACTAAGCAATCTTTTTATTTATTAAGTTACTTTTCACCTAAAAACATGTCATGTAATCTCAGATCAATGTGGACTGCGATCAATCATTTCCAAAACAAAACAAAAAACTAAACCTAATTGAAAGAAAACAAGCTTTTCTCAGTTTCCATAACAAAATCTTTATAAGCATATTTTGTAGGCTAGTAATTCTGACAGGGAAAACCACAACTGAAACAAGGTGCGGAAACCCCCCAGAAAAAGCTCAAATTACCCAAAGAATGTTGTGATTTTGTTATACCCTGTGTGAACAAAGTCATTATGTTTTAGACGGGCGTGATAACAACATCTTTGAGAAAAAGAAAACCCTCTCTGGACCAAAATAAGTTTCTTCCTCATCCAAGATGGATCCAAGTTGTGCAGTTAATGTAACTTTAGAACAGAAATTAACATCTGTGCTCATTGCTGCATCTATATGTGCAGTGGATGTTAATCTTGGCGGCGCAAATTCTGTTCCTCGTTACTAAAATAAAAAACAAAGATGCAGTGTGACTAAAAGTGTGAAGTTGCCTGCCAGTTTATTTTAGGGCTTTCTTTCCAGAGGAGGAGTGAAAGGTTTGACAGCTGCTCATTCCTAGTTCTCCAAAAAGGCAGACAGTCAATTTAAAATTACGGCAGCTGTCCTGAAAAGCAAATGTGTTTTAGGAATAATGTATGGACATGTGCTTCTTCTTTTTAGCTTGACATCATTGGCATAGAAGCCCATTTTCAGAATGTAGGAAAAATAATCAGGCATAAAAAGTCTAAATTATGAGTTATTTACTGAAACTATAATCCTAAAGTCTGGGTGAAGCAGTAGTTGTTGAGACTTTTATTTTGATGTATTTCCAAATGAAAAGAAACATTGAGTTGGAGGTGAGGCGAGGTGCATCTTTTACTTGTGGCAAACTAACGGTAAGAGGGAAGTAGTTAATTCAATTCAATTCAGTTCATGTTTATTTCTATAGCGCTTTTACAATGTAGATTGTGTCAAAGCAGCTTAACATAGAAGTTGTAATAAATTTAAACTGTGTCAGTCCAGTTATCAGAGTTTAAGTTCAGTTAAGAATGTTGTGATGAAGTCGTCAAACTGATGTCAACAGAGAAGGACCGTCACACTTGAAGCAAATGGTGAAAATTTGATTGAAGATTACCTGAACAAACATTTTTTTTTCAGTGGATTAACTTGCATGGTTTAACTGTTCATGTAAAGAATAACAATGTGCGCTAGCTAAATAAACATCATACATTTTGATTTCACATGGACTTTCAAAGTCATAACTATGACAGAAAAGGTTGTAATTATGACATATTAAAATGATGACATATCAAAGTCATAAACATAACCCAAATAGTTGATATCATGAAATAAAAGGCCCTGGCGCAATAAGATGCAAGACGGGTTTGGCGCAATTTGTTGCTATTTTCTGACCAGCGCAACTGTCATTTTCACATTTTGCACCACGTTGTTTAAATAGTAAATCCATTTGCGCCACTTTGTGGACTCATGGTTGTGCTGGTCTGAAAAGGAGGTGTGTTAAGGCGCATTGTTGGCGCATTGCTATTTTGAGGAAATGCCATTGACCAACTTAAAGCTGGTCTAAAGTCCAGCGCAGAGTACGTTAGTTATGCGCCTATGCGGACACTTACACATTGCTTGATACAGACAGGATATACTGCAATACACAAATATCTTTACAAATGAAAAAAAATGTAAGGATTAAAATACTACAAAAATTATTATTTTCTACATAAATATAAAAACCACTGCCTCCGAGCCTCATCTCAGGGGGCTTTTTTTCAGATTATTTATGACAATCTGCATGAGTATAATGTTATTATTATTAGTGGTATTATTTATTACATGCATATTTATATTTGTTTTAATAAAAACAACTTTCGATTTGTCCACTTGTCGGGTTTTGGAGACGTATGCTTCACCATATGGGGCTTTAGAATAAAATGTGTGTTTGGACATACAATAACTGTTTTTTTTTTTTTTTTTTTACCACACTTTGTTATTATCGTTCATTTATTCATATGTTGAAAATTAGAACTAAATTTAGAAATAGTTTTGAAACAAATCTTTGCGCTTAATATTAAATACGTAGGCTTAGATTGTTAATATAGAGCCCAAAAAGTTTCAATTATACTTAAGCAAACTTATAGCTTAAAAAGGTTGAATTTATGACTTATAAACTTGAAATTGACAAAGTTGATATATAGTTGAAGTCAGAATTATTAGCCCTTCTGAATTATGAGTTACCCTGTTTATTTTTTCCCCCAATTTCTGTTTAATAGAGAGAAGATTTTTTTTCAACAAATTTCTAAACATAATAGTTTTAATAACTCATTTCTAATAACTGATTTATTTTATCTTTGCCATGATGACAGTAAATAATATTGTACTAGATATTTAAGAGATATTTAAAAGATATGTACTTTATATTTATATATCAAGACACTTCTATACAGCTTTATAACAGCTAATAATTTTGACCTTAAAATGTTTTTAAAAAATTAAAACCTGCTTTTATTCTAGCCAAAATAAAACAAATAAGACTTTCTCCAGAAGAAAAAATATCATCAGACACACTGTGAAAATTTCCTTGCTCTGTTAAACATCATTTGGGAAATATTTAAAATAGAAAAAAAAAATCAAAGGGGGGCTAATAATTCTAACTTCAACTGTATAAAATGTATAAATATTATAACTCTAAAATACGACTCAAAATTAAACCTTACAAACTCAAAATTATGACACACTAAGTAGAAATTAAGATAAAAAATCTGAAATTCTAACATACTTAACTCAAAATTATGAATTAGAAATACATATAAATATATTTACGTTATTAATAATTAAAGATTGTGACTTTAATATTGAAAGTGATTACGTATTAACAAAAAAATCTGACATTAAAAGTCAAAATTAATACATACTAACTTGTATGTATTATGACATGCAAAGGGGATATTAATAGCCTAATGACTTTTAAGCACATTGGACAGAACACAGCACAAGCTATAATGAACTGTGAATATATTATTAAGTACTTTAAATGCGGCTTTATAAAATGAATATCTTATTAGCGGAACAGCATGGAATAACTAATAACTAAACTTGCAGCAAAAAATATATATTCAATATATAACTCCAGAGAATGTGCTGGAAATATAGGCAGTGCAGAATTATTAGGCAAATAAGTATTTTGACCACATCATCCTCTTTATGCATGTTGTCTTACTCCAAGCTGTATAGGCTCAAAAGCCTACTACCAATTAAGCATATTAGGTGATGTGCATCTCTGTAATGAGAAGGGGTGTGGTCTAATGACATCAACACCCTATATCAGGTGTGCATAATTATTAGGCAACTTCCTTTCCTTTGGCAAAATGGGTCAAAAGAAGGACTTGACAGGCTCCGAAAAGTCAAAAATTGTGAGATATCTTGCAGAGGGATGCAGCACTCTTAAAATTGCCAAGCTTCTGAAGCGTGATCATCGAACAATCAAGCGTTTCATTCAAAATAGTCAACAGGGTCACAGGAAGCGTGTGGAAAAACCAAGGCGCAAAATAACTGCCCATGAACTGAGAAAAGTCAAGCGTGCAGCTGCCAAGATGCCACTTGCCACCAGTTTTGCCATATTTCAGAGCTGCAACATCACTGGAGTGCTCAAAAGCACAAGGTGTGCAATACTCAGAGACATGGCCAAGGTAAGAAAGGCTGAAAAACGACCACCACTGAACAAGACACACAAGCTGAAACGTCAAGACTGGGCCAAGAAATATCTCAAGACTGATTTTTCTAAGGTTTTATGGACTGATGAAATGAGAGTGAGTCTTGATGGGCCAGATGGATGGGCCCGTGGCTGGATCGGTAAAGGGCAGAGAGCTCCAGTCCGACTCAGACGCCAGCAAGGTGGAGGTAGAGTACTGGTTTGGGCTGGTATCATCAAAGATGAGCTTGTGGGGCCTTTTCGGGTTGAGGATGGAGTCAAGCTCAACTCCCAGTCCTACTGCCAGTTTCTGGAAGACACCTTCTTCAAGCAGTGGTACAGGAAGAAGTCTGCATCCTTCAAGAAAAACATGATTTTCATGCAGGACAATGCTCCATCACACGCGTCCAAGTACTCCACAGCGTGGCTGGCAAGAAAGAGTTTAAAAGAAGAAAAACTAATGACATGGCCTCCTTGTTCACCTGCTCTGAACCCCATAGAGAACCTGTGGTCGATCATCAAATGTGAGATTTACAAGGAGGGAAAACAGTACACCTCTCTGAACAGTGTCTGGGAGGCTGTGGTTGCTGCTGCACGTAATGTTGATGGTGAACAGATCAAAACACTGACAGAATCCATGGATGGCAAGCTTTTGAGTGTCCTTGCAAAGAAAGGTGGCTATTGTCACGATCACCAGCGATCCACTCCTGACAGATCGCTGGTGAACTACGTATGACATGTTTAGGAACTACAAATCCTATCAGGCCATCCCATCAGGCCATCAGTTGCTCATCACTGCTGATGAGACACACAGCTGTGACTTGTGATCACTAATCATTCAGACTATTTATACACCACACATACACCAGTTTGGCATGGAGTTCTTGATGTTGATGTACGTTTGTAGTTCTTTGTTTTGCCTGTTTTTTGACCTTAGCCGTGTTTATTGTTTGATCCTGTTTGCCACCTATTTTGACTTTATGCCAGTTTTTTGACTACGTTTTTGGATTGCCCTTTTTGTACCAGCCACTTCTGGTCGTCCCTGTTTTGCTTAAATATATTCTTATTTTACCTGCACTTGGATCCTCATTTCTGTTGTTCCTTGCTTTGATCCCAACCGTGACAGCTATATTGGTCACTGATTTGTTTTTGTTTTGTTTTTGAATGTCAGAAATGTATATTTGTGAATGTTGAGATGTTATATTGGTTTCACTGGAGAAAATAAATAATTGAAATGGGTATATATTTGTTTTTTGTTATGTTGCCTAATAATTATGGACAGTAATAGTCACCTGCACACACAGATATCCTCCTAAAATAGCTAAAACTAAAAACAAACTAAAAACTACTTCCAAAAATATTCAGCTTTGATATTAATGAGCTTTTTGGGTTCATTGAGAACATGGTTGTTGTTCAATAATAAAATTAATCCTCAAAAATACAACTTGCCTAATAATTCTGCACTCCATGTATAGCTAGAAACAGAACATTGGTTCATCCTGTCCAATGAACCTGCAAGTCATTAAGTCATAATTTTGACGTAATGTCAAAATTTAGGACTTTTATCTAATAATTATGACTTAATAAGTTATGATTTTGAGTTAAGTAATAATTTTGACTTTTAAAATCATAATTAGAGTATTATTATAATTTTTATTCTTTCTCAAATATTTCCCAAGTGATGTTTAACAGAGCATAGTTAAACATTATTTTGTCTTTAACTGTATAGCTAAAATGGGCTTCCATATAGTCTCGGCTAAAAGGTCAACTTTGAGTGATTGGTGTGGTGAAGATGAGCAATATTACTCCAGTGAAGAGCTAGAGGTAAAGGCCGGGCACTTTTTCTCACCTAGAACATAATCTGAACACCCTGATGTGGCTGAGATTAACAGAGCAGGTACAGACAGCGATGTTGAAAACTGTGAATGCGGCACTGGCTTATAACAACCCTTTGTGGTCATGATGACCTTCATCTGACACAGCACCGCACAACAGTAGATTAGTATCTGCAGATCATTTGATAACACTGTGAATCACATCTGCACTCATATTTACACACATACAGGTGAACACAAAATTGTTAGTCCTACTGTGAAATTAAAATGTTTTCAAATATTTCCCAAGTGCTGTTAAACAGAGCAAGAATATTTTTCACAGTACTTCTATTACATGTTTTTCTTCTGGAGAAAGTCCTATTCCTCTTAGTTGGAATTGAATAAAAATATATATATTATATATTATATATATATATTAGGTCAATATTATTAACCTAGTTAAGCCTTTAAATCGCACCTTAAAAGGCACCTATGATGAAAACCATCTTTTGTAAGCTGTTTGGACAGAACTGTGTGTCATATTGGGGTGATATAAAGACCATAAGTCTCTTTTTTTTTTTTTTTCTTGACGTTAAAATAGGATGCAAATCCTTCCCATTTTGAGGTTCCATTTCCAACGTGATGTAGGAATGCCGTTTCCCCATCCACCAAATTGATTGACAGCCACGTATTAACATGTCTCCATAGTAACGCATGTAATCATATCAACAAAACAGGACGTGTGCAAAGCAACCGGGATTAAAAGATCTGTTCAGCTCTCTGTGATCATCAATCATCATCAAATGTGATCAAGAATGAGTTTTACAAGTTTAAAACGTCTTTAAAAAAGTGCATGTGTGTGATGAATTACATCGATTTTACCGTCTTTACTTTATCACCACAGCCGCATGTCAGTACAATTATAAAAGAAGACGCTTTAATCCTGGTTTGTGGACGTTAAATCAGGTTTGTTTTTGTAATTAACATAACAGATATCAATACAGCAGTGGATATTAACGTGTATCCTGTTACATTTGCCTGAATACTGAATAGTATCTTGCAAAATAACTAGAAAAATATCACTGTCATCATGACAATTTTTTAAATTAGAAATTTGTTATTATTAAATGATTAATAATGTGTTTTAAAAATCGTCTCTCATTAAACAGCACTAGTGTAAAAAAATGAAAAATAATTGAAATAATAATTTTGACTATTACTACTGTATATGTACACAGGTAAAAATGTCATGAAACAAAAGCAGTATTATTTTATATAATAAAACCTAATATAAATTAAATAACCAATAACAAATAACTGTAAAAAATATCACTATTATATTTTTATATCTTTAGTAGTTTGTCATAAGTCATATTAATAATCACTTTAATATAAATGTTAATTTCACCTCTTATAATGTTATAATATATTAATATAATATAATATAACATAATATAACATAATATAATATAATATAATATAATATAATATAATATAATATAATATAATATAATATAATATAATATAATATAATATAATATAAAATAATATAATATAATATAATATAATATAATATAATATAATATAATATAATGAGTTTTATAATTGGTTTAATATTAATCATCAAATCATAATCATCATAAATAATCAATCATTATTTTTTTAACATCACTTACTAACTTATATTTAATAAAATATGGTTCAACCAGAAGAAAAGACAGATGGCCAAAAATACAATCTCCCCAAGTTCCACGTCACATTGTGAATGCTCAGGAAAAGCCTGAAATCACAATTTTCATGCAAATATGTACTATGAAATTATGTTGCCTGTCCTTCTGGATGTTTGTGAGGAAAACTGCAGTACCAAAGAAAACATTAGGGAGCATCTTGATATGTGGAAAAATACATCTGTCAGAGATTAACTGAAGTATTAGTAGATGTTTATTGCTCAATACATCAGGACGTGATCGCTCTGTAACTTTATCTTTTAAATACTCTCTATAAAAATGCACAGTGTTCAAACGAGCTTCAATATGAGACAAACGACATTTTCTAAACAGGATTATAGACGCATGAATAAACATTCGATAACAAAGAATCAAACACAAACAAGCATATACACAAAAGCAAAGCGAATCATAATAGGCTTTACTGTCAGCTTCAGTTAAATTCCCTTTACTGTTACCCCTGGTCTTTCTTCTAATACGACCATTCATGAAGGCATTACTGGGCATGCTTTCTTTCCAGGAAAATCCTTCCTTTCTGCTATTGTAGAATGTCTAGCCAACTTTTTTTTCTTATTTTTTGGAACAATTTCAATTCTGACCATGTGGACTTTTATGAGATTGTTATAGACAGATGACAGCACTGTGTGTATTTGTGAAGCTAATTAACTCCAGGTTCCATAAAATAAATGGAAATGATTAACAATTATAAGCAATTTAATTTTTTATTAGTCAGAAGTCTTGAAGTCTTTTTTTTTTTTGCATATTTTAAAATAGACAACAACCTTATTAAATAACAATTGTTGTATCAACGGAAATGAAAAATTAAATTTAGATAAGTTAATGAAAATGTATTTAATGAATGAAAATTCAGCAAAATAAAAAATATACTAAACAATTACATTTCATATATTATTTTTATTTGATAAAATATTTTATATGCAAAAAATTCTTATATGCAAAAATATAAATATAGTACGATAAATATACTACAGTATGTGTATATTTCTTCATTCATTCATTTTCCATCAGCTTAGACCTTTATTTATCAGGGGTTGCCACAGTGCAATGAACCGCCAACTATTTCAGAATAGCCACAACGCAGTACTGGGAAACACCCATACACTCTCACATTCACACACACACACACACTCTTACACTACGTACAGTAATTTTTATCTAATTCATTTATATCGCATGTATTTGGACTGTGAGGGAAACCGGAGCACGCGGAGGAAACCCACGCGAACATGGGGAGAACATGTAAACTCTTTACAGAAATGCCAACTAGACCAGCCGGGACTCCAACCAGCAACCTTCTTGCTGTGAGGTGACAGTGCTAACCACTGAGCCGCTGTAAGCATGCATGTACTAAGTAAATATAAAACTCTTATAACGGATGCAATTGGTACTTTATGTCACAATCACCAGTGATCCAGCCCTTGCAGATTCTTGGAGAACACTCGAACACGAACTACACATCTGTCAATAAAATGGACTACAAATCCCATCACGTACATCACTTACACTAGTGCCAGATCACAACTGATAGCAAACTCACAGCTGAAGCCCATGATCATCTGATTACCTAGACTATTAATACACCACATTTTCACATATACATGGCTGAGTCTTGTATCCTGTAAGAGAGCATTTCGAAGCGTTATCCTTGTCTTACCGTGTTTTGACCCCAGTTTTGTTTTTTGTTCATGTTGTTTTGCCGCCTGTCCCCACCATTCATCTGTGACCTCAACTACTCTTTGGAGTTCCTGTGTGCTCCCATCTGTTCTTAAGTGAACCTTGTCTGAACAACCATCCTTAATAAATCTGCATTTGAATAGTATGTGTAAATTCATTCATTTTCAACTTATCCAGCATATGTTTTACGTAGCGGATGCCCTTTTTAGCCACAACCCAGTACTGAGAAACACCCATACACTCTCGCATTCACACACACTCATACACTTCGGCCAATTTTGTTTATCCAATTCACCTATAGAGCTTGTCTTTGGACTTGTGTGTGAAACCGGAACACCTGGAGGAAAACCATGCCAACATGGGGAGAACATGCAAACTCGACACAGAAATGACCCAGCCGGGACTCAAAGCAGCAACCTTCTTGTATATATACATATATATATATAATTTTTATTTCTATAAAATGTATGCATATTTTGAATATTTCCATGACTCCATTAATAAGCACAATAATTCAATGACAAATTTTGTTATTTTACTTAAGTTGTTGCCACTTAACAGGTATTCGTTGGCACAACCAGCTAGAATAATCTTCATTCAAGACAATGTTATTTTCCAAATGGATTCTAAAAAAAAAACTTAAAATTGTAAAGCATTTTGCAGCACAGTTTTTTTTTTGAGTTAACTCAACTTAAATCGAGTCAACTTCAGTACTTGGGTTAAAAGCTGAGTGAACTCATATAAGCTATGCAGCAAGTTGACGTCCAATTTTAAGTTGAGCCAACTTTTTATTTTATTAGTTTACTCTATTTTGATCACCACTGTAGACATTCTTGATCTCTTTATCTCAGTACTACTGCAATATTTTTTATAACAAACATAATGAAATCTGGTTACTGAAGCTGTTTTCATAACTATTCATACCTCTGATCAATTTACAGGATTAATATTTCAGGTCACACTTTGTATTTCTCAATTCATATCAAGAATAGTTTCAGCACTACTCACAGCACAGGACTTTGATGCAGGCTGCATGCAGGTTGTTCTCGGCTCTAATGAAAGAGCGCATCCCGATAACAAAGAGATTCCCAAAGCATGTGATGAAGGCCATAACCCACACAGACACCCGCAGAACCAGGCTGGCTAACAGGTCCTCCACTGACGAAATCCCATCTGTGTTAGGTTTGCATTTCCGTACATGTGGCGCATAGGAACAGTACTGAAAGTCCTTAAAATATCTACAAAAAATAATAAAAATATTTAAACAAAACAGACACAATTGGTGGATTACAAGCCGAGCATCCGGCTTATCCACATTAATGCACGAACCACCCAGTGAGAGATACGTACATGTGGGACAAATTCCCCATCGGAAGAAACATCTTGGTGGTTATATTAGGAATTTCAATGCCCTCCAGACTCCTGTTAAACACAAATGAGGGCTGTATTTCATGTGACACCTACTAATAGGCTCTTAAAACGCATTCTTTTTTAAACCTGCATGGCTGGCACTTACAGAGACTGAAGCTGCACCAGGTGATCGAAGTGCCCGGCGTGAATATGGAGCGAAGGATTGTGGGATATGTTCCTGCAAATGGAATAAAAATTACATGAAATGTGATCAGTAAAAAGCTGAATTATACTTTGTGACCTTTTTTAAAGGAGTCATGAAGTGCTTTAAATATCCACTTATAATATCAGCAAAATGTTTGCTATGTACTATAATACACTGTAATATGAACTGTATTTTACTGTAGGATAGTTATGCAGTATGTTACTGTATTTTAAAGTTGCAATGTGAAAATGACTATATTTACAGTAAAGATATAGAATACTGTAAATACAAATACAGCAAGATAAATGGTGCTGTAAATGTAAATACAGTAATTGATTTACAGTAAGTTACTGGTGAACTGCTGCCAGTTAGTTACTACAGTAGGACAGTTATTCAGCATGTTGCTGTATTTTAAAGTTGCATTGTGAAAATTACTGTATATTTTACAGTAAAGATATACAATACTGTAAATACATATGCAGCAAGATAAATGGTGCTGTAAATGTAAATACAGTATTTTTGTTGTAATTGATATACAGTAAGTTACTGGCGAACTGCTGCCATTAATTTACTACAGTAGGGCAGTTATGCAGTATGTTACTGTATTTTAAAGTTGCATTGTGAAAATCACTGTATATTTTACAGTAAAGATGTACAATACTGTAAATACATATACAGCAAGATAAATGGTGCTGTGAATGTAAATACAGTATTTTTGCTGTAAGTTATTGATTTAAAGTAATTATTGGCAAACTGCTGCCAGTAAGTTACTGTAGATTCTACAGGAAATTGTTAAAAGCGTACACCATTAATACACTTTTGTCTATTCTGCTTTTGATCCTCTCTTTAAAATAAAGGAAACATATCAGTTCTGTTAGTTTAATTTAGTTTGTCCTAGTTTCCCACTTATAGTGAGTCTCCTTGGTATTTATAAGCTAGTTCTTCTCTTTAGCTGTTTCGGTTTAGCTCCTTTATTGAATCTGTTTACTTCACTTTGTTTGTGTTAGCGTGATGATTTCTATACTCTTGTGTATTCTCCTGTTTTATTACATATTTTTAGCCATTTCTATTTTGGACTTCTGTTTGTTTTAACTCTACCCACATGTTGCATGTTGTCAGGACTTAAGGGTAAATGCTACTTTTATAACAGGGTTTCAGTTCTGCTGTTTAGGATTCTAATTTTTACTTAAACATATAAGGCAGAGAAATATATGCCAAAAAATCATATCTCTGTATACTTTTGGGCTGAACTGGGATATATATGATTATTAGCCCTGCTGTGAAATTTAAATAGTTTTTCGATTATTTCCCAAGTTAACAGAGCAAGGAACATTTTCACAGTATTTCTTGCTATATTTTCCTCCAGAGATATTTCTTTTAAAGAAATAAAGGGTTACAGAACAAACCATTGTTAATAAATTAACCTAATTAACCTAATTATGCTTTTAAGTAGGATGTTAAGCTCAATACAAGTATCTTGCAAAATAAAAAATAATATATTGTACTGTCATCACGGCATAGACAAAAGAAATTAGTTATTAGAAATTAGTGATTAAAACTATTGTGTTTAAAAATGTGTTAAAAATATTCTCTCTGTTAAGCATCAATTGTGAAATATTCGAAAAAGACAGAATTTCACAGGAGGACTAATAATTGTGTGTCTTAATATTATCTACGTTTTTATATTTGGATTACATTTTTTTATTTTTTTTATTTATCTTTACATTCAAGTTGTTGAATAAACAAATCTCCACATCAAAGACTATGAGTGAATCACATGACATTGTAACATTACAACCTAAAAACAAAATGTTTTTGTAAAGCAGAAGTAAAATGTTTCTGAAATATCATTATACTGATATCATTACTGATATCAATAAAATATGATTGTAGGTTTAAAGTTTTGCACTCATATATAACTGTGATCTGCCTGTCTGGTGCAAAAAAACATGGCAGTACTCGTTCGCTCAAGTTTGTTTTATATACAGGCGCTCATGCACGCTGACAGCAAAATGGAAATATTTTCATAACTTCCTAATATTTACAGATGATTTTGCACTGAGGAAAATACCACATCTCGAACACATTAAATAAGTAGCTTAGTGCATGTCAGCCGCATATGTACAGTATCTATCAGAGATATTATCAGAGCCATAACTATATCTTATGGGATATTTTAAAGCACTTGATATAAAGCATGACTTAAGTTTAAGACACACTGGGGATTATGCACTTTCACCTTAGCAGCTCACTCAATGTTCTCCACTTTTTTCAGATATGCTCCTATCAAACTATAGCATATACTGACGGTATTGTCTTATGTTGTTTATAAAAAATTTTATTGATATATTGTTTAAACTCATTAAGACTGCAACTACTATGCAATGAGTGGGACTAAAGAGGCAATAAAATAGGTGTTTAATACATTTTTTATACTGTAAGAAAATACAAAACATGTACTTTTGGCAGCTTAGATTCACTAAAAGTTGAATTTTGACTAACAATGAAGTTTATGAAATGTACAGTATGGCCCTGTTTATAACAGCTGACAATAATGCTAATTATTACAGTTGTAAACTGGGTCTAAAATGAGTGTTCACTTTTGACCACTTCCAACAGTAAAACACAATCGATTTGAGTACTTTTATAGTGGTGAATGTGTGGTAACACTTTACTTAAAGAGGTGTTCATAAGACTTTCATGACACCTCCTGACATAGTATAAACACACTTCATGAATATGAAGGAGATTTTTACATGCTTATAAAAATTGAGTGAAGCGTCATTTGCTTAGTTATGTCATTTTAAATGCAAAGGTTAAGGGCGTACTCACACTATACAGTTGCCTTGAACCGGGCCAAAGCACGCTTGTCCCCCCTCCCGTCTCCCCCGACGGCCCGCACTAATATTACATTCGGGCCTGGGCACGCTTAAGTCATCGATGATGCGCTGTTCAGAAAGCGCTTTCGCTCAACACAGTGGAGATTTCTTTAGTTATATCGTTTACGTCGTTTGATATGCGGTGACACGCAGTCAAATATTTCGTCGAACAGATCAGCCACTTTTGACGCTCATAAACAATCATAAAGTCCTCGTGCTGCAGGAATTAGGAGGTTTGCTGAAGGTGCAGCTGTCGTGCAGTGAGGGGTTTGCGTCTTTAATAAACTACGACAGTTTGCGTTCATTGAACTGTACGAATGATTAATTAATCCATATCAAACAGTCCCTTAAAAATCATGTCTCGCTTTCAGTTTCGGGCTTAAGCGCGTTTTGCACTCACACACAAGTGTACAGCGCCAAAGCCCAAGTGAACCGCGCTCTGGCACACCTCTTTCAACCGGGCCAGGGCCGACCAATTGAATCGTGCCTGAGCCCGATTCAGAGTACTCACACTTCTCAAACGATCCGGGAAACGGGCCTGGGCACGGTTCAAACAGCATAGTGTGAGTGCGCCCTAAATTGTTTAAGATGTCTTTGTAATTACAACTTGATATAACCAAATACAGTTAGTCTTTGTCTTAGTCATGACAACTTGCCATTATCAAGAGAACATATGAAGAGTTCAGGTGCAAAACCCTCTAAATCCAACAGACCTCTTTTTTTTGTAAATGAGCATTTCCACCAGGCTCCTCTAATTAGGTTCAGAAGTTTCATTTTATATGTAATGATAAGGTTATTAGCTAGTAAATAATATTTTTTTTTTCAAAAATGTCACTTTAGACAATTCTTTGGTTTTTAACAAGGTAGATTTTCTTTTGCATCAAAACCAGCTAAATCCACCAGTGCTTTTTTTTTTTTTGCAAAAACCTCTAAATCCATCTATTGAGACAAGACAGTGTAACTAGTTGAAAATCACTAAAGATGCCATTATAAATTATTTTAACTTTTACCAAGCTGTTGCATCTGAACTCTTCATTTAGTAAGTTGTCATAAATCTGTCATAAACATGATTGTCATGAGGCCATTATAATTGTATAATTCAAAAGGCCATGATCCACACTAATTACTTTATATTTCTCCATTAACTCTGTACATTCTGCGGAGACATAAAACACAAAGGTTTCGGCTCAATGCCTTTCTCAGTGTGTGAAGCAATTGAATTGGATTGTTTTTAAATATTGAGTATTTATTTAATGACATAATGTGATTTACTGTGGAATAAGAGGGTGGAGTGACCAAAAAATGTTTCATAATGTGAATGTGAAATAAAGAAATATAAAGTAATTATTTAACGAGTGTGGATCATGACCTTTTGACTTATACTGTTAACAAGAATAACGCACCAAAATCTAAATACTGCAAGAGCACAGTGCATACTTCGTAATTGAACTTGGTTGCCATTATAATTGTGTCATGAATATTCTTCCCATCACTTTTTAAATGGAGCAGAATTCATTTGTCATTAAAATGCATTAATAAAAGTGTCAATACTCTAATGAATACAATAATACTAATGAAACTTATAAAATGTATGGCAGTTTTAATGGCCTTGTGAAATTCATGCTTATGACAGATTTATGACAAGTTATGCTGTCTTGGTGATGTCAAGTTGTCATAACAAAGACACAGACAGGTTGTGGTGTATTTGGTTTTGTCAAGTTGTCATAACATAGCAATGTCGCTTAATGACACTTAATGGCAGTTGTCATAAGCATGCACAAAATCTCCTTCATATTCAAGACTTGTCATGTCTTGATTACAACGGTTTCATGGCAGTCTTATAAACAATCCAAATGTGTTCAAACAGCCACAAAAGTCCAATCTCTGCACACTGACCTAATTCTGAAAAAGACTTATGTTCTGATTCTAACACAAACCCACTGCGTTTTGGCATAGTTTTGTGGCTATCAGGGCAGAAGCGAAAGCCCCTGCTCTCTCTATTGTTTTCCATTGTCTCTTTTCACATTCATATGCAAATTGTGCAAGCTTATTTCACAGTATTGGACCTAAAGATCGGAAAAGGCTCATACAGTAGATATCCCAGCCCATATATACATCTCTACAGCAAAAAGTGGACAAAAAGAGATTAAAACACGAAGTGTATCAACTAGAGATCTAATCAACCAAACAAGCACCTTAATACCAGATATAAACATCATAAACATAAACATTCATCTGACAAAAGATCAATGCAAATTAGATTTCTCAATTCATGACCCTTTTAGAGAGTTGCTATAACCATCTGGTTGATGGTTACCAGAAGCTGTTCAAGATCCAAAAAGGACATGAAACGCTCATTTGCTATATTCCCAGACTTCTGAAGGCCATCTGTATTTTTGGCACTAATAATGCCAATACAACATCTTTAATGAATACAGACGTGCACCACAGATGAGTTAAAATTTAAGTTTGTTCTTTGCTAAAAGCTATCATATGGCTTCAAAGGAGACTTTTCATTTTTTAGGAGCTGACAGTTTCCAATTGCAGACTTGTTTGTTCCATGGAAGAAATAACACTTTAACGTTTTTGGAAAGACATGAGGGTTACTGAATAAAGGACAGATTTTTTTTCTCCTTTTTGACTGAAATAACCATAACCAATTATTTTCAAGTGTGATGTATTGTATATTTTAGAGTTTATTACATGCACTGTAAAAACAGATTAGTTGACTTTACTTAAAAAAAGAGTAAACTCATTGCCTTATTATTATTAAGTAAACAAACTATGTGCATAATTATACAAGTTAAGTCAATGGGTTTACTCACTTAATTTAAAGATGCAGTATTTAACATCCAGTGGTTGAACTAGGTATTGCATTTCTGGTTAAAAACACACACAAGCACAGTTTATCAGATTGAGGACCGACAGGAGTGTGCCTGATAATCAAGCCTAAAGGCTGATTTAAATTGTGTTTTAACTAAAAGCAACGGCACACGATAGAAGGAATGTTTTCCAGATTAAAAAGGAGTTTTTTAACCAACTCCTGAAATGTATATTTTAGAAATGGCTTCTATTTCTCACAGCTGAAAAACAGAAAACTATGACAATGACCACCTCAGGTACACCTCATGTATTCAGTGGTAAATGCTAATAATGCGAATTTGAATGTCATTTTACATGACATTTATTGCCATACCACTGAAAGCAGCAGCAGATACTGTAGTTCACCTCAGATCTTGAAATTAAAATAAACCATTTGAAACAACTTTAGAACTGTGACTCAGTGCAAACCAACACATATCAGTGATTCAGCATCTACATTTAATAATGATAAAGAGGTTTAATATTTGAAGAGTTTAGATGCAAAAACCTCTAAAAGCCATTTAATATTTTTTTCTAAAATTAGCATTTTTCTCTGACTCCTATGTGTAGGCTCAGTAATTTTACTTCTATAGTGACGAATAAGGGGCAACCCAGTGGCGCAGTAGGTAGTGCTGTTGTCTCACAGCAAGAACGTCGCTGAGTCGCAGGTTCGAACCTCGGCTGGGCTGGGTCAGTTGGCGTTTCTGTGTGGAGTTTGCATGTTCTCCCTGGGTTCGCGTGGGTTTCCTCCGGGTGCTCCGGTTTCCCCCACATTCCAAAGACATGCAGTACAGGTGAATTGGGTAAGCTAAATTGTCCATAGTGTATGAGTGTGAATGTGTGTGTGGAAGTTCCCAGAGATGGGTTGCGGCTGGAAGGGCATCCGCTGCGTAAAAATCGTGCTGGATAAGTTGGCGGTTCATTCCGCTGTGGCGACCCCGCAAGGGACAAAGCCGACAAGAAAATGAATGAATGAATGAGTGACGAATAAGTTCTTTTCGTTGCCTTTCAAGTGAAATAACTGAACATAAACATACAGTTGAAGTCAGAATTATTAGCCCCCCTGAATTATCAGCCCCGTTTGTTTATTTTTTTCCCCAATTTCTGTTTAACGGAGAGAAGATTTTTTCAACATATTTCTAAACATACTAGATTTAATAACTCATTTCTAATAACTTATTTATTTTATCTTTGCCATGATGACAGTAAATAATATTTGATTAGATATTTTTCAAGACACTTCTATACAGCTTAAAGTGACATTTAAAGGCTTAACTAGGTTAATTAGGTTAACTAGGCAGGTTAGGGTAATTAGGCAAGTTATTGTATAATGGTGGTTTGTTCTGTAGACTATCGAGGAAAAAAATAGCTGAAAGGGGCTAATAATTTTGACCTTAAAATGGGTTTAAAAAAATTAAAAACTGCTTTTATTCTAGCCGAAATAAAACAAATAAGACTTTCTCCAGAAGAAAAAATATTATCAGACATACTGTGAAAATGTCCTTGCTCTGTTAAACATCATTTGGGAAATATTTAAAAAAGAAAAAAAAAGAAAATCAAAGGGGGGCTAACAATTCTGACTTCAACTGTAGGCCGATTAAAAATACTCATTTTAGGTGAACTTTCCAACGGCATTTAGAGGTTTTTGCATCTGAACTCTTCATTTATTAATTAGATTATAAGCCTTACCATTTTGTTAGAGTGCAGTGAGTGCACTATTCTGTGCTTCTAAATGGCTGTATTTAAAATTATGTTGTGTTTCGTCTGGTGCAAACAGCCAAATTGCTTGTCATTGCAAATCTTGTCAGGTAGCGTGTTGTTAGGACACAGGATTACAATGTAACCTGCTCACCTAATGTTTATGTTCGTAATATTTATATTATTTGCTAATTAATAACCACCTCATGTGGAACTCTAAATCTGTGTCTCATTTTGGAGGCTGCTACTGTCCATCAGAGGTCGCATTTCGGTCGTGGATGCATACTTTAAGAGCCTTCATGTCTGAAATATGCTGTTTTCCACCAAGGAAACCCGAGGTGCTGACATATAATTGGCTAAACTGGCATTTAGTGGGGGTTAAGGGACCAGAACAAAGACAGCTGTTCCAGCACGGAAAGCACATTTTCAAGGCAGAATATCTGACTTCAGCACAGTTTTTCAGATAAACAAGAATGTTCACTTAGCATGTTTCCTAAATATCTGCAAGCATATTATGGTATTTGTCAAATCACTTTTAAATCAAATCACTTTTATTGTCACATCATCAGCAGCACGTGTGCTATGATGAGTGAAAAGCTTAGTATGCTTTAGAAGAGTCAAAAACTTACATACAGTACCTTTAAGTAAAATCAACTTGTTGCTTTTAAGGCAACACTGTAAAAAATGTTGAGTTCCACACAATCGATTTGTGTTAGGACAACATGACCGAATTAAGTTAACTTAAGTGGATTGAACATAAAACAATTAAGTTGTCCCAAAGAAATCTAAAAAATTGTGTTGTTTCAGCACATTTTAAATAAGCAGTTTAAACAAGCAACAAAAAATATTTTTTAGTCAATAGGTTTACTAACTCTTTTAAAGTAAAGAAACGAATCGCTTTTTACAGTGTGGCATGCATTGACCAATTCAACACGTTTTAAAATGTGTGACTGATATTTGCAATACTCACAATTTCTTCAGATATTTCAGACTCTTGAAAGTGTTTTTAGGAAGTTTGGAAATCCTGTTGCAGGACAGATCTCTGAAAATAAAAAAAGAGAAACACATACAATCAATCAGACGAGTGAAATCCATGTGTATAAAAAGATTGTGATGTAAGTGCAGAACGTTTGAACAAAAGTTATTATCTCTCAAATCATACGATCATAAACTCTTTCAGATTATGCGCTGTGGTACTCACAGTTCAGCCAGTGATCCAAGAGAATGAAAGGTGTTTTCTGGAAGGGTCTTGATATTATTGTCATGAAATGTTCTGGGTTTAAAAAAAAGACAGAAACTTAATGTTACTTTCCAATGAGACCAAAAAAACACACCAAAAATTGTATGAAAAACCTGAAAGACCAGCCACTGCCCTGTGAAACAGCCATAACAAAATCCTACCACATTTTCCATCTTATTTTTTTCCGGCAAGGGCAAGCTGACCCTCTATTTGCGGAGATACCCATCTCTCCCTTCAAAGTCTCATTTAAGATATGTCTAACACTTCTGCACATCTATTTCAAAACAGAATGTCTTAATAATAAACATAATAGAGCCTAGAGAAAATTTCTGGAAGGGGTATTGTAGCTGCTGTCTGAGACGTCAGTCTTTTTGCACAAGGCAACAATGACACTGACAAAATCTCTCCATCATCTCACTGTTCCTGGGAGACGGTCTGCTTTCAACTCTTTCAGGACGAAAACAGGACCGCGGCTGCAAAGGAGTCAAATTCACAGGTGCTCTCTGACAAATTGGGATTGGATTCATCAAAAAGTAGTCGCTCGCTGATAATTGACGGAGATTAAACAGTGAGAAATTGACGGAAGTTTAAACAGAATCCCAGATCAATAGCTTTTTCTTCAAGTGATATAATCAGTTGCGACAAACTCCATTAATTTTATGCGAATTGAGAAGGAAAACAGAAAGTCTGTCAAACCAATCTGTCAAAGCAGATTTTACTCTAAAAGGATTGGCAGATGGAAGCTGCGTGAGAAAACAGCCAACATTTTATCCTTGAATTGCAGTTGTCTTCAGACAAATGGTAGGCTTTGGTCCAAAATCACAAACGTCAACAGATTTGTGTTTCTCAATCTGTACCAGGAACATTGCGACAGTAAAGTCTGCTCTGTTAAAATGCAAAATGTCCAATCATTTAAAATTAGAAAAACTATTTTCTAAACAAAACAATTTCTGTTAAAAACGAGCTAATTATTTGAAACTCAACTTTAAATGTTTGATGAAATCATTTCTTTTCGGCTTAGTCCCTTTATTAATCAGGGGTCTGAACCGCCAACTTATCCAGCATATGTTTTACACAGCGGATACCCCTCCAGACACAACACAACACTGGGAAACACCCACACACTCTTGCATTCACACACATTACACATGACACTACGGCCAATTTAGCTTATTTGATTCACCTATACCGCATGTCATGCAAACTCCACATAGAAATGCCAACTGGCCCAGTCGGAACTCAAACCAGCAACCTTCTTGCTGTGAGGCGATAGTGCTAACCACTAAGCCACCGTGCCACCATGTATATCATAATTACAGACAATTTCAAAAGAATTATTAGTTCTTTGTATTTTTTCCTTACTATTAATTTATTATATATGTATAGTTGAAGGCAATATTTTTAATAATTTACATATAAATATATATATAAAAATTAGTTTTTTCAATATTATTAGCTCTTTAAAAATTTATTTTTACGATGGGCTATAGAACAATCCACTGCTGTCCAATGACTTGCCTAATTAACCTGACTTGGAACCTAATTAACCTACAGTAGTTAAGCCTTTAAGAGCGCTTTCACACTAGCACTTTCGGTTTGCACCCATGTTCAGTTGACGTCAGAGTACGGAACGTATAGCTAGTGTGAACACTGTCTTCTGAACTCGGCTGCGCACCCATGAACCATACCAGAGTCTGCCTGAAAGAGGTGGTCTGGGGGTATGGTTTGTGCAAACTCTGGTACGGTTCACTTCTGATGTGAATGCAAATGTCCCAAATAACAGAAGTGAATTGTACAACAAACTTTAGTTTTATAACGTTCATTCGTGTCTGTATGTCTGTGTATCACCTGGCTTGGCAACAAGCGGGACTGACTTGCAAACAGTGATAATGTCTGCTTGTCTCCACCAAAAACGACTTCCGCAGACATCGCGTGATGTTCTGAGCGTTTTTAATATTTTTTGCAGCAGACAGACTTAAGTGGCTCTTTGTATTTAGGTTTTGGTAACAAGTAAAAGCAGAACGACCATGATATGCATACATCGCCATTTTGGCGCTTTGCTTTCATGGCTGTCACCTAGAAACAGCTGTACACATAACAGCAGCTTGATGATGAAACCGTAACGGTGTTCAGAAGGGGAAAAAAACAGTGTGAACACAAACCAGCCAAGGGGGGACAATCGAACTTGGGTTCGGACCAAGCATTCGGACCAAGTGTGAAAGCACCTTAAATTGCACATTAAACTGAATTCTAGTATCTTGCCAAATAACCAGTAAAATACTATTTTCTGTCATCATGACAAACACAAAATAATTATTAGAAATGAGTTATTAAAACTATTATGTTTAAAATCGTTAAAAACAAAAACTCTCCATTACACAGCACTAGGGAAATATTTTAAAAATAATTAAAATTCAAAGAAGGTCTAATTATATTACCTTCAACTGCAAATATAACAACGATATCCTTATGATTACATAATAATCATTATGTTTTTATAATTATGATTTCTAAATAACAATTTCAACACAAGTCTGACTTCATTCTCCACAAAACCAATGTGTTTTTTTCCTCACACACAATGCACTCACATTCTCATTACTAACCAAGAACAAGCATTTCCCTTAAGAGATAATAAACTAAAGATTTAAAACAAAAAAAACATGCCTGAGATCCAAGAGTGACATCATAAACTAAAACCAACATCTGCACTGCATTCAGATAAACAACTATTAAATCAAACTCACTGCCACATTGCCATTATAAATTGTGATACTGGGATCCATGTACGCAAACCCATCATGTAAACTAAAAATAATCTGATTTTACAGTGTTTTACAGAATAAATAATTAAATAAAAAAATTAAAAACTTACAGCACTGTGAGCTCTGTGCACGTCATCAGAGTGGAATAATTCAGCAACTCAACGTGATTCTCCGCAAAGTCCCTGCGAGGAAAAGCAAGCAAAGAAAAACACAATAAAAAAGCAGTAAATTTAACAAATAAAACACAAAATAAATCGAGGACACAAGTTTAAAGAAAACTGTGCCGATGACCGGGAAAACTCATCCCACAGCTGTGCCTGCAACAACAAATATAAATCTGATCAAGAGCCATAGGTGCATGACAACTACATGAATAATCAGCGAGCCTCGTGAAGCCTCATGCTGAATTCATTCATGCGGCGAGAGGACGTGACTGACTTTGATAATGCCGCCGAAAGTCTTTCTCTCAGAACTGTCAGGCTGGACTAGCAGATGGCAAATTGTCATTCAGCGGCGTGAGTATCACAGCATGAGTGAGTCTGCTTGAACAGGTAAAACTGGTAAAACAGGTAAAAGTGCTCATTATAGAGGGAAAAATGCTTAGAAATGCTCAAATGACACATTTGGCACTGATACAGGGAGTTTTTTATTGTTAACTGAAGATGCATATTAACACAGTCAATGGAGTTGTAGTCAGACCTTTGACTAAACATCTTAATCTGGCCCAGGGTGGATCTAGACAATTATTTTTGGAGTGGTAACACTGAGGAAAACATTGCACGGAAAGACATGCATTTTCTTAGGCACATATTATTGTTAAGCTACTGATCTACAAAGAATTAAATAACGGACGGTTGGTTGGTTGGTTGGTTAGTTGGCTGGTGGTTGGTTGGTTGGCTGGTGATTGGCTGGTTGGTTGACTGGTTGGTTGGTTGGTTGGTTGGTTAGCTGGTTGGTTGGTCGGTCGGTTGGTTGGACGCTTGGTTGGTTGGTTGGAAAGTTGGTTGAATGGTTGGTTGATTGGACGGTTGGTTGAACGGTTGGTTGGTTGGATGGTTGGTTGGCTGGTTGGTTGGACGGTTGGTTGGACGGTTAAATGGTTGGTTGGTTGTTTGTTTGGTTCTTATTAAGTGGTTGGTTGGTTGGTTGGTTGGTTGGTTGGTTGGTTGGTTGGTTGGTTGGTTGGTTGGTTGGTTGGTTGGTTGGTTGGTTGGTTGGTTGGTTGGTTGGTTGGTTGGTTGGTGGGTTGGTTGGTGGGTTGGTTGGTGGGTTGGTGGGTTGGTGGGTTGGTTGGTTGGTTGGTTGGTTGGCTGGTTGGCTGGTTGGTTGGACGCTTGGTTGGACGTTTGGTTGGTTGGTTGGTTGGTTGGTTGATTGGATGCTTGGTTGGACGATTGGTTGGTTGGACGGTTGGCTGGTTGGACGGTTGGTTGTTTGGTTGGACAGTTGATGAATGGTTGGTTGATTGGACAGTTCGTTGGATGGTTAGTTGAACGGTTGGTTGGTTGGATGGTTGAATGGTTCGTTGGTTGGTTGGTTGGATGGTTGGATGGTTCGTTGGTTGGTTGGTTGGATGGACAGTTGGTTGAATGGTTGGTTGGTTGGATTGTTGGTTGGATGGTTGGTTGAATGGTTGGTTGGTTGGTTGGTTGATTGGTTGATGGGATGGTTGGTTGTTTGGTTGGTTGGACAGTAGATAAATGATTGGTTGATTGGACAGTTGGTTGGATGGTTGGTTGAATGGTTAAATGGTTGGTTGAATGGTTGGTTGAATGGACGGTTGGTTGGTTGGTTGGCTGGTTGGTTGGTTGGTTGGTTGGTTGGTTGGTTGGACAGTTGGTTGGACGGTTGGTTGAATGGTTAAATGGTTGGTTGAATGGTTGGTTGGATGAACGGTTGGTTGGTTGGTTGGCTGGTTGGACGCTTGGTTGGACATTTGGTTGGTTGGTTGATTGGAAGCTCGGACGCTTAGTTGGACGATTGGTTGGTTGGACGGTTGGCTGGTTGTTTGGTTGGTTGTTTGGTTGGACAGTTGATGAATGGTTGGTTGATTGGACAGTTGGTTGGACGGTTAGTTGAATGAATGGTTGGTTGGTTGGATGGTTGGTTGGTTGGTTGGTTGGACAGTTGGTTGAATGGTTGGTTGATTGGACAGTTGGTTGGACAGTTGGTTGAATGGTTGGTTGGTTGGTTGGTTGGTTGGTTGAATGGTTGGTTGATTGGTTGATTGGTTGATTGGATGGTTGGTTGTTTGGTTGGACAGTTGATGAATGGTTGGTTGGACAGTTGGTTGGTTGGTTGGTTGGTTGAATGGTTGATTGGATGGTTGCATGGTTGGTTGGCTGGTTGGTTGGTTGGACAGTTTGTTGAATGGTTGTTTAATTGGACAGTTGGTTGGACGGTTGGTTGGTTGGTTGGTTGGTTGGTTGAATGGTTGATTGGATGGTTGGATGGTTGGTTGGATGATTGTTGAATGTTTTTTTTTGGATAACCGTTTGGTTGGTTGGTTGGTTGGACAGTTGGTTGAATGGTTGGTTGGTTGGATGGTTGGTTAGTTGGTTGGTCAGTTGATTGGTTGGACAGTTGGGAAATTAGGTCTGCATGACAAACTATCTTTTTCTTAAACTAGTACAGTTCTACACAAACTTAGCAAGAATATGTTTTTGCCAAGATGAATTTACAAAGCATGACAGCAAGCGGGTTGGACACAAAAGAAGGGTTTTTTTTTATTATGTTGGCAACCGGAAGCCATTGACTTCCATAGTTTTTTCACAAGATAGACATTTTCAAATCATCAAATGTTTTTTTTTATATATATTTAGATTAAAAAAAAACATTTATTTATAAAGCTATCATATCCTTGCATAAAAACTAGCTTATGCGAGGTGTTTTAATGCAGCATCTATGGATGGGACATTGAATTTGACATTGTGCTCTCTTCAGGCTGCTGTTATCAGTCTCACACAATTTTTTTGTGTGGTTTCCTTTTGATATTTGAGGAAAAATTGAATCTCATTCAAAGACTCAAATAGTAGTTTACCAAAATATGATTTAACAACATTCTTTATAATATCTTTTGTGTTCAACAATAAACAAAATGAAATTCATAAGGTTTGAAACCACTTGAATAGAAAACGGTCTAGACATTTTTAATAAAGTCTGCTGGTCTGGATGGATAGATTAATTAAAGGCATAGTAAAACTGTTATGGTTTTCAACACAAAAGACAATATTTTGACGAAAACTGGAAACCTGTAACCACTGACTTTAAAAGTATTTGTTTGTCTTACTATGAAAGTCAGTAGTTACAGGTTTCCAACATTCATCATGTTATGTACTTTTGTGTTCTACAGAACAAATATCTTCAAACTGGTTCTGAACAAGTCAAGGGTGAATAAATGATGACAGATGTGTCATTTTTTGAACTATCCCTTTAAGTCACTAACACTTGACATATATATAAACCACAAGTTGTAGTGTATCTAGAAGTAAAATTATAACTTAGACATTATGTAAATAAAAAGAGTTTTGTCTATTTTAACGTTAATCTAAAAAATGTCCTTTATCCAATCACAATTATGTACGTTTTTATAGGGTGGCAGTTTCCATCCCGGTATCACCCCTGATCTGTACCTATAAACAGCCACAAAAAGAGTGCGTCTGACTGACATACAACAGTTTGTTTTGTTCACACAGGCAAATCCATTCAAACTCAGAACTCTACGTTTCATCCGGTGCCTCGTAAACATGACTCTTTCCACATGTTTCCAAGTTGACAGATAATAAACTCTGTGTGCCTGAAGTGGCTTCGTGAAGTGGCTTCAAACCGGCCAATCAGATTAAAGCTTGCCAGGAAAAGAAAATCAGTAAATTTCCAGTCTGTGGGTGTCCTGTCTGAAAATAATAAGCTTCTTTGGTAATTGTTGAACATGCTTCAGTGGAGTAAAACAACTTATGACAGGCTGCGTGAGCTATATTTAGTGGTTTATATCGGACAGCTGTACATTTTTTGAGTGTTGAGTGAAAGTTGCTTCATTTAAACATACTTCAAAACCAGTACACGCGTGGATTATAATAACATTTCAGCTGTCCAGAGCTGAAAGACTATCAAGCAAGCGTTACAGATTCTGTTGATTTGTTATTCTTGGAACAATCTGTTCAAATAAACAAAAGCGCATGTCTATTTATGTAAAGGATATGAGCTATAAACACAAGCAAAGAACAAAAAGAAAAATATATACCAGCAACTCCATTAGAATATTAGTCATTTTATTAGTCATTTTTGTCAAGCTCTTTTGTGTGTTTGTTTTTCGTGACTCGCTCATGAACAAAATAAATGTTTATATAAAATACTTATGCAAGATTTAGGGAAATACAATGAATTGAAAAACTAAATACTGTACATTTATTCTTATATTATATTTCAAATAGAATACATTTATTGCTCGTCAGATAAAATAAAATACTACTAGAGACTAGTTTATTAATAAAATAAAATGAACTGAAAAAGTAAATATATATTTAATATAATTTTGAACATTAACATTTATTCATGTATTATATTTTGAATATTTAGAATACATTTATTGCTGGACAGATAAAAAAAAATAAAAAATTACATTAAAAAAATAATAAATAAATAAATAAATAAATAAATAAATAAATAAATAAATAAAATAAAATAAAATAAAATAAAATAAAATAAAATAAAATAAAATAAAATAAAATAAAATAAAACAAAACAAAATTAAATTAATTTAAAAAAATTAAATTAACTAAATGTTTATAATCTAAAATGTTCACAAAATGTTATCGCTGGGTACTAGTGGCTAAAAACTAAATACTTTATATAATTTTGAACAATAAACAATAACATTTATTCATGTACTATTATGTATTAATACATTTATTGCTGGCCAGATAAAATAAAATAAAAATAAAATAAAATAAAATAAAATAAAATAAAATAAAATAAAATAAAATAAAATAAAATTAAATTAAATTAAAATAAATTAAATAAATAAATGTATGAACGAACGAACAAATAAAATAAAAAATAAAAAAATAAAATACAATTCACAAAATGTTATCCCTGGCTACTAGTGGCTAGTTTATGAATAAAATAAAAATGAATTGAAAAACAAAAATTTTTACAATTTATTTTTACATTTATTCATGTATTAATTTTGAATATTTAGAATACATGTATTGCTGTCCAGATAAAATATAAAATAAAATAAAATAAAGCAAAATAAAATAAAATAAAAAATACTAGTAGTGACTAGGTTTATGAAAAAAATAAAAAATTATCATCTAAAACATTGTTATCACTGGCTACTAGTGACTTAAATAAATACGTAAAATAAATAAATAAATAAATAAATAAATAAATAAATAAATAAATAAATAAAATGTTTATTATCTAAATGTTCACAAAATGTTATCACTGGCTATTAGAGGCTAGTTTATGAATAAAATAAAATAAAATAAAATGTTTATTATCTAAAATGTGAACAAAATGTTATCACTGGCTACTAGTGACTAGTTTATAAAATAAAAAACAAACAAACAAATAAATAAATAAATAAATAAATAAAAAGATAAATAAATGAATGAATAAATGAAAGAATGAATAAACAAATATATGAATAAATAAATAAGATAAATACATAAATAAATTTTTTTTTAATTTAATAAATAAATAAATATTTATTATTTAAAATGTGAACAAAATGTTATCACTGGCTACTAGTGACTAGCTTATAAAATAAAAAACAAATAAATAAATAAAAAGATAAATGAATGAATGAATGAATGAATAAACAAATAAATAAATAAGATAAATAAATAAATAAAATAAAATAATTTTTTTATCAATAAATAAATAAATGTTTATTATTTAAATTGTGAACAAAATGGTATCCCTGGCTACTAGTGACTAGTTTATAAAATAAAAAACAAATAAATAAATAAAAAATAAAAAGATAAATGAATGACTGTTATGTCTGGTTACTTTATGGCTCAGTGGTTAGAATTGTTGCCTCACAGAAAGAAGGTCGCTGGTTTGAGTCTCGGCTGGGTCAGATGGCATTTTGGTGTGGAGTTTGCATGTTCTTCCCGTGTTTACGTGAGTTTCCTCTGGGTGTTCCGGTTCCCCCACAGTCCAAAGACAAGACATTTATTTATTTACTTTATGAATAAAAAATAAAAATAAAATAAAATTAAATAAAATTAAATAAAATAAAGACTGGGTGTACTAAGTGTCACAGGCTCTCTTTGTTCCTTTTTCTGAAGACAACCTTTTCAAACAAACCAAAGAACATGATGACTAGCATACTAATGAAGATGCGGGTATAAACACTCTCATGCAGACACTTACACAGCTAAAATAAGAACAAAACAAAACGTTCAACTTGTTTTGTTAAGACCTTATTTTCACACACACATAAATCACTGGACCAAGCACTAAAGGCTGTAACATTGTTAAAATTTCATGCACAGACACTGGTAGTTTAGCTGATGCGTCAAGAAAACCCAGAGAATTACAATGATTTAATTATAGCCAGGTTGACTGTACGTCCCGTGATGCCATAAGCAATTATAAAGCCAGGCCTTGTTTTTATTTGCTCTAATGAGTCTTTGACATCCTCCATGTGTACCAGAAATAAATTCATCCACTGCTGCATGTGCCCACTAAGGTCAATGGATACACAAAATCCACTTTCACCAATTCAACTATGATGTTATCTAGGCCATGATCATAATTCTACAGTTTAAGTGAAAACTATTAGCCCTCATGTTTATTTTTATTTTTTTATTCAAATATTTCCCAAAGGATGTTTAACAGAGCAGGAATTTTTCACAGTATTTCCTCTAATATTTTTTCTTCTGGAGAAAGTCTCATTTGTTTTATTTTGGCTAGAAGAAAAACTGTTTTTATTTTCTTTTAAAGCCATTTTAAAAAGTTAATATTATTAGCCTCCTTAAGCATTATTTGATTGTCTACAGAACACACCATCATTATACAATGACTTGCCTAATTACCCTAACTTGCCTAATTAACCTAAGTTAAGCCTTTAAATTGCACTTTAAGATAAATAAGATGTGTTAGATGTGTTTGTATTTATAACTTTCTAATCTTTTATGTATAGAAAGGCGCCATTTATAAATAAAAATGAATTATTATTATCGTTAATTTCCCAAATAATGCATCTAACTACTGTATAGTAGTTCAGCTGTGAGTTGCATAATGATTTGGGAAACACACTGACAACAGTGATTTGAGGGCAAAAGGTTGCTAATCTTCACAAAATGGGAAGAGGCTTTTAGAAGATAGCAAAAGCAATGAAAATGCCTATTTCAGCGGACAGGGCAATGATGAAGAAATTCAGTCCACTTATGTGTTATGACTCCATCCTGAAGAGGACCCGTATCTGTGTCACTCAGCACAATGTTAAGAGGATTGTTCGCGTGGCCAAAAAATCCCCAAGGATCACAGCAGGAGAATTGCAGAAGTTATTTTGGTCTTGTAGAATATCTTTAAATCATAGTCAACTTCATCACCACAAAAAGGGCTTCGGAGAAAAAGCATCCACTCTTTTTTTTTGTTATTAAAAGAGCAAAAGGTTACACTAGGGCTGGACAGTATGATGGTATACATTTTTAACGAGGAATAAATAGTCAACTGTGATAGATTTTTGAGCGTGAAGTGAAGTGAGTGAGCATGGTTAATCTGCATGCTGTGTGCATAAGCATGAGGAGGTTGCTATTCATGAGCCTAATAGTAAGATCTGGTCAGCAATCAGCAGGTAAACATGTGATTTAGGTCAGGGATTCTCAACCGTGGCCCACTAGTAAAATTCGCTTAAAATGAACTTTTAAGCTAATTATATTATACTATAATTATTTGATTTCATTATTAAATATGTCATATTAAAATGATCAAAGTAATGGGCGTTTCCCATTTTCTGTGACTGAACAGGCTAATGGGCTCTATGCACAGCTAAAGTTTTAAATCCAACGATAAACTTCCGGTGAAAGCTTAATGTGACTATTTTCAATTTCACAAGGTTGTTTTTAAAGCATCGATGTTGTAATGTAATTACAATACATTCAGTTAAATAGACTTAAGCATTCATTTAGTTGTTCAAGCATAAAACGAGATCAAAGGCTTTTATAACCAATAGCGCCGTCAGCAGCAACAGGCTAACGCAGAAACTCCAATGATTAGAGTTATAATAACCAGGTTGCACATGCCTCACGTCTGCGACTTGTTCTGTATCAGAGTCGCACAAAAGTCTGCTGATTCACAAACTATATGTGCTCTCTTTGTGTGAACACTTTAAAATATTCGCATAGTTGTCCAAATGAACGCCCTTGCGAGTGTTTTATAACGGACGCGCGCCCGTACAGTTGGATCTAGCGAGACTTGGTGGTGTTTAAGTAGTGAACATCTGTTAAGCTGATTTCACACAATCTACATTGTAAAAGCGCTACAGAAATAAAGGTGAATTTAATTGAATAAGTTTCAGTTTTTTTATAAAATGATGTAGAAAAATAAGAAAATTATAGAAGGCAAAAGAAATGTTTTGCTAATGAACAAAGCTTTAAAATAAGCATTTTCAATCAGTATGGGCCTTCAAAAAAATTTCGAAGGAGGTGGGCCTTGAAGTGAAAAAGGTTGAGAACCCCTGATTTAGATGAACTGTTTTGTTTTACCGACTTGAAACTGCAAGTGTAAGTACAGAATAACTCTGTGTACAATAATATCTCAGTAAATTAAATGACTACTTGTGGCTCTGCTGACTAATAGCCTCCCTCTGGTCCTAATACCCACCCTGTAACAGGACGGATTCACATGGGGATGCTGTAAACTGTAACTGATGCTGTGGATGCTTTCAAAGTAAAATACACAAACAACATGAATTTATGTCATAAAATGCTTAGTTTTGTTTGTTATATTGGTCTGAATGTATGAAAAAGGATTGACTTATTCACTGTGACACCAATCATACAGAGCTTAATTCAGTATGTGGTCTATTAAACCTTTTTCTTTACAATGTCGCTCTCAATCAGCCTCCCGCTGAATAGGAACAAGCCATTATTTATTGTCATAAGCAAACACTTGTGGGGAATACAAATCTCAAACCAGACTCTGTAAATTAACAATTCTTAATAACACACACAGAAAAGTTATCAGCATCAGATTTAAAAGTTTGTTTAAAGTACCTATAAAAGTTTGAAAATATTGGCAAAAATCCAATATTGTGTATCCCTGCTATGCTTACTAAGTCATTTTCATTTCTGAAGTATTTAAGTTCATTTATTATAACCCTTTTTGTAGATTTCTGGAATAACTACCTACTTAATTAACTATACCATGAAATACATTGTTGTGAAATAAAATTGCTCTTACTGTGAAACAGAATTTTGGTCATTCTAGTCACCCCTAGGTTAAACAATAAGCACACTGAACATTCTCCAGTCTTCTTTGCTCAAGAGTGTCAATATTAGGCTACCATAATTTATTATATTTCAGGGTGTCCCTCAGAAAGCATAAATCTTGATAGGACATCATTTAGAAGGGCAATACCATTTCACAGTTTTTTTTTCCTGTTGTAATGTCACCATATATTAAGAAGCAGCCCATTATTCTTGATTTATAACTGCATGCGAAAGTAAATTTTCCACACAGAGGGAAAAAATGAGCTGTCAAAGTAAATTTATCTCAATCTTACATGTTTGTCATACACATGAACTGCCAAAGTGTCAAACCACAGTATTATTATTTGGCTAAACATTAGACGTTCATTAACAAATGAGCCATATTTCAAAATGATGGATGTGGGGTAAACTGTGCCAGATGCTTTGGGGTAAGATGTGCCGCTGGCTCATCTGGCCAGAATTATTATAGGGATTTTGAAGGAGACCTGGCATGGAGAAATCCACCTCCACCTCACAGAAAAATGAATAAAATTTAATAGAAAAAAAAGGCATGTGAACCTATGTGAACCTGAAGAAGCTACGTCAGCTGGAAAAGCTGGACAAAAGGAAGAATATTTCCATAAAACTTTGATTCCTGGAATGATGAAGATTCATTTTTATAATCTTGAATATAAAGTTTCACTAAATTATTTTAGAAAATATATATTCTATATAAATATAAAAACAAAGTTTCCAGGAAACAGTATAATTATTATTTTAATATTATTTTTAATATATTTATAATTTAATTTTAGTACAAAAAAACTAGATAAATATTTTAAAACAATGTTTGTAAAAATTATTTATTTGTAAAATTGTAAACTAAAATAAAACAAGTATTTATAAAAATAAAATAAATATCTATAAAGTGCAAAAACTATATAAATTTTATAGGTAACTTTACTAAATTAAATTGTATTCATGGTTACTTCAGGAATAAAAAAAAATAATTAATTATAAATAATTATTATTTATATAATATTATTAAATTAATATTATAGACATTTAAAATTAAAATAGACATTTTATATGAATATGGCGGATTTCAGGAGAGAAAAGAACACACACTCCTATCAACATCAACAGGACACCTG